>VXBC01005000.1:0-89424 GCA_013399945.1 Ploceus nigricollis | reverse complement strand
AATAAGCTTATCTCTGGTCATCAACATGATGTCTATTTATGGATACAGGCTGGCTCCTTTCTGAGTCAATATGAGTTTTGCTATTGTCTCCAGTGGGAGCAAGGTTGAGCACTTGAACATAAAAAGTTTGATGGAGTCTTTAATTAAGTTTGTGAAAATCATTAAAGGATGATAACCTTTCATCCCTCCTGACCTCTGCTGGATTTTGAACTGGCTACCCAAAGGTTAAAAATTCTGTATTGCTTTTGCAATGCTTTGATCCAGGAAGTCCATTTTATTTTCAAATCCTTTAAATTTCCCGTTTTCTGGCTTCATTTTAAATGGTGGTGGGTAGTTCTTCTGCTTTAATTTCCTGCTCGTCATTCTTCCCCATTCATCCCCTCTAAACAAGGTTGCTTGTTATATTCAGTCTGGTTATTAGGCAGCCTTGCTGTAACACTCCCTTTGTGGCTTTGTCTTCTCTAGAGTAGACAAGAGAAGATCTTTGTGCAGAAGAAATCTTGGATAATGCAGTTTTGTGTGTTGAGAAACACTTGAATAAATCCCATACCTTGGGCTTTAGCACAGTTTGGCATCTGGTAAAAACGTTTATTCAGAAATTAGGAAGATGGGAGTTAAACTGTCTTCAGGTGAAGGCAAGGAAATGTGAGCTAAGCCTTTCTGCCATTTAAAAAGTTTCTCCCAAATCTTGTGAAAAAAAGTTTATTGATACTTTGGCAATTCTCAATCCTGCTATGCAATCTATTACCTGATATCAAGGTGTCTGCCTATGTTTTACAAATCAGAGATTTGGTCTGAAGTTTGGCTATTCTGAAATAAGGGACAAATTTCTCGTTTCTTTCCACAGAGTTAGGAAAAGAGGCTTTCTGATCCACACAGTTGAGCTGCCTGTTCTGGGATAAAAGCCTTCTTGTTAGATTGCAAGGGTTTTAAAAAAACGAACTCTGCTTTCAATCTTAGCTGCAAACCTTTTTGGGGTCAAACTTGCTGTATTTACTTTGAATTCCAGATTAAGATGGAAAACAGCAGTGAAAGGTCCTCAGTCTTTCCAGGATTCCCACCTGCCTTTTGTCTGGATTAAAGTTTGTTAATTTTCCTGCACAGTTTTCTTATCCTATTGTAGAACCAGAACAACTTATATTAGATCAGAAGATTTTGACTGATTTCTAGCCTTACAGTTTGAACGCAAACCCCAGATGCTAACACTAGCAAAGTCTCAAAAGCTTGAATACACATTTGGATTCAAAGCCAAATGTTGTGACTGTATTAATTTTAAAATATACTAGCTAAGCCTATCCTTCCTTCTCCAACACTCCCTAATTTCATTAGAAAAAACACCTACTTAAACTTTTTGATGAAAAATTGAAATTAATTAAATGTTACGACTCTTTTTTCTTCTCTGCTATGTGTTGATTTTTCTCTGGTGTGTTGATTTATTGAAAATAAAGTGCTCTTTTTCTAGTATTCTGTCCTCACAACTGAAAAATCCTATCTAATATTTGTTAACAAATTGATCACTCCATTAACAGTTTTAAGCTCTGAGTTTGACTCTTAAGTGTCCAAAAAATCCTAGAAACCAAGGCTGACTCCATTTATCTATCACCGATCCTTTTATGTGTTCAATCACCATTATACTGGGAAATACAAGGGGTTGGGGTAACCAACCATCAGTAAGCCACCAGTTCTAATAACTTTTCTAGCCATGAAAGATTCTTATATCTTTTAAACATCTTATTGCTACTACAATACTGATCTTTTTAATCTTTCCACTAATTGTTTCTAAAATCTTGAAGGCAGTTGTCCAGATAAATCCTCTTTCATTGAGTTAAAGGTAGCCTTCTTCTGGTGACTACAGCAGTTGGCCGGAGCTATGAACGGTAGCAATTCAGTTTCTCGGCTATAGACTGAGAAGCTAAAGGGTAATGATTCTACACCTGGTAAAAAATGGAAATTCTGGTAAATAATTTTCATCTTAATTTTTTTATTAAAGAGAAAAAAATGAAAAATTGAAAAATATTTATAAACATAAAGAAATGCTTGTTCTTTGTACAGTGATTTTTGCAAACCATTAACCTGAATCAACTATCTACATGTTAAACTAAAGCTGAAGAGAAAATGTAAATATTCCAGATATTATTTGCTCTTCAATAGGAAGCATTGAGGGGGTGTGAATTTTTTTCTTTGTTTTGCTTTTCATTTAGTAGCCAACCAAATCTAATGAACTTTAGCATTGTCTGAAGTCACTGAGCTTTCATTCACGCAAGTAAATGGTCTCATTCAATGCAATAGGAAATCCTTTACACAAGTGTAGCTTAGTTTCACTCCTTAATCAGACCTAAACAGGACACCAAAGGCAGTGACGTTATCTTACATCCCAGAAAAACACAGAATGGGATGGGTGGGATTTCTTTGAAGTATCACAGTATCTACTTCTTCAGTTAGTCACATTCCCATTAATAACACTGCTTGAACAAAACCAAGGCCAGGTGATTTATATAGTGGAATGCTGCTTAGCCTGTCTCAGGTTCAGTAAATGTTTCACTGCACAGTAAAGTTACTGTGGTAGTACCCTGTAGCACTTTTTAAGTACAATTGTGCATGCTGCTGCTATATGAAGGTAGGGTGCTTACTGTTAATAAGGATTAGGGAACTGACGCAGGAAAATCATTCTTAAATTATTTACCAAAATGTTCCCTTTGATTTAACTGCCTTTCAAGAGTTGCTACTCAAATTAAAGTCTGTTTTAATGGTAACACCGCCAAAGCATTTTATATCAAAAGACAGTTTTAGGGATTTTAAATGTTCTTTTATAATTTTTCTGTAGATCTAATTAGTAAGTAACAAATTGACAAAAGAGGCAAAGGAGCCATCTTTGGTTCTAGAAGGATTATTAGAAATGAAGACAAGACCTTAAAAATTCTAGGCGTAAGCATGACAGTTTTAGAACTTGCATAAGGAAGAAGAAACAATTAGGAGAAATAAGAAACATTTGCATCTTTTTACTTATCAGCTTAATTTCTGCATGTTTGTTTGCACCCCATCTAATTTCTGAAGGTTTTGCAGGCTGTCACTTGATGCATTCATCAATCCTGTCCAGAGTTGCTAATGTTTTCTTAACTGAAATTTTAAAGGCCTCTAGTCAGTCAACAGCTCTGCCTCAAACAAACAGTCTCAAGTTTGGATTTCTTGGAATTTAAAGGTGCAATACAGGCAACTTCAAAAGCCTAGAGATTTCTTTTGTTTGACAGACTTCACAATATTGGAGGAGAGTCACAGAAAATCCCCTTTATATAATATCAGACATAATTCATGGAAGAATCAAGCCAATAAACCTGCCATAGGAAGAGAGGCAGCTTCTCTGCTGTGTTCCATCCCCTTCTGCATTGACCTGGGAGAACAGGAGTGATTAGTTTTGTGAACATAAACTTACACAGTTGATATCATTTTGGGACATAAGTCATTGCTGATACACAAGCCCTTTGTTTTGAGGCAAATAAAAATGTGATATTGAAAAATATATACATTAGAGGATTTACACAACTACTGTCCTTTTGAACCTAATGCTTTACAGGAAAGGATAAGGCTCAACCCAAATTGTGCTTCAGTCTCTGCTGTGTATATGTCAAGTATCTGCTAATGTCTGCTGAGGGCTGATTCATTCCTGTTTTCATATGTACCTCTCATACCATAAAAATGCAGGACTTCCCAAGCACGTTGCTAGCTGGGGCCTCAGCTGTAGCCTTTCCCCATGGTCTTGAGATTTTATGGTTTCATAATTTCAAGGGGGACGAAAGAAATTTTGCACCTTTTTTGTCATATTGCACAAAATAGAACTATTTCAAGCCAATAGATTGAACATAGGTATTACAAAAATTGTCCCTTGTAAAATTAGGGGATGGGTCAGGGTGTTCAGTCAAACTTCTTGAAGTTCCTCAATGTTTTGACATATCTAACAAAATCCTACACATTGCATAAAGCTGGAAAGGTATCACAGAAACCAGTGATGTTAAGAAAATAAAACAATAATAAATGAAGTGCAAATTTAAACAGGTGATGAAGATAGTATAAAATACTTAAATACACAGTGTACTGCATTGCTTATGATTACTTTAGGGGAAGAAGAATTACAGCCATCTATGCCTTTAAAAATCAGGTAATCGGGATCTTTCACCATCTTTCACTACATCTTTCTGAGCGGCCAGAAAAGGGGACCATAATGGTAGTGCATGTGGAGTTCAAGTCCTACTAAAAGGCACTGGGGTTAAACTTTGGGTATACTGCCCACTGTTTAAATATGAACTACTCAAAAGAAAGATACAGAAGTTTAAAATAACAGCATGCAGGTTTCTTTATAGAATTTAAAGAATGAAAAACACTTGAAAAAATATCAGCAGGCAGGGGCAGGAAGAACAAACGGTAACCAAATTGGTTCCTGTGACAAACCATAACATTTACTTTAAAGCATCAGCGTGCTAGTCAGTAAAAGTCAAGCTACTACTCTTTTAATAGATCCCAGGCCTTCTTAAACTCACTGGTCTGCAAGTATTACCCAGGTCAAGAGCAGGTCAAAAAGTGAAAACCCATGTGAAAGTAAACTTTAAATATCTGCTTTTGAAGAGCTATTGCAGAGTGTCTCTGCTATAGTAAATATATTTCCTCTGTTTATATGGTATTATACAGTATACTGAGCTTACAAAATTGATCCTTTCCGCATTGTTTGTTCACTTAAGAATTAAGAATCTCCCTCATTAGAGTTTTGCATAAGCCAAATTTATTTTACTCTCAAGGTTGTGGAGAGTTAATTTTAATTGTCATGGCATTTGACTAGATTTTTTTAAAAGACAATATCACCATTATTTACTGTAACTTCCACTCCATTTATGAGACCATGTCTCTTGGTTAAAGACCTCTTTTTAAACTGTGTGTATACAAGTGCACTTAGGCAAGCTGAATTTCTAGCCTTGCTGCCTGATGATAATACAACATCAAGTTCCAGGGAGCTGAAAATAGAATCCTGGACTTAATTCAAAAATTGCAGACAATACTGCAGTGATACAAGGTATATTTTAAATATCCCTCTTCCCTATTTTACATTACTGGAATACCATGGGTTTTGTTTTGGTGTGTTTGATTTCTCGTGTTCCTTAAAGATTTAAAAATATCAGTGTTGTGTGTTGGTGTTTTCAATTTGTGGTCTGATTCCTATTCAGAATTGATGTCTTCTTTGAGGTCCACAGAGTGAGGAGAATGTGACTCCCTGTTCTGAATTTATTTGCCTAGTAGAATGTGTATTAATTTGGTCTTCAATACACTTGCTTCAGCTTTTGCTGGAGTGAAAGGTCATAGTCTGAAGCTGGTTTTCATTTTGTTTTATATGTGTTAATGTAATACCTTATGAATTACCCTGGATTTTTTTTCTGACAGCTAAAAAGCATAATCATTTTTCCTTCCAGAAGGACTGAAAGAAAAGCAATAATTCCTATTTGGGAGATTATTTAAATTGTTTTCCCTCATCTTTTACTCCTTCATATATAAGTAGTGAGTGAGATTCTGGTTCTGTTTAAGTTGGTGGCAAGGCTCCCATGGATTTCCATTGGGCTGGGATATTGCTAACTGTTACTGTAGTTCTCAGGGCTGTTATGCTTGCACATGAGACTTTTGCCAGGTCAATAAAATAGCACGGATCTGAAACGAGCTGAGCTGTTGTTTTGCTGTTCCACAAGGGCCCATTCTGCTGTTGTTATGGAAGCAGAAGTCCCAATAAAGGGACTTCCTAGTTTTTCAAGGATGATGAGGCTTAAGAGGAGAAAAAATAATGTAAACTCTGTCTTTCATGCAGTTGTCTTCAAGTTTGACGCAAATTTATGCCAAACATATTCTTGATATGGGACAACAAAATGTGAAATTGTAAGTGATGGGCAGATACAACCTGCATTTGAGATTTTTGTTTTGCCTCTAGCTCTCTTGGTATTCAACTAATGATATGTGTTTTGTTTATTGGTTGGGAAGAAGAGGATTGGATGGATACCTAGGGAGGTAGATATTATGCCAGAAAATATATTATTTTGTCTTGCTATTTTTGAAAGTTACGATGCTTCAGATGTTTAAAATAACCTGTGCACTTGCAAATTAAATTTCCAGAAACTAGAGAAGAAACTGAAGTTTAGACAGAAATTTGGGTCAGGGTAAAAGGACTGTTCTTGGTGTTCAGAAGAATAGAGTAAAAAGCCAGAACCAGACACAAGTGGATGAATCCAGACTGCTGGAAAAGATGCTTCTAATAGAAGTCACACTTGTCTGCCTTCTGTGCATTTTGGGGAAAAACTCCACCATTAATTTTGCTTCTCCAAATGCAGAATGAAGTGCAGAATGGAAGTTCCCATGTAAATGATGGGAACTCGATGAAGAAGAATGTCTTTCTTGGGGACAAGTATAATTTGTATAGTAAGGTCAATTAGTTTTGCACCTTTTCACTACTAACCTTAATCCCCCTTGAGATGGCTGGCTTTTCATTATTTTTTTTCCGGTGAAGCTAGACCTTCTCTTTAATGTCTGTATTGCATTCAGTTTTTACCTTTTCATTATAGAGAACAAATTTCAAAAATATATGTAAGATTCATATCAATATGTAGGTGCTGTATGTGGGCTTTTCTGAAGGAAAGGGCTAGTAAAATGCTAGCTGGGACTCAGGAAATTGTTTTATCTCCTTGCTCCATCACAGATATTTAAGTGAACTAAGATACTGCTCAGGTCAGTATTGCAGAACCTAGGTGATATAGGAACTGAAATATCTCAGGAGAAAAGCCCAGCAGTATCTAAAGTGAGAGCTGGAATCTGAGCTCTTGAATTAAGCACTGTGTCTCTGCAATCCCTGCAGAGTGGCTACTGCACACTGCATGCTTACAGACCCCCCTGGCAACTTGGTGGGCAACTGGGTGACCTTAAACTGCCCAAGTGTTTGCACCTATCCAGGAACGCACTTTCACAACAAAGTCAGTAGTGCAGGCTATCCTTGGGTGAGACAAACCCAGTCTTCAGCTGTGTAGGGATGCTCAGTGGGCTCTGACATAAGCAAGCTCTATCCAAACTGCAAGGGCAACACCATCTTTCCCTCAAATTTCAGTCAAGAGGAGACAGAGCTGCTGACAGTAGTGTGCAGAGTGACTCCTTGCACCATGGATGGCTGGTCAGAGCCCCTTCCTCCCTCTGTGGAAATGTAGCAATGCTTCTTCTTGAATTTGGAGAAAAGTCATGAAGATAAATAAAGGAAAGTTTATTACAGCATTGAGAGTCATATCGGTCATACAGCATTCCAGTAGTGCCCAACATCTAGGTGCCTTTGGAGAGCTGATCAGAGTAACCTCTAGAAATCACCTGATTTCAGAGAACATATCAACCAGGCATGGATAGCAACACAGAAATGAAAACAGATGGAATCATTAATTGTCTGTGGAAGCTGGTAATTTTTAAGTCTCTGTATACATGTGGGCATGCATGTGCTGACCAGCTGTACTACCTGTGCTACACTGCAGAGTCTCAAAGCAGGTACCCAAGTACAGCACCTGTCCTCATAAAAGACCTCACTCTCTGGTAATGTAGTTGTCTCCTAAAGTTATTTTTTGGAGAGGGGAAGTGGAGTTGTGTTTTTTTCCCCTCTTTTTTTTTTTTTTTTTTCCCCCCGAAATCTGGGCTTGCTTACACTTCACTGGGCTAGCAACATGGATTATATCCCACTAATTAAATAATAGGGGTGTATGGCTTTTCTGGCTAAATGGTGCTCCCTATTGTTTTGTGTCCCAACCACCAATTAAGCCAGAGATATCTGTTATGTTGCACTTGGTCAGTAGTGCTGTTTCTACCGTAAGGATTCCTGATAGTGTGGATCAGCTAGCCACAGGATGGGCTTCTTCAAAATGCTTTATGCTACTCTGCCCCTCTATCTGTTTATGCACATACATGATTTATGTATCAGTGCTGAACTGGAGACAGTATGCTCACATGAATCCATCCAGGTGCTTGTTTTTCTTTTCTGCAAAAAACTCGGCTTAAAGAGAACTTTACATGCTAGCTTTTCAGAATTTTGTCAGTGATTGCAGCTTTAAAAATAGAAATGTTTAAGTAAAGTTACATATTTTAAGGATTTTTTTGTCCAGATTTCCCAGCGTGGCTGTTGGAAGTGAAGGTTTGTTTCTCTGAAATATTGCTTTTGCCCATGAAGCTCAAAATTCAAGTGTTCTCTTTATTTTTCTTTCTTTTTTCTCTTCTTTTCCTACCTGTTTTTCATTCTTACAGTACTAACATTAGTGTAAAATCAGGCAATGAGGAGTGAATTGTATATCCTTTTGCCTATCACCCCACCTCTGTGATCATCTAGTTCATAGATGTTTTCAATTACCTTGCTGTTTGTTTTGCCTTGTGATCTTGCCCAGTCAGTATTTAGACAGTGATGCAATGTATGTACAATCCCTTCAGGTATTTAACAATACCTCTTTGCACTTTGTTAAGCTTCTTTCCCCAAATGTGCCTTGAATGCTGTTGCAGCAGAGAAGGCAGATTAATTTCAAGAAACTACAATAATAAATTTTAGACATCTGTACTTTCAGGTTCACAGTTAAAAAAAAAAAAAAAGGCACAAACCTCCCCTTAAAAACAAACAGCTCAAACCTAAAAATACCTCCAAGCTAACAGATCTGCTTTATAGCTTATAGGTATGTTTTACCTAGGCTGGCTAATAGTTTCTGTGTGGGAAATTGGAGTGTGGGCTGTTTGTTTACAGGGATCTAAACGTGTATTTTTATAACTCCTCTGCTGTCATAATGAATTACCAGCCATAAGCTGTCCTTTGTTGGTTTTCAAGAAAATCAAATGAAACCCAGCAGGAGCTCCCAGAGTGCATTGTCCAAGAGTGTAAAAATGCTGTGTTGATGACAGATCATACTGTTTTTATTAAAGCTAAGAACACTGACTTTACTTTGCTTTTTGACCCTAGTGCTTTACTGTCAAGGCGATTTTATTTCTACAAATTTTCCTTCTGCAGGCCTCATCAACGATTTATCATAAAACATTAGACAAATTCCCATCATCTGTATATGATTAGAGCAGGTTCTGTTGTGCTGCTTGCCACAACTTAAAGTGATGTTTTTCAGCTTTTTCTGAAAAGGAGCCAATTTACCAGCCTTCATTCATAACACAATGTCTCCTTGTTTTCATATCAGTTTTCTTTGGTTCTTTTTAAGCTGATAAGAACATAATTGAAGGAATTTTAATGCACTGTTTGCTAAAGACTGCAACCAATTTTTCAAGTCTACTGTCTAAAAAATTTTACCTTAAAAAAATGGTTTTGTACAAATGCCCTGACAGATGAGCAGCATGCACATGTGACAATCTGCTCTGAGAATAGTATGAGATAATTGAATTTCTGTTGAGAAAAACATTCCCAGACTAAACACACAATGACATTGCAAGATTTCGCATAGACAATTTCAGGTTCTTTTCTATAAGAATTTCAAGTAAATAATAATCTAATCTTAGATTAAACCCAGCCCCATGCCAGAGTCAGAATAATTAATTCTACTGCTATAAATTTTCCATATCTCTATTTACCTAAACGATTAATTTAATACAATATATGTGTATTAAAAATATATTTTTATTCTCTTCAAGTAGAAATATTTTAAGAATAGAAAAAAGTTTTTTATAGAACGCTATATATTGGGCATTTTTTCAGCAATAAGTTTAGAAAAACTTCCATGGAGCGTACTTATGAAGAAGAAGGAAGAGCAGGAAGTCTTGTTTTTATTTTTTTATATCAATGCACACAATCTAGTCTTGTATGTTACAAAAATGTACTTGACACAGGCTTATATAAAATTCCTAGCAACGTCTATCTGTGGTTTAGGATTAACCATCCTTTTCTTGGAAGAGAGAGAAAGAAAGACTGGCACAGTGAATCTGTCCTGGTGACCTGGATGTTCATCTAGTATTGGCTTCTTGGATTAGAGATTTCTGGTCTTCAAGGAACCCAAAAAATTCAGACTCACAGTGCTGGACCAGGTATTTATTTTGTCACTCTTGATGCCTTTGATTTAAGCACTTCATGGCCAAAGAAGCACTCAAGTGCTCTTATTCATCTCCTCACACATGCAACTCTATTTGGCATCTGATATAAGATTTGAATTATTTAATTTTATTTGTTTCATTAGCTTACTGAGTACTAGTACAGTCATCATCTGTGTCAAAATATATCTGCTTATTGACTGCTGTACAAAATCACTTCTTCTCTTGAATGAATACTTGCTACAATACTCTGACTTCAAATTTTTAGTGGAATTTTTTCTCTCCATGTTGCCAGTTGTGGTACAAGACAAGATACTAGTGATCTGTTATAGAAGACTTCAAGTTACCCTAGGGCACGCCTGACTTATGCACAGCTTTACTCCAGTGTAACATTACTGATGATGACTTTTCTCTGTCAGCCTTGTCTGACATATTTTTCCTCATTGCACCTCCTCTTTTCACCATGATGAATGAGGACAAATCTTAAAACCTAGGGACAAACTAGCTGTAGGAAGATTTTCTTCTTAAAGTTATTTGTAAAATTTAGCAAATATATGAGAAAGCACACATTATACACAGCAAGGGAATTTTATAGAGATGATTTGGCACTGAAATCCCCAAAAATGCTTCATGGCAAACTTTGTAGAGCAGCCGTATGCAGTAAATTAATGTGTGGTATGATCTCATTTCTACAGTCCTAATTCAAGATTGTTGGCTTCCCTCATCTTGGAAGACTCTCGCTGGTAAACACAGTTAAATGGTCACTAATATGGTGAAGATCTTCAGAAAATTTGCATTTTGGCAACTAAAATAAAAATGCTGATGTACTAAATGTTTAATAAGAGATCGATTGTACAACATCAGGCTGAATCTCTGCTTGTATTAGGGAAACTACACGTGTCAAAAATCAATGTAAGTTTCAGACACCAAACAACTTGTGGACTGAGGCTGTTTTCCTCTGCATTACTCAGTCTGTGAGTTATGTCAACAGGAAAGCCAAGCGTTTTGCACTTTTTAAATTGCTGGTGAAATCACAGGTTATTCAGCAGGACACACAGTGAGACCAACCATGTTCTCAAAAAATATGCAGAAGCAATTTTTAGACTGGAAAAACAATTGTTTTGAGAAGTCCTAGGTCTTTTGTTCGGCTTGTTCTCAAGGCCAGGCTGGTGCCTTGAACCCCATGGATTCAACCAGTAGCACTTATGCTGCAAAGGGCATTTAGAGGCATGATTTTTTTTGAATGGGGAAAGACTGATTTTTACTGGTCATTGGTGACAAATATCTTTTGGATCAGCATAGACAGGAGCTGTTTTTCCAAATACAGTGTCTGTTGCTCAGTCTCAAGAAGTTCGCCTGTGGTTTTGAGGATCCGCATATGCAAAAGACATTGGCCAAAACTGGAACAGGAAATAAGCTACCCCAGGAAAGCTGGGGGTAGTAGGATTTTTTAAGAGCTTCCATTTAGATATTCATTATGCTGTGGGATCAGCTGGGGAGGTGCTATGGACATGAGGTCTGGAGGCAAGGATGAACATGAGAGAGAAAGGCTGGAGTTTATGTAGTTGGATGGGCAGCCTGTGGCTGACATCCTCTTTATCTTTTAGCACTGGGGGCCCTTCATCTGGATGTAGGATTTCTTTGTCTGAGGTCCCCCTTATAGAAGAGCATCCAGTGCCCACTTCCTCCTGCTCTCAGTCAGCTGGCTGTGGCTTCCAACTCTGTGTGAGCAGCTGAGCCAAAGGCTCAAAGCCTCCCCTCTGTTCTAAAACCTACCCACTGGAGAGGCATAGTAATTCTGTTATTAACCTTTTAATTTGGCCTTCTCCCTGGGAGGAAAGAATCTGCCTTGGAACAGATGTACTGCTCAGTTTTCCTCTGTTTTCATTTAGTTTGTGCTTTTTTTTTGTAACCAGAAAATCTGTGATATAGTAACTCATTGCGCAAATGAGGGTGCTGCTGTGCTGTATTCCTTTTTTCCCAAGTTGGATGCTGAAGTTCATCCGTCAAAACCCAGTGATGGCCAGGAGTCACTGCTTCCTGAGAATACTGTGTCTTGCCCCTTGAATCCATCTTTACTCGAGTAGTTCCCAGCTCTGACTACATCTGTGTCTTGGGGAGCCACTGGGGATGTTTCCCACCAGTGATTCCCACAAGGTTCTCAAGGCCACTGAGGTGCTTGGTTGCTTCAAGGGTGTCTGTGCCCTGATTTGGCCCCTGTGTTTTCTGGTGCTCTGATCTTTTACCAAAGGTGTATTTTAACAGTATTGTAATGGAAATCTGTGCTCTATACAACTCTCAGGGCATTTAAAAACAACCACGTGGCTAGTTTACTTTTCTTTTCATTATCTGTGAAAGGCATTCTGAGGTGATGGAGTTATTGACATTCTTGTTTTAATTAAAAAAAAGTCTTATGTCTTTCTTAAGAAATTGATATTAAAATTTATATTTATTATCCTAAAATGTTTTACTTAGGTTGTACTTCAGCAGAAAAGAGTGGACTTTCTGAAGAATGTTACACTGTAATTAAATCAGCCACTTAAAATGCAGAGGTATAACTGTGTTTAATCTGTCTGCTAATAAGAGGTTGGTCAGAAAAATTCAAACTGCCCGTTTTATATTTCAGTGCAAAAATTTCAAGGATCTTTGAAGACTGACTTCCTAATCTTATTATGGTGTGTTTGTAAATATGTATACTCGGAAACAGAGAACCTGATGTGCAAATTTACACTTGCTGAATACTAAATATGAAACAATCATGTAAATGTGAGGTAAACCTATTAAGTAGCAGCTGTGGGCCCACAATGCTGTGTTTAGGCAATCCAGCAGGCATTCCAGCAGTACACAGGGTTTGTGCTGCAGAGTTCAGTATAATGTTTTCATATCTCTTATTTCTGCTCTGACTCTCTCTGACAGACTGATAAAACTAGCAAGTGATGCAGAAGCTTTTAACTGTAAATGGGTAAATTTTCTAGAATATTTTTTACTGCTGATCACATCTGTGAGGCCGAACTGGGCACTGGGACCCACAGTTATGGAACAGCTTGTTATGAGTGTGTCCATGATAGTGTGAATCACTCAAAATACTAGATACTTTGATTTAGGATCCCTATTCCTGCAATTAGGGCTGCTGAATTGGTCTTCTGCAAAAGCACCAAATCTCAGTAATTTTATAATCCCATACATCTGTGTGTTAATACAGCTGCATTCCAGGAGAACCAGGCTGGATGTGCATATGTATCACAGTGGCAGTTACATCTTTGAGTATGGTATAGTACAGCTTGGTCATAGCTGTGCCTCTTTGTGAAATGAGCAGCTTCTAAAATTAACCTAAAAATAATCTTCTGGGGGAAGGTATCTGAAGTTAATGTATAACTAGTAGTTTTGCTGTGCTTTTTTAATTCCATGTGCTTTTAGTTCCCAATTTCGTCTTTCTTGTTCTTTGATAATCTGTATTTTGTAAATAGAGGAAATATTATTTTCTTTCATAAAAAATCATCATATAGTCCTGGGGTATTTAACAATTAATAGAATTGAAGTAATTTTGTTATGCTCTTTGACATTAATGCAGTATGTTCATTATATAGGTTATGTCTCTGTATATTTAGGTATGTATGAGTCACTCCTTTCATCTCACTTGCAGAAAAAAAAAAGATGATTCAGACCAAAGTGGACCAGCTTGACATTTTGGGATCTCTGGCTCAGTGGTAGGTTGCACTTGGCTGGCTGCCAGATGCCCACCCAGCTGCTCTATGTCTCTTTCTCAGTGGCACTGTGTAGAAAAAAAGATAGAAAATCTCATGGGTTAGTTAAGACAAGAAGGTCACTCAATTACCATCATGAGCAAAACAGGCTTGAAGTGGGAAAATTTAATTTATTGCCAGAGCTGGATACAGAGCTGAACGGTGAGATGCAAAGATGCTTTCCCTCTGTACTGGAACCACTGATGTCCAGCTCAGGGCAGCCTCTGGCCTCCTCTCACATTTCCTGGTCCCTGGTGGGCTCTCAAGGTGAGGCCAGGGGTCAAGCAGTGGCAGGGGTAAGAAAGGGGAGTTGTGGACAAGCTCCAGCTTCCACAGGTCACTCTCCATGGCCTAAATTAGAGGAGCATCAGGCAAGTTATCAGCTGAGGCTGAGAACCCTCAGTGAGTTTCTCAGTGCTGCTTCCCTGTACATGCATTAGCCTCAGCTAAGGCTGGCTGCAGAAACACCTGTTTGACCTTGGCAAATCTGCTGGCTTTCTGTAGCCTCATTGTATGGCATCTGTCTGTACGTGACTTTGTTGCAGTAGAAAAAGTGGAAGGTATAATCTCCTACTGCCACGGGTCTATCTGCCCCTAATGGCTCAGATCCTCTGGTGTTTCTTGTGCTGTTCTAGTTATGGCACAGAGCATGTCCAGGGTCCTGTAAGCAATCTGAGTGGTTTTACCACTCACACAATCGTAGTGTCCCCTGGACAGGTTCAGTGAAGCACATAAGTACATGTTTAATTTTAAGCACATGTTTAAGTCCTATTAGTATTTATAGGAGTACAATGTGGGCTTATATTTAGGTACTTGCTTAAAAATGATTTATTGAGGAGAGATAAAATTAAGCCTACATTAAGAGCTTTGCTCATTTGAGAGAGTGGAATATTTACATTTGCTCCAAACACATGTTCGAGTCATTAGGACTTATGATATATAAGTGTGATTTGCTACGTTTTTGTTGTCTTGCAGCTGGTTAAGGAGACACCAAGGTGCACAAGTGTGATACTTTATTGGTGGAATGAATGGTGAAAACCATTCATTAAATAATAAAAAGAAAGTGGTTTCTTGTACAACAACCTGGATAAAAGCTGATGGGTTTTACTTTCATTCCTCTGTCTCTTTAAATGTGGATATTGGGTCCAGGTCTGCAGCTGGTCCAGAGAGAGCAGGGTGCTGGGCTCTCTGCCTCAGGGAAGTCTCCACTGTGAGTGCTGTCTTGGAGCTTGCAGGTACTGTAACTGTTTTTAAGGTTTCGTGGCTTTTGATTTACCTTTTTTTCCCCCACCCTTCTATTTTGTCTGAATTTATGTGCGCAGAAATGCTAGCGATGAGTTACGGCTCTGAGTGTGTGTGCAGAAAAGCTGTGGCACACAGTTGCCTAATGGGAAACAGTTGGGTCTGCTTTGCTGTGTTGCAGAGCACTTCCTGGAGGAGGTAAATACTTTGGAAATTAGAGTTTGTGTGCTTTCTTATTGGGAGGAGTGGAGTTTTTTTAACACATTTTGACTAGCTGGAGAAGTTTTATTGCAGGCTTCAGGAGAGTTCTATGTTCTTCAGTGCCTCTCTGCTGCTAGTTCACTGTTTTATTGAAAATTTAAGCTGTTTCATAGGTTTTTGGGATTTTTTTCAGAAAAAGCCCAGCTCTTGGAGGCAAATAGCAAGGGTTGAGTCACAGCTTTCATTGTGTAAAATAGGCATGTGCCAGAGCTTAGTATTTCAGGAAAAAACCCAGTTAAAATGTGAGTTAATGAATCTTTTCAAAACTAGGCCTTCAAAAGTTACTGTAAAAGAGACCAAGTTATACTCCTACCTTGTGATTTCTTTAAAGATCTCTTTCACGATCTGAGGTTCCCACTCATGATTTATCCTGAATACTTGGGGTTTGGCAGTACCCTTGCTGCATAGGACCAGAGGCATTTGATATACTATTTGCTTCTGTTGATTCTGAGAAGTTTAAAATATATGTTCAGTTTTATGGTGCAAGCAGCTATTGGCTTTCTGGAAGGCTTCCACAGCAAACTGTGTCTCTGAATGTGCACATGTGCCCCCAAAGCCTCCTCACACAGCCCTGATCTGTGAGAGTAATGCATGCGGGAACTCTGGGCTGCCAGAAAAGCAGATATTCACAAGCATTACCATAAACCATATTTGCATATCAATCATTCATACTTGAAAGCAGGGGTTAGTAACCCTTTCTTTCTGAGCTGGCATGTTCCACTGTGTGTTCTGCCACTATGGCTTTGATCTGTAGAAAAGCATGTTTACTTTTTAACAACAAAACAGTAGTTCTCTTTTGATTGGGATGTATAGCTCTGCTACAGGGTAACAAAACAAGTGAAAAACATGTGAAATGAAGACTGAATATTTTCAGATGAGGGTTGTCTTTTATTATGAAGAAAAAATGTGCTCTTCAAAGATGCAGGCTAGTTAATATCTAGATGGGTCTACTTCATCTCAGGTGTGGTTTTTTTTACTTAATCTGCAAAATCAAAAAATCTGAACTCATTGCTTGGAAGCATTAGGACTATACAGAACAGAGATGATAACTATGTGCAGATCTGCCCCATTTTGTCTAAGGATGCACTTTTGGCAAAGATGGTATTGCTTCCTGAAAAAAAACTTGAACATTTTATTTTGCTTGTGGCCTCTGTAAGAGCTTTACAAGGCTTTGCAAACCAGTTGATGTAACCTACTTTTGCTCAGGAAACCTGCAGCTACCGAAACTGAGGACACCATAAGCAGGCAGTGTTGTTCATGGCATAAGGGCTTGTGATCCAGGGATATGCCAGGTACTCCAAACTCCTGTCTCTGTGTGACCTTAGGCACGTGTCCTGACCTCTGCTTGTCTCATTTGCCCAGCTGTAAATTTGGGTAAAGCAGGAGCTCTTTGAAAACTAGGTGATGTACCTGAGCTGAATTTTCCTGGTTAAAAGAAGGAATCCTTAAGGTTTTTTTCTTAACCTGTGTTTGGTGTGCAAGTGTATTTGGGCAGCTTCTCCTGTTCGTTTGAGGCTGAAGGTAGCACAGAAGAATGAGATCATCACATGAAAATCACCAACCAGAGCCTCTCCACAAGTTTACAAGGGAAAATCTGAAGAAGGCCTGATTTAGTGTGGTGGGTCAAAATCTCCTCAGGGTAGATGATGGGTGTTTTAGTAAAGAAAACCCTGCAAGAATCAAAGAGAAGAATTCAGCACAAGCTCATAGTGAGCTGATCTGTATTTTTAGTGAATTTGCCTGGGTTATGTTTACACCCCACATTTTTTTTTTCTTTCTTTTTTTAATACATAGCTTGTGGGCATGAACAGTCCCATAAACAGGAAGCCCTGTGTGCCTCTTGGAGACAGACCTCATAAAGGAAATTTTCAAATTTCTTGCATGAGGCCACATTGCATTAGCCTAGAGTTTCCTTTCAGACTTGCATATGAAATTGTTCGCGTGTGTGTTTCTAAAATAAAGAATGGGATTAAAGAAAAGTTTAATCAAGTCTCACAAATGTCATCACCATCACAGCTTGAATGCGGTTAGCTAGATATAGGCACAGATGTTACCATCTCTCAGTACTCTCTCAGTATTCTTCCAGTGGAAGCAATGAATTGTCTTGTAAGTTTAGTACCCAGTAACTGAAAAAATTGCTTAGCAAACAGCCCTGCAAATAGCCCTCATTGCTGGGCACACCCCAGCAAAAATGTTTGTTGCAGCTGTGAAATGCACAGGGAAACTCGATTGAAATTTCTCAACTCATTTAGTTTGGCATCAGCATCTTCTGTGCTGTTGGGATGTGTATGGTATGTCTTTTCTGATATAACACTGCACTGTTCCTTTGGTTTCAATGTATTTCAGTGTTATGAAAGGGAGGCTCAGAATGTCTGTTTCTGGTTTTTCATTAGTATAGAAATAAAAGATTCAAAGATCATTAATTAGTAACCAAGTTCAGCCATGAATTTTGGAATTAGTACTGATTGTACTAAAGTAATACAACACTGTAAGCAAAAACATGTATTTCTGGATGAGAGCAAAAAGGCTCTGCCCAAAAAGAAATAAATAAGCCACAAAAAGACCCCAGAAACCCACAGTGGATCCTCCCACAAAGGACTGAAGGTGCATATAGTCTGACTCAGGGCGGGGCTTCTGTTCTACCCAATGAGCTTGTTTCTACTTTCATCTCTTTATTTCCACATGCTACGGGTCAGACAAATGCCTTTGTTTGGCACCTGCTTTCTGCTTTAAGGGCAGTTAATTCCCTGCTGCTCCATACGGGCTCCATAACAGTAGGACCACCCTGTCCAACGATGGTTGCCTCCAGAGCAGCCTCCTTATGCATACTGCCTTTAAGCCCCCGACAGCACATGCTGCTCTCTTCTGAGTGGTCTCAAAGGTGTCGTAGCCCATATGCTGGAGCCATGGGCTGCCTTCCAAACTCCCTCCCCGGCCTTCCCAGCCCTCCTTTCCTGAGGCTGAGGAGAGCAGATCTGTAAGGGCACAGGGCTGGGCTGGGCCAACCGTGCTGGGCTCAAGCAGGGATGCACTGCTGAGCTGGGTTGCATGCTGCAACATGGCTTCTGTTTTGAAGACCATAGAGTTGTTGTCAATTTTGGAGAGAGCTAGATATCATCATTTAAACTGACTTTGAAGTAGAGAGGACCCCACACCCTCACCTCTCTCTCTTAAACTATGTTGTTACATGTCACTTAAGATCATCTTCCAGCTATGTCTTTAGACATATTACTATACGCTTTCTATGGTTACAGAACTGAGAGATATATTTTTCAAAACTGTATACGCCTCTGTCTATATTGGGACATCATGTGTACTTCTATCTATTTTGTTATACAAAATGAGCATTTTCTGCCAGAAACACCCTGTTATTTTTATTAATCTCTAATGATGAATGAAAGCACATATTTTAAAAACCTCTTCTTTATAAGGCAGGAAATTGTATTTGCTTTTGTTCATTGCTAGCACCAATCTATTCTGACAGATCTGTGACACAGATAGAAAGCAGAAGCATCTCGAGTACTGACTTCTACATTTATTTTCTCAAAGCAGAGGGCAAAGAAGCTAAACATTTGAAATGCATGGATTCCTCTGAAAGCTTTAAACCTATTAGGGCACATGCACGGTAACTTTGCACACAGATTGCCCCCAAAGTAAGTCTTGATTTTAGGACTAAGCCAAGCTGGCATGCGAGAGCAGTTGCTGTTGATCTTTTATACTAATTTTGGATTAATTGTGATCTACAGCACTGCGTAAACATGCTAACCTAGTACTTCAGCTTCACCACAGCTAAACATTAATCCTTCTTAATGCTCTAAGTCAACTTTTAGTCCTTAGCAGAATTTACCTTAATCTCTGGCTAGGAAGCTAACTGATTTACAAAACATAATCCAAGAGCTCCAGAATCTTAAGGAAAATATGTAGACAAGCAATTAATCTACACAGAATAATATGCTTCCCTGGTATCCTTCCTAAGGCAGAACTGGGAGTAATTCTTCAAAGATATGAAGGCCTATAGTATAAAGGTGTCTTTCCTTTTTAAAGATAAAATACATATATAAATTCAATTCACCACATTGATTTTTCTTACCTTCCTCACATCCCTTTGTATGTTACTGTTTGTTATGAAATGTCAGTTTAGATGCACTTTTATATGCAATATCCTTTACTCAATATGGACAAACAAGTCCGTGGTGCTGAAATATTTTAATTTTATAATCTTCACCTCAATTTTGTGTAACATTTTAGTGACATTCTAAAAATCAGCTCACTCCAGAGAGCTTTGGCGGTAATTTGGAGAGTGGTGGTTTTCTTGTGTTACTTTGGTTTCAGAGAGGGGGTGTTGGATAGCTGGGGAGTATCTGTGGGGTAGCTTTGTGGCTAGGAGTATCTGAGGAAACCATGTGTTGAGAGAATGTTTTGCAACAGAGCTGAGAGAACTCCTGGAGGAGGACCAGTTAATACTCCAGACTGCCATCACCCAAAATGTCAAGAGTCAAAAAGGGAAGGGTGCAGAGCTGCATACGAAGAATATGGAAGAATTCAACTTGGTCTTTGTAAGACTCTTGCATATATATTACGCGTTTCAAAGGTTGGTCTGTTCTGGAGCCTGTGTACTTACTAAAAATCAGAGTTGTCTTCAGTCCTTGCTGAGAGCCTCTGCTTATGGCACGTAAGTCTGGAACTGCTTGATTGCTTTTCACTGTGCTCTCACACTTTACTTTCTTCCATTATCTTTATTTGCTTGTATATTTATTTTCCTCAGTCATCTGAAGTTTTTTATTTCCAAGTTAGTTTCCTAGCTTGACTACTTTATCTGCATCGCAGGACTTTTGCTAAAAAGCCAAGGAGCTGGAACTGTGCTGAGGAGGTTGGGGAAGAAGATGTAGTGACAGCCAACACCTCACCCTCACTTAGTAAAGCATTGCCAAAATAAATGAGGCACGTTCATGCTTTGTGAATATCTCCTTAGGAGAAATTTTTGCTGTGTGCTATTTTGTTCTTGACAGCTTTAACTCTTCTCCAGACTTCTGACCTCTACCTAACAGTGAGAATCCAGACTTGTGTAAAATTTGGATTTTCCATAGCAAGTTTCAGGGCAATTTTTGAGGTGTGGAGTAGGGACTGCTGTGTCCACGGTGATGTGGACTAAGGGGGTATGATTTGTGATTCTGTCTTGTTGAGGTCCAAGCAGCCTGAAGACTGTTCTGCAATATTCCTGCTGAGTGAGATGTGTCCCTGAGGGAACAAGCCGCTGTGCAAGGCAGCCTCTGCTCCGGCTCACTGGCTGCATGGTGGCTGCAGGAAGGTGCTGTGAGAGCGTCACCAGCTGTCAGGAGGGTGCTGAACTGGGAGTCCCAGCAGCAGGGTCTGTATGAGTAGCTGTTTAACACATGCCAGCGAGCAGCAGGAAGGGTGCTGGCCATAGGAGCTGCCCCCCGGGGTTCGGGTTACTGAACTAAGCTGGCAATGGCCAGGACCTATATTTAGGTCTGGAATCTGTACCAGTGCAGTAGAAAGCTCATGTACACACCATCCTCAGGTAACCCCTCTGCCCTTTGCCCTGAGAAAGCCTCCTGATTGCTTTTCAGGGTCCAGCAGCGAGCAGCTCTCCTCCCATGTGGTGCAAATCATATGGATAACTTTCACCTCTTTACATGCTACGTGCCCCAGAGGGAGGCTCTCAAAAAGCCCCTTAAGAGCTGCCTGTCCGTGGGCCCAGCACACCTTGTCCCTTATGGCTCTGAGTGAAGGGAGGCTCCCATGGACCCTCCATGCCCCACCATCGCCTCAGCACAGCCTCAGGCAGGGCAGCCACTGGCTGACACTTTCCCATGGGTGCAAGGGGGTAAAACAAAACAGAAAAGAGCTGTAATTCTCTGCCTTTAAATCCAAAGGGGAAATCAGGATGTCTCAGGGATTTTGATTTAACTGGATGCAAAACTTCAGACCACTTTCTTTGGGTCAGTTTGTGATCTGGGTCAGTGTCAAAATTTTGACACTTTATAAATATTCTACTCTCTGTTCTCCTTATTGATTGAGTTTCCAGGGAGCAGGATTTTCTGTAAAATTCTGTAAAAGTTTCTGTAAAATCTGAGCTGATCAAGGTATTTAAAATACATGTATGTTCTGTCACAGCAGCATCTTTCTTGTGTCAGATATTTACACTTTGCTTTTGCCTGTTCTCTGGTTGGCTAGCACACCAGACAGGAAAGGAAAAATATGTCATTTTAGGGAAATTCCGTTAAAGCTGAGCACAAATGGACTTGGATTCTTTTAACTATACCAGCTTGTCTTAAAGTGGTGTAAAATCTATGCTGATAATTCACAATTCTGTTTTTACCAAAGCTCTAAGTTTTCAAACAAAGGAAGCCAGATTGTTAAAGTTCAGGATTTGATAAGTCGCTCTCCTAATGTTTTGGGCTCGTACCCAAAATGTTATAACTTTGACATAAAATTGGCAGAAGAGTAATCCATTTCTAAAACAGTGTCTTGAATTTGTTCATTTTTCAAAAAGGTGTTTCTGCCCTACATTTGCTTGTCCACACTCATTAGGATTTTAAAATAGCTGTAATCTGATTTTGTTGCTTTGGTAGTTTTTTTCCACCCTTTACAAGCTGGGCCAAGCACTCAACTGCTAAACAGAGCAAATATTTATCTGCAGGGCAGATATGCATATTGGAAAGAACTGGTCTTAAAATGCATTGCTTTAGAAAATGAAGCTGTAGATAGAAGTTATCAAAATTATATTATTTACAGATTATTTATGGGCAATTTTTAAAATTTATGTATTATAATATTTGGAACTTTCTGCACTCTTGATGGAATCACCTGGCATGGTTTGTTATGGCACAGATGACTTCATTCACTTATCCCAAATTACTGAAATAGATTTTGGAAGAGACCTCACTCAGCCTTTGGAAGGGAGATATGATGCCTGAAAATGCAGACACTCAGGATCAGGTGTTTAGATAGACAAATTCTTTCCTTCTTGAACAGAAGCTAGAGTTGGGAGACATTGCATGAAGCCAGACAGGGAGAAAATTACTCTCTCTGGTCCTAGAAATAGGAGACATTCGGGGGGCAAGGTAGGTCTGGGAAACAGGTGCATTGAATGAAAGGAGTCTGAGAGGAAATTTCATCCCTATATGTTTACAGGGTGGGTTTTTTTTGTCTGGAAAGTGATTTTGTTTCATGAGTGGGTCCAAGGAGAGCCTAGGAATTCAGGATAGCCCAAAGCAACAGAGCTTTGTTTTTTAACAACTGCCTGATTTATTCCTGGATACATTACTCGTGCTTATATCTGACTGCTGAAATTCATTAATTGTATCACTTATTGCACTAATTTATGTTCTCCAAGACCCGAGGAACCCTCAGCATGTTAAATGCCCACATGGCTCCAATGACTGGGATGACTGAAGGGTTGTTTATTTTCCCCTCTTGGGTTTGTGTTGCAGTTGTCGTGCTGTTTGCCAACACGAACCAGTTTCTGTGTGCTGCTGCACACACAAATTCAGAGCCCTTTGAAGGAAGGAGGGCAGAGATGACATTTAGGAGGTTATGGTCTTGTTTGCAAATTGGAGGCATTTTGTGACTCCACAAGCCCTTTATCCTGAGGGAAGTGAAAGGCTCACTGCTAAGAAAGGCTCATTTAGACTTCCTAGTAGGGATGCTACTTATTAATGAACTTGGTTTTGTTTTAATTCAGTTGGAGCTTCTTAGCCTGAGAAGTGCCAAGTAAGGCCCCACAAGTTTTCCTTCCTCTACATTAAGTGACCCTTGAGAAGAGGTGCAGAAATGGATCTGACTCCTGCCACCTCATAATCTTGGTAGCTGTAAATCCTTTCGTCATGTACTGAAGGTTTATCAGAAACAGCATGGAAGTTCAGGTTCTTTTAATAGATACTTGTTATTGAGACAACATAATCAGCCATAATGATTTTTTCTCTTCTTTCTTTAACTTTTTTTAGGACCACTGATGACTCTATAATAAACCATGTAATCTTTGGGATTTTTTAGGAACTAAGCTAAGCCTCTTTGGGGCATTTGATGTTTTGCTATGTGAGTGCAACAACTTCCATACAGTACAATGCAAAAAAACCTATCTATTTCTAGAACTTTATTAAAGTTTCTGGGCCATGTTTCTTCAGGCCATTTAAAGGTTTAAAAAAAAAAGAGAGTAAAAAAAGTGAATGCAGCATGCTGTGCCCCTATGTTTCGGTTAGGACCCTGAATGGTTATTAATTACATTATACTTTCTTAGTTTTCAGAGGTGACAAATCTTGTCCCTAAAACTAAATACAGTTAATAATCATACCTAAAATTATGCCTATAACATATAAATCTTGATCATAGTGTCACTTCAGAACTGGAGGTTGCTAGGAAAGAAACCCTTTGCTTGTGCCTAAATGCTGTGGGATACGTAACCCACAAGGAATGGTTGCTTAAGGAGGAGAAAGAATAGCATTGGTACCTTTTTGACAGGCAAATGCATTTTATGATGTATAACCCAACTTGCTGTAACCATGTTGATGTGCAAATCATATGGTGGATGGAAAAGGGTGACATGTGAGCTGCAGAAGCAGATGTAAGTGCTTGATCTGTTGTGCATCTGCAAGCCTTTATGTCATCTTCCCAAAGTCCTTCCATGTCAATAGGTATTGCTAAATGTCACTTAAAGGGATCATGTCGTATTTGTATTTTTGACGGTGTACATGATTTAAAACATGGTTTTAAAATCTTATTTTTTGCCATTTAAGAATACATTTAATGTGGATTGTGAATATGAGAATATTACATCTGCAAATAGTGATCTTCCTCTCCTTTAAGGGATGTCTTAAAATGCAAAAAAAGCAGAAGTATTTTCTTCCTTAAGGAAATGAAAATATATATGAAAAAAATATGTACTGTTTAAAGTTGTTTTGGTAATGTCTGTGTTTTAGGACTATATGATGTTAGCAATAGTAGCTTAAAGTTTTTTCTTTTTCATGGTAACAGTAGTCCCAGAGTGATGGGAGGAAGATACATCAAGATATAACGTAAAGTATTCAATATTTTCTAACTTTAGCAGAAACATTGAGGTTATCCAACCCCTGTTTTGTTTGATTTGAAGGTAATTTCATTATGAAACTCTCCTTACTGCAGGTGTTTGTGAAAATACCTTGCCACTCTATTTCTGGTGTTCCCAGAAAGGCTTATTTGCTATGATAGTCATACCAGAAAAACTTCCAGGAAGGCCAAATACAAAAAGCATTAAAGAATGGCAAATTCATGTGACAAATAGGCTCCAGTGTGCAGTGCTAGATCACACCACTGCTTGAGAGGTTGTGAGGATAGTAATCAGTTTTGTTTGAAAAGGTCTTTCATTTGTATAGAATCCAAAGCTACATCCAGTTATATGTCATATACATGCCAGTTGTGTAACTGGCATACTTCTATTTTAGATTAGTTCAACTAAAAATAAGTTGAACAAATTATGTATAAATAGTTCATAATATTTAGTTTTACATATACATGCAGATGGAGAAAAATATGTGTATACACAAGCAATTTGCTATGATTAGCTGACAAGCTGAGGCATGATACAACACTTAATAATGTCTAGTAAACCTCTAAATGATGTCAGTGTATCACAGAGCTCTTTTCATGATATTATCAGCAGTCATTAAAGTTATTTATTGCTGTCATCATGCATTTCTGTAACCCGTGGCAACTTGGCAGAAAATACATTGCTAGCACAGCTGATGATAGATTCAGTTTCAGATTTTGGATATGACAATCTGAACATATTAATGATATTTTTATGCTTATTGGCAAACTGTGCTTCCCAAGGCATGCTGTATTTCAAATACAAAATATGAAAATAAATAAAGCATTTATGCATCTTTCACACTGCCTGTTAGCAGCATCCGCCCTTTAAAAAAGAATGATTAATCTGCAGATTTTGGGGTGGCCTGTTGAGAGGAAAAACATCACAATCTCTGTTTTACAGATACAGGAAAGTGAGAGACAGAGACATTTGCACATCAAGCTGGCTGAGGGGAGACAACATTCTCAAGGAGGAGTGCTCCTTTCTCTTGGAGTACAGCCGCTGGTGCTGCTGCTCCTTCCTACACCTGCACACGCTGCTTTGAGGGTAACACCTGTAGCCTCAAGTCTTTAACTCTCCCATTTGGTAAAATTGTGGTGTTAGGAAGTTGAACTGCTACAAACCTATTCCAGCATTAAACTATGATTATGGTATTTTTCAGGAAATACATGGTATTTATTCAGGAAATCTGTTTCATGAAGGGAGAAAATGGAGACGAATAAATCTGTTTTGTTCACGAGTGTTTAACTCAGGCTAGTTGGCTAAACAGGAGGAATTCAGCTTGGTGTGTGGTATGCAGGCTGTAGCTCGTCTTCCACAGCAGCATTTATTCTCAAGGACTTTTAAAATATTTTTGTATTTAGCAATAAGTTAACAGTTATACAGGTTTAAAAGAAAAAAAGGAAGAAGAAGGAAACACAGATATAATTTAAATCATTGTCAGAAAAGTATTGTCAGATACTTGGTTTTTTATTTTTTTGTTGGAATTTTTTTTGTTTGCTTGTTTGGGAGTTTTTTTGTTTGATTTTTGTTGTTGTTTTTGTTGGTTTTTCATTTGCTTGTTTGTTTTTTAAATTTTAGTCCTCTCTGGTGAGATTAGTGTACAGCTTTTAGAGTTTGCTAGTTTTGGACATACTGCTTTGGGGAGAAACTGGTATCTAAATATATTCCCCTTGATAAAACTTATTTTTCTTTCACCCTGACAATAGGGCAGGGGCAGGTGTCTTGTTAACACTGCAGCAGTCATCCTGTACAGAAATGATATGGCAAAGATGTGGCCATGATGTATTTGCAGAGTTTGGTTCCTTCATGAGACAGGAGCTATGAAATGCCTGAGGAGAGCCCAAGTTCAAATGGAGTTTGGTATTTTCACCTGTCATTACCTCCTGCAGGGCTTTCAACTTCAAATTTCTTCCTCTCTCAGGCTGTGGGTCTGGTTGGTGCTGCAGGAGCAGGCACAGGCAGGGGCAGGTCAGGGAGGTGGGCATGTACTGTGAGTTGGAAATGGGAAGGGTCTCCAAACAGTTAGTAAAGCAAAGGGCAGGTCATATCTGAAGTGCAGTTCCACAACCCTACCAAAACCTTTGGCTTGATTTATGCTAAATAAAAGTGTAATTTATGCTTGAGTAACATGCTCATCTACTTAGAATAAATACAAATTATTCTTGCTTCTGAATTTTGACATAGTTTTTGAAGTTTCCTAAAAGTTATTATGATCAGATGAACTTAATTACAGGGTACTTTACATATACTCATCTGGTAAATGTCATACAACAGACGGTCAAGGGGAAGGTATGCAGGATTTTCAGTCTCCCTCTTGTTATGCTTCTTTATGTTGCCACTTGAGCTTCAAGAGTGCCTGTCTGAGCTGTTCCTCCTGTAAGAAGAAAAAGAACAATCCCTCTGCCTCTCCCTTGCCCCCTCCCCTCCCCCTGCAAAATTCCCCCAAAAAACAGTGCAAAACTCAGACTTGCCTGTTCAGAAAGGGAATGTCTGCCAGTTCACAAAAATAACTGCCTGGAGAAATCCCTGGAGTGGGCAGAGCATGACCTCTCCACTGCTTACTCCAGCAGTAGCAGGGAGCCTCTCCCTTGAGTGGCAAGGATGCAGTATGCATCTCCCCTCTGGCAGTGGCAGTTTAGCTGCCTCTCAGGACCTGGGGAAGACAAAGGGACTGGGATGGGACATGTCTGAGAAATCAAAGGCTCTCGTAGCAAGCTTGGCTGGACTCCCATCCTGAAAGTACAGCCATGATCTCTGCCTGGGACATGCTGGCCATGGAAGGTGAAGCAACCTCTCTTGAGTTGTGCCTGGCTCCTCCCAGGGATACCGCCTTTAAAATGTTGTTGCAACATCTACCTTACTCTTTTCACTGTGGCTCGATAAACTTTGTGTTGGAGCTTCTAAGAACTTAGAATTTAAGCAGATTTTCTTTTCCTTTGCATAGAGTGCAGTTCAGTGCATGCATATTTTGCTGCTTCAGACTGGTGGAAAAGCGGCAGAGTGGTTTCTTTAGAACTGAGTCAGTGCAATTTCCAGTGGTACTGTATACATTAGCAGTGATAAGGACATCCTTTAATCTATAGGGTCATCTCTTCCTACCGTAGTAAAATACTTTTAGCCTGTGTAAAGTAAGTTTGAGTTCCTTCATACAAAGAGGGTCTGACAGTCATGTAGGGGTGTGTAAACATAGAAATATATTTAAAGACACCAGGTAAAGCTTCTTAAGGCACACACCACCAAACACGTTCATATTTCTTTTCCAAGTGATGCTACACAAGGTATAGCAGTACATAGTTTTTCCTCTTGCAACATCTAATAACTAATTGTTATTAAAGTTTTAGTATGTATTTATGCACTACACTATGCTACATACTATAATTGGAACTGTATTTTTAGGTTACAAAAAGTGTCATCTGGAACACACTGAACAAATCTATTCCAAAAGAATGTTCCAGAAAACAACTACTAAATTACCACTGTTTGTAGAAGTGTCAGCACTCACAGGAAGAGTAATTGATTTTTTGGAAAATTTCTGTAACTGAGACAACACTGATAATAATTTCTTTTGCTGACTTTCACAGGAAGCTGTTTTCAGGTAGCAATGTGCAAGAAAGTCCTGCTTTTTCTTTTTTTTCTTTTCCTTTAATTTTAAATTTAAAAGCATCCTGACTAAATTGTGCCATCTAGTTAATAAGTAACAAGTGGCTCTAATAAGTCTGCTGTCATGCTTTTTATTTACAGTGTATGCAGAAATTAAGAGGAGGGGGGGAACAAATCTGGAGTGAATTTTCATCACCCATAATGGTTTTTGCTAAGAAAACAGTCTTTCAATGTAAACAACATCTGTATTTTTCATGTTGTCTTTCTAAATAATAGTTCTGTAAATAACTTGCCCCCACAATAGGGCAACAGTTAGATTCCTTAATCTCTCAGTCATCCAGGGCTCTGTGCAGAATGCAGACTTCTAGCGTATTTAAACATACATCTCTCAAACTTTTGATATCTTTCCCTCACGGCAGGATTTCAAAAGGTGGATGACTGCAAAATGCACTTTCATTCTCTGTGCTAGTGCTTTAACATTAGCCTGACTTTAATAGGCTGGGATGATTTCAGCTTATAAATCTTCAACTGGAGGATAAAGTTCAAGTAGATAAAATCAAACAGATGTTGGTGGGAGGATTTCTTCATGACCCATAAAAGTGCTATCATCAAAGCCTAGAATCATTTGTTTTGAATTATTACATTGTTATCAAAAGGACTGTAGCAGTCTGTTTGTTGAGAAATTGGATCTGTTTATCTGAAAACAGAACAAAGATGCCATGCTAAGACGTCCCTGGGAAAGTGTGGGTTAGCTGATGGCTGACACGGTAGGGTAGCTGTGAGACATTTTGATTGACAGCTGTCTAAATAACTGCCAGGCCTGGAAGCTCCTGTGTATGATTATGTTATTGAAAATGGCATCTGATTAAATTTTTAAGTGACGCTTTTTAAAATGAAATATATTTTTCCTTTGTTTTGAGTAAATGAAGGTTTTAAAAATCTTTTATCCCTTTTTTTTTGTAACACAGAGGTAAAACGAGGTTTACCTTTCAGTAGTAATTTGAAGTCATGACTGAAAAGTGTTGAAGACTGCTGAAGTGACATTTCATGCTTTTACTAGACTTAAGCACTATTCTGTTGAACAAGTTGCACCTGCATAAATGAAAAAAACATGTTCTTTTTATTACTCACTGAACAGTCTTTACTCATAATTTATTTTTTTAAAAATTGGCACATAAGGGACTTCTGTACCAGTGTTTGGAGTGAATCTAAGACCAGTGCTCAGATTTAAGTGGACAGCATGTAAAAGCATGAGAAAATCACATTTAAGATCCTGCAGCTACTACATATGCTCCCCTGTGTGTGTGCGTGTGCATACACAGCACAGCTCAAGCTTCACAGACAACAAGGGCTTTATAAGCGCCTTCCCTTTCCTTCAGAAAACTGCTGACTAAAAACTGAAATTTGTCAGGAAAATACTTTGCCTCATATATGAACACTCTGTATAGGAGGACTTGAACCTTGCTCTGGAGACCTCAGTGGGGAATGGGGTGCAGCATCTTGTGGTCTGCAAAGACACTCTTCTCCACTGTGATTCTTTCAGGGACACAGCTTCAGTGTGCAAACACTGTATTTTGAGTTTTCTTTGGTGGGTGTTAGACCTGAGTGTGAGAGTAAATGCTGTGAACTGGACAAAGAAATGGTCTCTACTTGAAGCCACAGTGAGAGGTTCAGCCCCATCTCCCCTGGAGGCTGAACCTGAGAATTGTGCAGAGAAGAAGGTGAATAGTTTTCCTTAAGTTTTTTTCCAGTCAGAATATTTGCAAGATTTTTTTATTTTCCAAGTAAAAGTCATAATAATGCCTGAAAGAAAGGCACAGATGTGAGCCATTGCTCAACGCTGCAGTCTTCAGATTTTCCAAAATGCTTTTGCTGGTTGGATATCACCTAGGCTATTTGCTGGCACTTTAAGGTCCTCTCCATGTTGTGCACAGAGGTTGCAGTGCACCTGGCCAACTGTGACATGAGGTGTACCCAGGGCAAGGGTTAGGTCATGAACAGGCATAGGGAAAATGTATGCAAAAATCAGGCTTTTCCTAGGGGATTGCCTTCTCTGTTTCCATGGAGAGTCAGTGTCATGCACAAAACTTTTTTGACCCTAAAGTTTTAACAGTCAATTCTCAACTGGAAGAAGGCAAGCCTTTGGGAATTGCATATTATGACACTGCTTTTTCTTATTGAAGTAAAATGCCTTGGCTTAGTGTGCTTTTAAATGGCTTTCATCTTCCTGCATGTTTCAGTTGTGACAGTGACTGTGGCTCTGTTAATGCTGCATCTGATAAAAAACAGGGACAATGAGTTTGCTGAGATACTTGTGACCATGTAAGGTTTAGCAAAATTCTTTCTTGAATTCAAACTGTATGTTTAAATCTCCAGATAATGTTGAACTCTCATTTGCAAAGATTATCAAGATATTTACCTGAGTGTATTGGAGATTATTTTAGTGTTAATAAAAGTAATAGCATTTATATATTGGTATTTTGTTTTTATTATTATTTTTTTTAAAAAAGAGCTTTATTTTGTCATATCTTTCCAGCTTCTATCCAGAAGGCTTAGTTTTAGACTTGCAGCCTTGTTTTGAAGGAAACTTGCAGGCAGATTTTGGCCCAATCTTGCAGTGGTTTTGCAGTCTGCTATGTCTGTATAAAGTTTGCCAGGCTTCAGAAACAGCTTAAAGCAGTCCAATGGGGAAGTCATGTACGACACATTGTTGATTTTACTCTAAGTGTAGAGAGAAATAGTTCTCCCTTTAGTTTAATATTTTAAAATTCCACTTTTTTCTCTGCTTTGCTAAGACTGAAAATCTTACTATGTGTAAAATACTGAGTCCTCATGGCCCATTTCATTATCACTATGAGGGCAAAGCTCTTTTTTTCTAACAGCCAGTGAGTCCAAAGAAAGCACAATGTGTGTCTAGAGGTGGCCCCTTCAAAAATGAGTAGGCGAAGGAGACAAGGTGGGGAGCAGCTTCTGATGAGTGGGGTGGGGAGATGATACAGATGGGTGGAGAAGCTTGTTGAGATCCAGGGTGCACACAGGACCCTGTAGCAGCTCTTGAGACTTGGTTTGCTGGAGTCAGGAAGGGGTATGGGAAGAGCCTCTCTTGAGAGGAATTTGGAGAATGTTTTGGAGCATGTCAAGGAGGTCTTCCTGGTCTTGAGGAACTACCTAGCTGGCCAAGACCTGGACATAAGCACTTTTTGGATGGTGAATGAGGCAAACCTTTGAGGTGCTCCCTTTTAAGTTTTGACAGCTTTGTAAGTGCTACTCTGACAGTGAGGGAAATGTAACACAGTGGTGTTACATCTTCTCTCCACATGGTTATTAGAAAACCAAGAGGCAAAGCAAGACTGCTGTGCCCTCCCTTATGGCAAGGGCTCCTTTACAGAAATGAGTTGGGTAATAATTGATTATTGACATTTATGTGGAAGCTAATGTGATGAAAAGCAAACTCATGCTTTATGATCTTTCACATTTTGCAAATGTATAATAGGAGAATATAAAATCAGTTATCACAAATTGTATTTGAATGCATTGTTTTCTCTGAGGTACTGAGCTTGCTGATGATGCACATACTTTTGTGTTGAGTGAGGAGCTTTTAGCAAAAAGCTAACGTATGAAGCAGAGATGATCAGAAAATATTTATAATGCCTAACCTCCTTGTGGTTGAAGATGCTTTCCTACTTGCACTGCCAAGTTTAGTAAATTACTACAGTTTAGAGAGCCACTTCTTTATAGTTTATGAAAAAACATAAATTTACAGCTTTTGTTGGAAAGGAATCTTGAAAAAGCATTTTCAACCAAGGCAAAAACCCTGCACATTATGCAAGTGGTCAAGGACTATTTACTCTGCCCTGAGAGTGCAGATCTTAGTCTCCAAGACTTTCCTCAGGTGAAATTCAGACTCAGTCCTCATATCAATTGGGAGTGATCAAAGTCACATGAGACAAATCAATCCAGAAAAGAGGTAAAATTTCCTGAGTTTTTGGTTAATTGGGGATGTAGAGACTGAATTTTGCCTTTGTTTGCTTAGGAAATCAGTTCCTTTAGAGACCTGAGGTTACGGAAGAACGGGTTGGTTTTTTCCACTTGCAATGTGTTAGCAGTGTAAGAGCTGGAAGGCAGTCACACCACTTGACTCTTCTCTCTTTGTTCCTAAGTTGTGTGTTCTAGTTGTCTTCTGATGCTAAGGTAAGATGAGAAGTTATTCTGTGGAAAATTCTCCCTGAGAAAGCAGACATACTCCTGATACTTTTAGTAGAGTCTGGGTTTTGGGGAAGACACACGTGGGATCTGACTGTTTTAAGGCCAAGATAAAAAATTAGTTGTCTGGGGACAAGGTGAAGGTGAGGGAAGGAATGCTGCTAAAGAATGTTGTGGCCTGAAGGAGAAAATGCCAGAGGAATAAGTGATTATAAACTGATGAGTTTCCTTTATCTAAACACCCTCTCTTAAGGATCTCCCTCCTCAAACTGTGGTGTTACATCTCAAAAGCAAGTAAAAAGCCTAGAAGAAACCAAGTGACACTGTATTCCTAAGCCCAGAAGTAATAACATATTTTATCGATATTCACCTTGTGTTGCTATCAATACTGTGTAGTAAAGCTCTAGAACTTGAAAGAAGTCTTTCTTTTATGAGGCACCATTCTGTTATGTATGTGCTATGTGTACCACCTACTGCACAGTCTCTCTGTCTGTGGTATTTTGCCACTTTCACTATTTTCGTTGTGAAAGATGAAGGGACATCTTGAGAAACCACGAAAATTATTCATAGTGTCTGTTTTGGCCTTTCAGGTTTTCCCCACATTGAATTTGTTCAAAGGATCAGAGAGCAACATCATGGGAGCATATGCAGAAGTGCAGAGCTTATGAAACTCCCTCCCTCTCTTTCAGGCAACACACTGTTCTTGCTCTCTATTGAAAAGGGACTAACAGTAGGTCTTTTCTGTCTGACACATATGCAGTGTCAGATGCTAATAGACAGTGGTGAGTAGCTCTTATCTGAATAATAAAATCAGGATAGAATATTTCATCTGGAAGAGACATAAAATAATAGTCTAGTCCAAGTGTCTGAGAGACAAAAGACACCCACCCTCAGTGACTGTTATGATTAAACAACTTGCCTATAATGAGCTGCCCCTCATGCTTCTGTACATTAAGATACAGATTATTTTTGAATGCTGCATTAGTACTCTACCCTTTCAGAGGTCTTCAAAGCTCTGTGAATTGTGAATTCATTAAGATACAGATTATTTTTGAATGCTGCATTAGTACTCTACCCTTTCAGAGGTCTTCAAAGCTCTGTGAATTGTGAAGACAGTAAGTAGGTTAAAAGTAAAGACAAGTTGTTGGTGCTGGTGGTGGCCAGGGATCAGGTGTCAACTGGGACAAGAAGGATGAAATCTGAGCAAACTTGCAGCTAATTTGAAAGCAAAAAAGAAACCTCTAAATAATCTTAGAAGGGGTAGAGTGTTCTGAGGATTTATTTCCTCTGTGCATCAGTCTCCCCTCTGCCCCCAGCTTCCTGTGCTGGTCTTGGGAGGAGATTGATGGCTCTTTGCCTGTGAGCTTTCTATAAGTCTTGGGGGTGTGGTGGGAAGAAGGGTAGAGGTGGTACTGTGTGGAATTCTCTTCATGAAGAGTGCTTGCTCAAGTGAGGATGTATTGAAGGGGTCTTTTACTCTGTTTGGTTGACTTCTTCTTCCCCTGAATATGAGGTGAAAAGGAGTCAACTTTTGAGGATATGCAAAATCAGTGATTAAGGAGGTTGACCATGGAAAGATATACCTTATTCAAATGTAATCAAGAAACAGTTCAGAAGAATGTTCTGTTGTGCTCTATGGCAAACCTGCGTGATGATCCTTAAATAAGGAATTAATATGTGGTATTTTAGAGAAAAAAGGGTGAAATATGCAAGATCTCAAAGGAGAAGGATAAAAAAAAGTGTATATTAACTTTTTCAAGCGTTGTTAAGATATGCAAGCTTACTCGAGTAAATGAAGAATGGAACCAGAGCAGCCTCTGTGGGAAATTTTTCAAATGACTCCTGAGAAGCTTGGAGAGAAAACCATTGTAATGAAACTAATGGAGGACAAATGAAATGGGATATGAGAAATTGAATTCCTCAGTGAGACTGGAGAATGGGTAGACAATGGGTAACAATAAAATTAAGTTGTTATCTTTCACTTGGACTATAATAACAAAGCAATAATTCACAATCAAAAAGCAAATTTAGCAGCCAGGAATCCCCCAACAAGACTTTGTAAGCTTTATGCAAGAGGAAAAAAAAACAAATCAAAGGGCAGGAAAATAACTCACTTGGTGTGATACAGTGTCACAAACAAAATAATGCCTCGAAGATGGAAAATTGCATTCAGAATCCCAAAGAAAATTTTACACAGCTGAAGATTTCAGGTAATAGCACTGAGAAGTCATTAAATCTGTGGCAGCTGATTTTTGTAGTAGCCTCATAAATTAAATGACACAATATTCAAAGTACACAATGCACTGTAACTTTGCTTTTGAAACTTCTGAAAAAAAAAAACAAAGATTTTTTTTTCTAAAAGCCTGGGATGCTTCCAGATATCCTAGGCTTCAAAACAGAGAATAATTATTCAGTCTCTCAAGCATCTGTCTTGGAGAGTAAGTGAAAAATTGATGTGTCTATACAAGATAAAGAGAGACAGTGGCATTGCTAAAGGGCCAATGCTGTAAAAATTTGATATTTAAGACAGTAGTCGTGGAGAAGACGACAGATTTTACATTTGGATAGATCTGAGCAAGTGACTTGTTAGACATCTCCTATCAAACACCTACACTTGATTAAATATTATTAAAAAAATTAAAAAAAAATTAAAAAGAATTCTCTCTACTCAGTGCCAAATGCTACTGGTAGAGGAGCAGTTACCAAATCGCACTGAACACTGGCAGAGAAATGAATATTCTATGTGGGATGAAACCTTGAGCAGAAAGATCCTATTGCCACCTATGAGGCTTACAAATAGGCATGTGTAGCAGCACCAAGGGTGATGACATTCTGATGTATAGGTGCCGAGACAGCAGGATAGAAGCTGTGGCACATCACACTCACAGCCTCATATGTCTGCTAGTAAAAGCCAGGGGAGTAAATCTAGAACTGAAATAAAACAATGAAATTGTGAGTGACTGTAGGTTCATGTGTGGAACAGTTCTGACCTCCTAAGAGCTAAAACCTGACCTCCAAAAGGTAAAAGCAATACAGGAAAGCCTATAACTAAAGATATTAAATCAGTTCAGAGATTATTAGGTTTTATAAACTCAGACTGAATTTTTTTTCTAATAGGTCTCAGATGTGTGCGAGTTCCTGTGGCAACTGCTAGGAAGAGACTCATACTGGAAGCAAGTCCCTTCATATGACATGCTGTACCCCACATGCTAATGGTTAACTAATTAGCATTAGTTGACCACATACACCAGAGTTTCAGGTTTATCTTATAGTTGATTCTCTTTACAAATAGGAGGATAGCAGACATTTCTGTCTTTGTTTGTTTGTTTGTTTTTTTAATTAAGCCCATGTTATTCAAGTTAGGTTATAAGAAATTCCATCAGCAATGGCAATGATTGTTCTGCAAGATGCCTGCCCTTTGCACTGTGCAAAGGAGCCTTTCTTTTGGTGCGGCAGTGGCATATTTCACCTGCCAAAAGTGCAGCAGCAGCAGCCCATGTGAAGGAGCCCAGTAACTAGCAGGTGATCAGAGGCTCAGGCTAAACCCAGGGTATAGGCATGCTGCTTGCCCTGGTGTTTCTTTGCTGGTTCCACTGTTGTTTCCACTACAAGATCCCTGCTGCTAAAGAGGAGACGTGTGCTGTCAGGGCTGTTGAAGTGAGGGTGAAGTGAAGAGAGGATAGCCTTTCTGACAAAAGTAATTGTGCTTGTATTTTGAGTGAGGAAGAATGGAAATTCCTGCAGTTAATGGAAAAGTTTTCTATCGTGTCATGTCATGGATCCTTTCCTGTCCTCATTCCCTCTTGCTGTTAGGGGAAGCAGAAGAGAGTGATGAGGTGGAGTGAGGGTTAGAATTTTTCTGTGCTGGTTTTGCAAGTGTACATGTTCCAGTGAGGTATCAGTGGTAAGGTAGGCACAAGTAAAACTGCTCATAGGGATTACAGCATCATGGCTGTTTCCTTCAGGGTTGCCTAGCTCTAGGGCAGGTCAGTGACAGTGAAAAACTGACAACATGGTGCAAATGCTCAGAGCAGATTGAAACAGTTTCAAAAAAAACCCCAAAAAATGCTGTAAGTGGTGGCCTGTGGGCTGAAGGATTGCTTAAAACTGAGTGACTATAGCTTAATGTATGAAACAGTTCTAACCTCCTAAGAACGATTTTTTTTCTTTTTTTTTTTTTAATAGTTCTGGTGAGGTACTGTGGCTCTAATAGGTACGGAGTATTGAAGTACTTTCCCTGCTTCCCTCTCTACTGCCATGTTGGCAAGTTTGGCTGTTCAGAGAGAGCAAGAGAAATGACTTGAGGGTATCTTGATTTTTGTCAGGGATGAGCAGATGCCAAGCCCTTGTTCCCCCAGTGCCTCAGCCTGGCGGCTGCTCATGGAGGAAGCCATGGGCTCAATATGGTCTTTGTTGGGGTTTGATGCCTGGAGCCAAATGGGTGGTGGCCCAGTCAGGCCACCAAGGCCAGCTCCTCTTCTCTACCACAGCCACAGCTGCCACAGATCTCCCTGCCGTACTTGAAACAGGTGATGGGGATTTGCTTCCATGGAGAATAGAATTGTCACTGTAGAGTGGCCCTTACGCAGAGGGCGTTGTGTAGCCAGCCACAGGAGTGACAGGTTTGAGATTTTTCCAAGATTAGCCTAATTTACCAAAATGCACATATATATTAAGTTTGTAAGTTTTTTGGGATCATAGTGAAAGGCTGGATTTTGGATGGTGTTTTTACAAAATGAAGGCAGGAGGCTTTCTGAGGACTTGCCAGTGCCTGAGTCTCCAGTTTCCCCTTGCTAGAGGCCCAGCCTTTTTCCACTGCGAGTCCCAGATCTGTTGTAACTGCTTCATTAAGCTGCTGTGTGTCACAGTGGTGACTGCACAAATTTAAACTGGCTGGTTTTGTCCACAGGGGTGTGAAACTAGAGGACCAGGAGAACCAGTTCTACAGCTGTATTTTCCACGTGCTGAGTGGGGCTGATATAAACAAAAGGTTTTTCCTTTGGGGTTTTGGCAGCTCTCGCCCAATCTGTTGGAGAAATGGTTATGACTACTTCTCTGCTCTCAGATGAGGCTGTTGAAAACTTACAGCCTCTCTGGGAATTTCGGCTTCTTTCCACAGACTAGTAATAAAATCCGGTTTTATGTTATGTTTAATTGCAGACAATTTCAAGTGTCAAGAAGTCTGTCTTGGCAGATGTAAAAAGATGGGGAAAAAACCCAAACCAAACAAAATGCCCCCCCCCCCCCCCCTTTTTTTTTTTTTTTTGGTCAAATCTAAATACTTATTCATTTTGACAATATCCACAGTTTTTACAATACTTGACTATCTGTTTTAAGAAACTGCTCACAGCAGATATTGGCTACAACTTACATCATAATTTTTTTCTGTTGCTTTCTTTGCTTACTTTCTAAACAAATATTTTTCTAAAATTATAATAATTTAGCCTAAATTATTCATTTAAATAATTTTATTTGTGCTATTAACTTTTTTATAGGCTTATAGCCTGTGTTTTTGTAATGTCTTTTAGTTGAATGGCAATTGCAACAAAAGTGACAGATATATGTTTGAAAAAGCCCTTAGGTGGGGAGCAATAAAATACAAAGTCATACCAAGAGAAGAATTAATGTAGCATCAGCATCATATTAGAAGTGATTAAATGAACCAAAATTAATAACATTTGATTTTTTTCAACCCCCCTAACCTGTTTATTTTTTAAAAAAGTATACCAGTTTAAAAATGTTTCTGAATGAGATTTTGTTTTAGAAGGTATTTATAGAAAGCAAGTATCATAAAAATCACAGATGATCAAGAGGATAGTCATGCATAGTAATGGTTGTGTTTTTTTGTAAAATGTTTGCTTTTCTCATTACAAGTTGTACCTCTGGATATTCATACTTTCAAGGTTTTTATGTCTAGAAGTAGCTTTCACAACCACAGATTTGGTCATACAGATAGAAAGCAGAAATAACAAGTAAAGAACAGGTTTTTAACAGGTGGCTAAAATGAAGTGGAAATGGAGAAAAGTATGTGATAATTACAGCTGGTTACAGATAGCTTTTTGTCTGGTATCACATTAAGGAAAATAATGTTCAAGTGACATTCTTTATTGAATAAACTGGTCACTGGAAATGTTTCTCCTGCCTGTTCAAAGAAACATAATTTAACAAGTGCTTTAGAAGAAAATTTGCTTCATGCTACTGTCAAACATATTACATTCAATGAACTTGATTAGAGTTTTGATGACAAGGTATCAGTGGAAGTGGTGGCTTGGACTTAGAATAACAGAACTTTCCAGGAAAGGTGGATCTATCCTGAAACTGATATAATTTGGCAACTGACTGAGTAATATGGCTCTGAAACTTATATCCTCATGACAGATAATATTTATTATATTCAGGGTGAGACTAGAATGTCAGGATGTCTGTTCTGGGAAGTGCTCAAGATAAAAGAGGAGATGGATAGTGTAATGGTAAATTTGAATAAGGAACTATGCTTTATTTTAGAATTTGCTGCTAGTTTTCAGTCCTGGACATAACTCTCTATCCTGGTTTTCATGTGGTTTTCATTGTTTAGACAAACAATTATATTGCAATTGTAAATCGCAACCAATCTATCCATGAGGTACAAAAAAAGGGCTAGCAAGGTTAAAACAATTACATTGCAATTACATAGTGATTGATTTTTTAGAGAAGTATTTTCAGCTAAGGAAGCATCAGATAGTGGTATGGTAGGAGTACCATCAATGCAGCTATGGTCAGTGCTTATGGAGTACCATCAATGCAGTTGTGGTCAGTGCATATGCCTAGGAATCTCTTCTTCCTGCTGCAAAACTTGCAAATACGAAGTCCCACCTCTAGTGCAGCATTGCCCAGCTGGTGACTGGGGATATGCACATGACAAGGATGCAAGTTCTGGGTGGTCGTTATTGAAAGATGTGGCCTGTATTTTAATGTTAATGGTCATAATTGCTCATTACTTAGAGCTTAGTTCTTATTGTGAAGCCTCACTGAGCTTTTGCATTTCTTTCAGTTAAGTACATGATAGAGGTTTGAACAAAAGCTTAGAGATTTGAAGCAAAATATCTTACATTTCAAACTTCCTTGTAAATATTTTGACATGGTATACCTGATACATGGAGATGACCTTGAACAAAATATTTTTTACCTTTATTATTTCATTGCTTTAATTTGAATTTAGAAAAGGAAATCCAGTGCCATGGTAATTGCTATAGCTGTCACATTTCACTGTCAGTGCCTGTGATCATAGTGGCTCACATGCTTTTCCTTAACTAGGCAATGTGGTGTTCTAGTTAATAAAAAAATATTTTAAGTAATGATACTTTTTTTTTTTAATGGGAATATTTAAATGGCTGTTTACACAGGTCATTGACCTTACTGGATATTTTCTGAAATTTATTTAAATCCTGAACAATTCTGCCTTTTAAGATGGATAATAACTGCTACCCTTAACACTACAATAGCACGTAAATTCTTAGCAGTTTCTTGAAGACTGTCTTCCTTGCTCTCAGGTGTGCAAGTCATGCTTGCTTGGAATTGTGCCTGATTTCCAGGAGCTACCATTTCTCCCAGAGATACTTCAGTTTCTCAGGTTATCACATGCCTTCTGGGCACAGGAGGAGGCTGTGGACTTGGTTCCTATTCCATCCATTTCTGCCTTGCCTTCCCATTCATTCCCTCCTCTACAAGGGAAGGCAAGTGCTTGTTCTCTTTGTGCTATCACAATTTAGGCATTGGCTTTGGAATTGTCTAATGTAAAGCAGGCTTTCCATAAGCAGCCTAGTGTAAATCAGGTAATCTGTTTGGATAGAGGATGTAGCTGCTGTTGCCAGTTGCTCAGAGCTTGCAAAGACCTCAGCAGCTGCTGTTGGGTCTTTGGTAAAGCACTGAAGTGTGCATCTCTTCCCTGCTCTGTTCTGATTCAGTACTTTTATGAGTCAAGCAATTTTGGTTGTAAGTAGGTTTTATTGATGCTCTGTAGTATTTACGGGGGTAGTGTTGGGAAGAAGAATTGTCTTGGAAACCTTGTTTCCACCTGTTGTGGATTTGCAAGGCTTAGGGGATCTGGCCTGTAGGACTGCAGATGTTAGGTACAATAAACCTGGGTAGGAGTTTAAAGGAGAGAAGCAATGTGGAAACAGGTCTTTGAATTGCTGTTGTGACTCTCGTGTTGAAAGATATTTTTAATAAGAACAGCAGACTCTATTGTGGTAAGTCCTGACCCAAGAAACATTCAGGAGGTGACATGACCTGAGTCCTGCAGGGCTGGGCACCCTGCCCTCGCTGGGCAAAAATAGATGGCAGAATGCACACGGTAAGCAATTCCCTTCTTCTTGCCAAAGTGCATGTTTTCATCCCTTGTGCAGTTTAAAAAGCATGGCATGGGCTGATGTATCACTGCAACAGTTTCTTAGGAGATGCTTCCCTCTGTCTTGTTTCCTTTATGATTTTTTCAGTGTTTCATAACAGTAGTTAGAGTTCATAATTGATTAGTTGTGTTTAATTATCTTTTATTTGTATTGATGGGAGAGTGAGCCAGTCAATAACTTTCAGAAATGGGTTTGCTGTAATTTAGTCCTGTTTGCCCTTGTGCAGCATAAGCAAGTACACTAGCAAGTCTTGTTATTATTAAATATAATTGTAAAGATGAATGAAAATCTAGTGGTTTCCATGAAAAACTCTGGAATAATTTATATGACATCATTTAGTTAAAAAAATTATTAATTAGTTGTAGATCTAATTATGCTGGCCTCTAAAGAAGATCTCTCTACTTCAATCTCAGAAATTCTCTGGTGGAACTACACATTTGGGAAGATGGTAATTAATTTACATACTATTTATATGATGGGAAAACAGATGTAGAAGCTGGGTTTTCCTCCCATTTGTAATGAAAGAGGTAATTATAACAAGGAAAAAAACCTACTCATTTTATTAATGTAAATGTATGCAAGCTCTTTATTTGTTAGCGATATTTTGGAAAGATTTTTAATCAGTACTTTTTCCCCCTGAGCTGTAGCAATTGACTACTACTTAAGACAGCCTGAGCAGGGACTTTATCATGGTAATGAGCCAAAAAGTCACGATTCTCATATAACAGAATATCTTCCAAGAGAGGGCTCAATTCAGAGAAGCATCCAGCCTTATGATATGGTTGCTCAGTAGGGAGGGTGATCCGTGGCAGTGGGGATAACTCAAATGAGGCACTGTGATCTCCTGGGATGTTTTAGCCCATTTTTTGTTCTCCTGAGGACATCTGCATGTTCCTGGGATCATGGGTACTTGAGCTAGCACTTTGTATCTGCTTTCTCTAGCAGTCTTTAGGTCCTCCAGCACTCCTGTTGTTCATGTTGCCAAAACAGATCTAGGAGTGTCTCTGCACACTTGTTTGGTTGTGGTGATAGCCTTGTCAACCCCCAGGGTTTCTATCACCACAGGAAAGACTTTGTGTTTGGGCACTGTTGAAGAGGAGCCTCTATTGTTCCAAACCTTTTAATTGTCACAAATGGTGTTTGACCTCATACTTCAACATAAATAAGAATAGAAATTTCGGGAGATGTTTGGCATCTAGAATCTCCAGTCATAGCCTGCTGTGATTTCTCTTTCCTGTGTACCTTTTGTCTTGGTATCAGGCAGCCCAAGATCCAGATTCATATCAAATGATGAGCATGTTGAAGTGCTGCTTTGCTTTGGAAGTCCTGTTTTTTTGTCTGTTTCTTCCAATCTCTCCATGTTGTCACACCCTCTTTTTTTTTTTTTCTCTTTGTTTTTTGTTTGTTTATTTTCTGCCTCAAATTTGATACTCATCCAAGCCACTTGAAATCACCAGTCTGGTAGAAAAAAAATAATCTGACAAAATCAATTATAAAGTAGGGCAGTTGAGCTGAATTCATTCCTGGAGTCAGTGCCACATTCATTGCAAAAGGGTGAAATGAGAGGGTTGGGAGCAAAAACAGAAAGACAGGGAAAACAAGGAACAACAATCCTCTCTGTGACCGCAGCTGTTTGCAAAGCTGCATTTCTTTCTTACTCCTTCCATTACTTCCTCCTACCTGGTCCAGCTAATAATGTATGCCTGTATATGTCCATATTTCAGTCTCTGTCTAAAGGAGAAAGTAGGAAGTTAGATATATTCTTACTTGAAGGCTGGTATTCCTCTGTATTGTAATAATAAAATATGTTTTTCAACACCTTTGGGCATTCTCTTGTGGTAAACAGATGTGCCACCAGATTTGACGGATAAGTAAAATGGGTTGGAGTTAAATTATGGAACTGTTTGCATGAAATTTCACAGACTGCTTTGGACTTCCATTTGTACAAAAAGAAATGGGTTTTACAGAAATAAGAATAATTTAAATAATATCTTCTATAATTTATTAGCATTATTATTTTAACAATTATAACATAAAAATGCCTTTATCCAGGGCACAAATTGTTAAGTGTTTGATTAAAAAGGAAAAAAAAAGGGAAAAAAAAGGAAAAAATAAAAAACCCGGTACTGATAATCTCCAAATAGTGACTTCTGTACCTAACTCTTCTGTGACTTAACAAAAATGTAAAAAATGACCACTCCTATCTCCTATCATGCAGAGCCACATGCTGGAGCCAGGGTGTGAAGTCTCTGAAAGGTGGCCACTCAGTGTTTTGAGTCTGTTGAACGGGAACACTGGCAGCTCTGGATTTAATGATTTTGTTCTTGAACGTGAGTATATGTGATTTTATAGCCCATGAGTATAATTGACTGCAGGTTGGTGGGACCTTCCCATATTAGAGTTTGAAATAGTTTATGTATGTTGGAATATAGCACCACATAGACAACTGCTCTACATTGTTTCACTGTCTTTCCAGTATAGATCCAAAAGGAATTCAAATTGCTTATGTACTGTAATATGTGTGGGCTTCTTGTTATATATGTCACTGTACCATGACTCAGTAGCGTATTTCCTGTATATAGCAAACAAAGCAAGGAAAACTGTGGAGGCTTTGGGAATTCTGTCAAACTGAATGCAAAATACTCCTTGAAATGAGTGCCTATTTTAACTGGATACTTCAAAATTGTGATGGATGACTTTTGACCTGAAGTGAATGAAGCCAAGTCTTTGTGTATCCTGTTCTTAAAGTGAGAAGTGCAGCTCACAAGTTGATCAGACAAAACAGCACAGTAAATGAGAAAACTTTTCTGAAAATCAAAATGTGTCCAAAGATGTCCAAATACTTGGGGTGGGGTGGAATAATATGGGGTATGTTGATTGGTTTGTTTGATTATGTGTTTTTTTGGTTTGTTAGTTTTTGGGGTTGGTTTGTTTGCTTGTTTGTTTTCCATTTTCATGGGTTCCCCAAATCTCAAAGGACTTATACCAAGATCATGTCTCTGGCAGACCCGATACATAAGCTTTCTCCAAAATAATGTGCCTTGTTGCATATTGACTGCTCCATTTATATGTAGGAAGAAACATTTTGGGGTACCACCTACAGGTAGGTCAAAAACATAGAAGAGGGAATAATTTTCCACACCCAGAAGTTGAATAAAAAACAATAAGGAAGAAGCTAGGCAGGTGAGGAATAACATAAAGTATTAACGGTCATGTTGGAGGTCAAGGAGAGGAAGAAGACAAAAAAACTTTTGAAGTTAAGAGAGTGGCAAGATTTGTAGTAAGATTTTCAGAGTCTGACTCTATTACATATAATTTCAGAGGTATGAAAGCCATTAAGGTCCAGCAATGGAATCTTGTTTTTCTTTCTTGCTCACTTTTGATGATATTTGTATTAAATAAAGCAAATAAAATAGAACTTTTCAAAATCCTCAGTGAGAATTTTGAATAGAAATTTAAAGCACTTTCAAAATGTTTATTCAGTAGAAATGAAGTTCTGAAAAATATTTTGGAGTCCTACACTAATGAAAAATGTATACTTGATTTACAGTTCTATTTTTTGATAAAATGTTTGTCAAAATTTTTTTTTGTATTGCAGCATAAAATGTAGTCATTTAGTAATTAAAATACTGTACATATTTGGGATTCCAGTAGTCAAAATAGTGATAAAGTTTCTAAGGCTCTAGCTGTAAAGAACATGAAGTATGGGAAATCTAGTGAATTTAATGGAAGAAATGCAACAGCACAAAACCAGTGACCTTATAAACATAACGTTCTTTTAGCAGAATGTTCAACTATAATTACACGGAAAAATATACATTTTTGAATTTCAAAAAACCAATTTTGTTATGAAAGCTAGTTTCAATCTATGCTTTCACATTGTGCAGAATAAGGTAATTCATATCAATAAAATGCTTCTGTTCTCAAAGTCAACAGTTAATTTTAATGTACTGATGCAGAGATATAGAGAGAGTATACATCAAAGTTTATATGTAAACACTCTTTCTAAGCACATAATAAATGTTTATTAGAGATATGCTTTGAGATATGTTTCTTATTTAAATCATATGGTATTTACTTTCTTCAGTTCTTAAGACACTTTTGTGTCTATCTCCTAGAAATTCTTACTAAGTAAGAAACTTGGTGAGTTTGATTGTTAGTGCAAGCTGTTGTCCTCTGTTATTGCTTCTCCAAGACTGTATTTTGATTTTGAAAGTAGCCTTCATATTGTCTGCAACTACTAGTTGCTTGGCACCTCTTTGGAACTTCTTAATATTGTTTAGCTTATTTTAAAATTAGAAGTGGCCCTTTCTGCCTGTTTTATTTGTTGGACTATTCTTTTCCTGCTGGTACTTCTTTGGTATTTATAGTAAATAGACAGGTAAGTGAGACTGATTTTGGTGATAGAGGAAGTTACAATTAACGTTTGCCTTTTGTTGATTTATAAATGCTATGTACTTGTACATATCAAGCATTCTTTGATTCTTTGTGGATGTGACTTTAGAAAGTGGTATTATTAAAGGCATTTATTATTGCCATTTTTTATGTGTGGGACATGAAATTATTAATTTATGCCAGAAAAAAAGATCTTCACAAATTAACTCTGAGTGTGTGTGCAGGATTATACATGACTTGTTAAAAAATTTTTCTTCTTATCCAAGAAAATATTAATAAAAAAGAAGTAGTTTTAATTCTTTATTTAAAATCAAATTCACTTTTGCATATTGTGTAAATGAAAGCTTCTACTAAGAAAAATGTGACAAACGTGGAAGGGTTTTTATTAAGGTCAGACTTTTGTGAAATGAGCTGCATTTACAGTACATATGTTGGGAGGGAGGGGGGAAGAAGGGAACAAAGGCAAAAAAAGCTGCACTTTTAAGGGATGATTAGTCTCTTGTTTCAGAACCTGGAAGTTAATTCTGTCAGTGAAGACAATTTTCTAATTTTTCTTAGAAGCTAGAAAAGTATTTTTTCATACATCTGCTTAGGAAAGGAAGAGTTCATAAAAAATTTGTAAATTAAGTAGTACACACATGATATGTAATGGCAGTGCTGAGAATATTTGACTAGAGACAGTCTTTTCCTATACTTTGGTAGGGTGAATATGAGGGAGATAAAGAACAAAGGAAAAATGAGACATGGGAGGAGAGACTGAGGAAAAAAAAGAAAACAGCGTATTTTATCAGTTTTCTTTTCATAAGGAATAACCTGAAAATGAATAAAATTATAGCTCCAAAAAGAAATTTTTTTACATTGCTGCCTTTGAGAAGAATACCCAACATTATTAGAAATTAATTCTGATGTTATCTTTTGAAGGTCAAGTGAAATTGTTCTTCTGGATATAGACTACAAACCAGACATGTTATCTGTGCAATTAGAAGCAACATGCTCCACTAAAAAGAGTGAAAACTATTCAAATTTACTCGGAGGGAAGAATATATGTCTTCATTTTATTACAACATTTCCAAGTGTAACAATATTAATCTCTAGTTTTATACCTCACTTAGTTCTGCAAAGACACATTATAAGACTTAAGAAAACAAAGATTAGAAAATGGGAACATGATTTTCAGGTTTTTTTGCAAGCAGATTCAGCTGTTCATAGTTTTTTCTTTTCACATATTTATAAAATGCAGTGTAACAAGCTCAGATGAACATTCAGTACAGGGACAGGAAATTGGTAATGAAATAATTTTTCTCTAACAAAAAGATTCCAAATAGTGTGTTGTAATATCTAATGCATTTAATTTCTGTAAATTATTCAACTGGGACTTGGAGCGTTTTTTCTTTTCCTTTGTCGTCCTCTCTGCACCACTGCTTCCCATCTCCCCTTCTCACATTTCTAGGTGTATTGTATGGAAATTACATGTTTTCATAATTTTAAATCTTATGGTTTTAAATTCACCTCTCAGACCTAATTAAGTTCATCCTGTTTCTTTAAAGGTGCTGAACTGTGTCTCTCAGAGAAGGGGCTCAGCAGTGTTCAGCCCTTCTGCAAATAACATACTGGAAATGTAGGCGCTTTTATTTTAGATAGTTAAATATTGATTCAGAAGGCTCATCTTAAGCCTTTTCATTTGGAAATATACCTTTTGATGGGCTTCTTAATTTCTAAATTCTGCACTTTTATAGCTTGAGTGGGCCACCGGTGGGACTAAACTTGTGGGACAAATGGTCAAGTGGATGTGATTAAGGAACTGCTGGCTGATATGCTTAAGATGCTGATTCTTTTCATATTTGAGTAGTAAAAATTGAAGTTGTGCTACCAAAACATCAGCCTTTCCTTTGGTATATGCCAGTGTTGTAGCATTTCAATTACTATATTAATGTAAGAACATTTGTTATTACACAGCAAAAATTCTGGAAATATTACATCAAGTATAAAGAAAGTGTTTCAGTTTGTGGAAAGGATATTTTTAAAAATTGAATATTCTATTTGTATTGGGGGTTTCTCAAGGTTAAAGATAACTTTGGATCAGAATCTGTGTGAATAAAAACCACTCAAACTAGCTGGTTCTTGTTGACATAACTTGGCTTTATACAGTGCCATTGTATTAAATGATTTGGAGTATACGAGGGTATAGAAATAATATAACTGGTGGGTCCATGTACACACATCCCTGTCTTGCCTTTCCTGCTTCCCCCTCCGCAGTGACGCTGCACCCAGACCCCTGCCTGTGCTCTGGTGAGCTGCCCTGCCTGGCAGCTTTGCCTGTGTCCTTCAGCTCCAGCTGCCATCAGGCAGGGTTTAAATGGCACGGGTAGCCATGTGCCGACCCAGCAGATCTGCAGGGTATTTGTGCGACTCGCAGAGGTCGAGGAAAGTCCATGCATCTTGTACATCTGTGGGATTTACATCAGTGCATAAACTTTGAGCAGAGGCTGATTTTTTATGTTAGTACAAGAAATCAGGCTCTGTCATATGGAGACAGATATTTCTGTAACTCTTGGCTCTTTCTTAGCTCAGTCTATGAGTCTTCTGAAATGAGAATTGCAAAACTGTAATATGTTACTGTAATATTTGATATATGATAGTCTGTAGTGGAGAATAATTTCCTCTTCTCGTTCATTCATCATTTGAAAAAACCAAAACAAATAAAGCAAAACCCCAAACAAAGCAAAACCCCACCAAAATTAGTCTGAAGTTTATAATAAATGAAACAGATAAATGGAATAATAAAACCAGGACATACGATTATTTTTAATAATACTCTAAAAACTCTGGTATTAAAGTTGCACGAGAAGAAACTGTTACAGTAGTCAGCTGTATCGTAAATATTTTTGTTATCATTGATATATTTAATATAAATTAAGCCATAACTTACGTTAATTTACATTGCAATTCAGTTGTCCATTACAATAGACAATAATTTATATTACAACAGAGAGTAAATTATATTACAATTTTTCTGATTGCTGACGTATTGAATTGATTTTTATTGCTTGTTTTTCTGAAAAAAGTCCAATAATCTTATGGAACAATATAAGAATATTGAAGGTATTGGTTTTTAGCTCTGTTGTTGTTTGTAGCTTTGGTGTTGTTCGTTTATCTGAGTTGATGTACTCATGCATGGCTATGTTAGCATAGCTATGTATCCATGCATTTATGTTAGTGCATGTTAGCATTTTTATTTTCTCTGTTTCTTTCTTGTAAATCCTTCTGTGATTTAGCTGTCAATTTTGATTTCAAAGACTAACTTTAGATTAAAACCACAATTTAACATTTGAAAATTATTTTGGAAACTTTGTGGCAAATTGAGTAAAAATGACTTCTAGAATTCCTCTTTGCAAAGGAGAGGACAGTTGTGTTTGCCATAACTGTGCAAATAAATGACCCTTTCAGCAGCCCAACATGTAGAATAATCTAGTTGTGTCTTTAAAAAAAAAAAAATCAAAAACACACACAAAAGCTTGCCAAACAAAAACAAAAACCTCCCAAAATACACCCCCAAGAAAATTGATCAGCAATATAAAACCTAACTGGCAGTTATTTTGGGATTCGCCAAGGATGCACTACTGATTTCAAGCATTTGGATGCATGTGTCTCTTTAGGTTTTTGTCTCTTTTGTGGGTTTTTTTTGGTTTTGTTTTTTGGGGTTTTTTTATTTCTTTTTTTCCCCTCATGTTTTATGTGCAATATTCCATCCTTTATTTGAAAAGTGAATTAACTTATGGTATGGTATGAACTGAAGCTCTGAAAATCACATGGGAAGCCTTAAACGGAAGGGCTTAGTCTGTACTATGAAGATTCTCATGTCCTTATGTTGTCTCTTGCTTAAAATAGTTTCATTTATTATTGAATCTGCACATCCCATTTCCAATTTCATTCTTGGCTTAGTGCTAACAAAGGGTTAAGAGTTTAGAAATTGACCTAGAATGTTGAACAGGGATGCTGATGCTAGAAGAGGGAAATTTGTTCTGGCATGAAAAGTATCTTCAAGATTCATTTTATCTAGCAGAAATTTCTCCCTCTGTCATTCCTAATAGTTGGGAGGTTTAGGAGAGTGTGTGCTAAGGGGGAAGGGGGAACATATATGAGAAAGGACCCCTTCTCCAAACTCCTGAGCAGCAGATGGGATTTTCTGGAAATACTTAGATCATACCAATAAATAAAGACTAGCACATGGTCCTAAGAAACAATGTTTTTGCATATACGGTAAAAAATAATAATCTAGTCTCAGAGTCACAGCTGCAGTGGCACAATGACTCATAGTCTCTGAAGTGTGGGATACTCCCTTTATAAAATGGAGTGGAATGAACTGCTGTTCAGATGCAAAATCTTCTCTAAGACCCACAACTGAGCTTTGAACAGAAATGTTTTGACTTGTCAGCAAAAAGTGGCTTACTTCAGAAGTAGAAAGAAGCAGGGAGCAGGATGAAAAAGCATATGAGTAAGATATGAATAGAAAGTGAGTCCTCTCCCTCCCCCCAAATCTTTAAGCAAGAAATTGAGATTCCTGTTTTGGTGGTTTGACCCCCTTCTTATTCACCTCTCTGTATTAAAAAAATAATAATATTTTAAAAGTTGCTATTTAGATGTATTTTAATGAAGTTCTTCCTTGCAGCATTGTTCATGTTCAGTCTCTTCAAGCGCAAACACTATAGAAAAAAAGCTATTTTCTGTTCTCAATAAAGATTTTTTTAAGCAGGCAATAACGTTACTACAGTTTAACCTTATTTTATTGTAGGACTACAGCATTTGAGAAAAAAAAAGTAGTTTTAATTAGAACTGCTACTGTTTACCAGCAGTAGCATTGTTACTTCATGGCCCTGCACTATAAACAAGGTTTATAGAGAAGGAACATGCAGTTTTTGGACTGGTATAACTGTAAAAAAAGGGTCTGCTGCCGAATGTGCAAATCCTTCTTTAAGTCACTTTTTACTAGTGCTTTAAATCCTTGTTACTTTATGCCTGCTTATTCTTTAAAGTATAGCAGTTAGTTAATAATACCAATATATCATACTCGGCTGCTCGCCAAGCTGCTGTTTATGAAGTCCAAGCAACTTAATGGGACATCTGCTTCCAGGGGTGCAGGCGTGGCAGCCAAGGGGAACCCACGCACAACCCACTCTGCTGTAGCAGTGGTCCCTGGGGTGTTGCACAGTACCAAGTGGTTTTTTCCACAGTTTAGACTGGATGGAAGTAAATGGAGTCCTGCATCTCTCTCTTTATTTTTTGTTGGTTTGGGAGAGAAAAAAAAAAAAAACAGAAAAGGCAAAAAAAGAAAAAAAGCAGCGACTTTCGTTCGCAATGATGCAAATAATATGGCACAATTTATGTTATGAAAATCTAAGTAAGGGAGAGATTTAAAAGTCCAAAGAGGATCCCTGTATGGCTCTAGATATCCCTGGTGGGAGGAACTAGAAAGGCTTCCTGGAGGAGCCTGTAGAAGGGATTGTCTCTGTACCTGAAATGCTTTTGCAGTGTCAGTCAGCAGGAGGGCCTGTGGAAGCCAGAGCCATGGTTGTTGAGATGGACCCTTTGGTGGGCTGTACATTATGATGTTGGCTGTGCTATGCCAAGTGTAATCCTTAAACATTGCTGTATTAATGTAATAATGTGCCTCAAGTACAGCAGACTGCAAAGCTGTGTCAGTCTGGGCACTCTCTCACTCTTGCTTTCTGATCACCTCTGTGAAGTGGAGCAGCCAGTATTTCTGATGTTCTATTTGTTGTAGGCCCATGCACTTAGAAACAAAAACTGGGAGAAACCTGACATTATCTGTTGCCACATGCATTCATATGGAAATATAAAGCTCAGCTCTCAACTGGAGTCCTTTTTCCATTGCATTTAAGGGCTGAACAAACCAAGTCAGAACAAAACCAATCCTACCCCTGTCTATAAAGGGAACTGTATTCACATATGATATGTTCAAATGCCTCTCTCAATAGTGACACCTGTAGGCTTCCATTGCTGTGGCCCTCTACTTGGGTTTAGTAGAAAGCTTCAGAACTCCCATACTGAAGTTATCGTTGCTAAGATCTGAAACAATAATAGCATAGTCACTTTCAGAGGAAAGTGAATAGTGTTACTTGGTGCTTCAAAACAAAAATCCTGGTCATCTGTGCCTGTGTATTAGGAAGCTCAAGTCTGTGTTAAATGTGTAAGACTATAAAAAGGGTGTGTTTTGAAATTTTACCTTTCAAGTAACAATAGACTATATTAATGCCTTTAATTTTAGCTGAAATATGCCAGGGACAGTCTTTTAATATTTGGTGCCATCTTCTATCCATTTGGGAAACCACCATTTTTTAAGAAATTGTTCTTCAAAGATATCCTACAGTTGTGAACATATTTCTGTTTGACTCTGTGCCAAATGAAGGAAAGAAAAAATTTTGACATAGTACAAAGTAACATCCCAAAATACAAAGAGAAACAATACAGCTCAAGATGGGTTTTATGGGAAAAATATATCCGTATGCAAATAAATTATATCAAATAATGGCACAGTCATGAAATTGCATACACATACAGAGCTTCCCTTACATAGTGCATGTTTCTGTGCCTTTGCTGAAAATTCAAGGTTTTTTGTAGGTACTGCTTTAGTAGTGTGATTTTCATTCAGATGCTAGCAAAATTTGAAGAATCTCTAAACTATTTTAAAATGAGAAGCAATGCTGTGTTGTTTAGCAATCCAAAACGCAGACATAAAATCCCCCAAACACCAACTCTATGGAGAACGTGAAATAAATCTACAGGAGTCACAAAGATGTCATAAGCATTTAGATTTACACTTTTGGTGAACTTGAGACTTTGCTGCTTCTTATAAAGAAAAATGTTCCTAGAAGTGGAGCAGTGTTACTTTTCTTAATACTGATACGTTAAGAACATTATTACCGTATCTTTCTTACAAGACAGAATACTATTTTCTCACTTCCAAAATATTCAGAACGTCAGAAATGTGTGTGTATATAAAAATGTATTTTAAAAATCTATAGATCTAATTTTTTAAAAAAACTTCTGTTTTTAAAACTGAAAGACAATATAATTCTGAGTTTAAATACTTTGGCCAAGTAGCAATGTTGTTTCTACACAGAATTTCTCTCTTGTATCAAGAGTAAAAATGCAGTGTCTCTCTGTCTGGTCCTGTGCAACATGAAGCCTGCTACTGGCCAGCACATAATTTTAGAATTTTAGTACTTTAAGTGCCTATAACTGTAGCCCTGGTGCAGCTGCTATGGATGTGTTTAAGCTTTTTATAAGCTTATGCACATAGAAAAATAAGAAGTCAGAAAACTGGATGCTATAAAACAACACAGAAAGAAGCTCTCATGTTTTCAGTTTCTTAAACGATATCTTGATAAAATATTTAGTAAGGTGAACTGTGTCACAGGCAAATGCTGTGCGGGCATCTTGTTTTAATTCTGATCTGCACTCACTAGCTCTGCAGGCTTGCATTTGATCTCTGAGCCAAGATAAAGCTCACAATGAGAACCAAACAGGGCAAATAAACAGAAATGTCTGCTTTGGTAAAGGGTGTCAAACAGAAGTATTCTACTAGGTTCACAGTATGTGCCACCAGGCACTGTTATTCTCACGGCCATGGTTCTGAGACAGCATCCTCAGACAGGAGTAACAAATTGTGGTAGCAGAGGAGACGTGGCTGCTGAACTCCAGGGAAAGTTGAGAGAGGCGGCTGCGGGTGCTCAGGAGAGGCATGGCTGCCCAGGGCACCACAGTCACTGCTGTGCTGCAAGTGTAGCTTCGCTTGTAGTCTGGTTTAAGTTACCATGGCAGGCAAGGATGAACATAAAATGAATGGATTTTCATTACCCCTTCCCAAGTGCAACTTTTATGTGCCATACCCATCTGAGTCTTGGGGTTTTATGTGACGCTTCTGTAAAAATGTTTTTCTTAATTAATAATCCCTAAGAAACTGGTCATTATCGGCAGTTTATGAGTACTTTGAAACTTATGTATGTCAGAGAATTATTTCCTCGAAAAGATGAGAGTTTGGGAGATGTTGCTTTTTTAATAATTTCCAACTCTTTGTTTGTTAGAGCTAGACTTGGACACCACTAGAACATTTGTTCAGGATAATCTGTGGCTTCAGACTGCTTTCCATCACTTAGGAAACATGAGAGACTAAGTTCTTCGAACTCTAACCTTCCCCTTGTCTCCCTGTCTGAAAGGATGAGGGAACACATTTCAGAGTACAGTCGTTTAAATATTTAGTAGTGACTTTACTGCTTACTGCTCTTCATTTCAAAGGGGTTAGCCCCAGAAATAAGCACAGCTGCTGCATACTTCAGGAGTAAGTGTTTTTAGGATGGCGCCTTAACACAGCATTTGTACGGGACTTGTATGGTATTAACAATTTTAGGTCCTGAACCTGCAAACACTTACGTGTTTCAGTGACTTTACTCTTGAGAACAGTCTAGTTGTACTCACATGAGTGTGATTATGGACATCAGTAAGTGCTCACAAGATCCTGGCATTAGTTTTCAAAGGGATTGTAAACTCTATGGACCATTGCAGAAATATATATGCTGCAGTGACCTGCGAAATTGCCATGTGTATATTTAGCTATATGAAGTGAATGATGCATTCCTTGTACTCAGTTCTATGAATGCTTAAATGAATGAGTGGATTTGCTGATGCAAGTAAACCAAAGCAAATGTAAGAAATGATGCAGGATTGCTTACAATAGTAAAGCTGGACATATGTTTATGTGTTTGTAGGTCTGTCCTGCACATTTTACTGTTAAAAGATGTGGTTTTATTCCATGTGGAGAATCACAAATGCAGTGCTCTGGATTCAGATACCATAAGAAAAATAAACTGATAAGTTTGCAGGGTGAAATAGAATCAACGAAAAATCTCTGCTGAAAAGGTATCTGGTAACTGCAGTGAAGGTGAATCAAAAAATTACTAGAAAATTTAGGAATCTTAATTTTGTTTTTAGATTTTTAAAAAATGAATGTGCATAAAATGGCCCAATGACATTATTAGTTCCTGCTTCTTTTTCTTCCCTGTCTTCTGTTGCATTTTTGAAATCCCTCAAAACATTACTTAAAAATGGTAATATGTTGTGTAGTTATCCATTCATTAGGAAATAATAATCATTTCATGTTTCTGAGCTCTTAAAGATAAGAAAAATCAAGAAAAGGCAGTATCTCTGTGTTCTTTAGTATATAGGGCAGATAATATAGAAGGCAACAAAACAAAGAGGTCTTTAAGGTTGTTCTCTAATAGAAGTAAGAGAGACAATTCCATTGAAGCAGCTTAAATATTTTCATCATGCTTTAAAAAGCATTCTTGTGAGTTTGTCCCATTTGTTAGAGGACAGAGAATTGATATACTGTGTCTGTGTTCAGATGCAAATTTTGCTTTGCTTTTGCTTTGCAGAGCCACCTGAACTTAAAATATCAATGTCTGAGAACTGAGCAATTCATTCTACTGTTTCAGAAAGTTGTGCTAACATATTAAGCATTTAAATATCAGGGATGTTTTTTTGAGCTATTATTGGAGAGTTACATGGGGACTGCTATTATGCTTTGTAGTTGCTATGGAGACTTTTTAATACCAGCAGTTTGGGATCAAGAAATTGGAAGTAATTTTTGCATTCCTAAATCCAGTTTCCTAATAATAAAAGGGACAATGTGGATTATCAGATTGTTACCAAAGCTTTCCACAAGATCTTAAGTTTATTAATCTACAGAAACAGGAGAGAAAAAATTATACTAATAAACTTTTACAAAGAAATAGGAAGAAATAATGATTACTATTTTTTCATCTTTTGGAAACTAATCAATTCAAACTCCAGGATTTTAATATATTCTCACAAAAATACATAGATGATCAAAAAGTGGGTTTTGTAGAAACCCCAAACAATTTCTAAATTATTTTAATAAAAAGATGAGATAATTATGACTAAAACCCACTAATTATTACATGAAACATATATGATTTTAAAGTATTTGATTTATCTTCTTTGTTAATTTCATGTAATCTTGTTACAATAAAAAGCATTTATTAATATGATGAAGATTTTATACTCGTTTGGGAGCCTGATGACAGGGGTCTTTTATTGTTTATTTCTTGCAATAACATACCTAGAAAGGTTGAAAAATACTAAAACAGTTTTGAGAACAAAAACAATTGAGCTGGCTGATACTGTTTTTAATATTAGAAGGTAAACTAAACCCACTGCAAAGCAACAATGATTTTAATTTGCTTGCAAAATTATTTTAAAAGTGGTGTTTTCTTGTAGAGTATTTAATTGATTCTTATGCATTAATGTTTTTGTTGTTAATTTCTAGTGATAAGATATTAGTAAACAAGATATGAAGGAATGCTTTTTTAAATTTAAATTTCAGAAATTGTCTCCCAATGTATTTTTTTTACTAAAATTGTTGTTTTCATATTTATCCAAATTGGTAAAAGTTTGATTTATTCCTGGTAAAGTAACTTAATTTTGGCACACAAAGTCTAGTTACTCTAAAATATTTTATGGCATTGCTACTCCTCTCTTTGAAATGAATGGCTTTCTTAAGAATCATAATTGGAATTTTTAAAAAGTGACATCAGAAATAAAACATTGACAAATGTAACCTGCATAGGTACTGAAAATTTTCTTAGAGCATTTAATTTTAATAATATGTTTTTGTTTCAAGCTAGTTTAAATTTCACCTGGAGGCTTTGTGTTTGAGGAGGCACCTAATATTTTATAAAATTAATGTCCAAAGTTACCATAGCATAAAATTTTGAATTTAAATATTGATTAGATCTCTTCATTTTGCTTTCCTGCTTGTGAACTTGTCAATTGATTTCCACAGGGATATGAAAAATAGGTTTTAGACAGAGATAATCCACTATAATCCCAAAACAGAAATCAGAGGACAAAATGGTCACAGCAATAAATTATTCTTTTAAACATTCTTGTTACCTTGATTCCTCCAAAATTTTCCAAATCCCCTGCTTAAGGTCACAGGAAATATGAACCTCAACAAAAACTTAAAATAAGGACGTTGATAATACATTTTTTAAAATTATAAATTATTTAAAATAACATTACTTAATTATATTAATTACCATTTATTCTTTTAAATTGCTAGTAATATTTATAGTAATGGCATTCTTTTCTATATCTCCATTGCATGAAAATTCTGTTTTCATTGATTAGATAAAGCTTTACAATATTGCATAAAGTTCAAAGTTGGCTCCAGTCATTTCACATCAATCTATACAAAAACATGTGTTCTCATAGACAGATGGGCACAGACCAACTTCTGTGAATGGAGTCCTGTACTTGGAATTTTAAGGTGGGGGAGACTGAACTTCATGAATGCGTTTTTGTGATTTTCCCCTCCCTCCTTACTTCTGTTAGCCTAGAGTTAGAAAAATTAATCTTTATGAATATTCTGTCTTCCATGGATATACGGTGACCGACATTTGTTTGTAAAATAAATTGGTTTGCACCAATTACCATCTGTTTAAGGAAGTCAATATTGTACACACATTATGCTCTAATATGACCACAGAGATGCAAATGAGATTTTAGGAAAGAAGAGTAAAGATTTAGGAACAGGAAGTTGGTATAGTAAATACAGGCATTTTTGCAGTTGCCCTAAATATGCACATTAGCAATGATGGTAGGACTCATGTTTAAAAGGTTTGCAATATAATTTCTTATGCTACTAGTAATCAATATATTTGGTAGAGGGAATTTGTAATTTTTATATTGTACAGATGCTTTATGGACTAATAACAATTTGCAGTGCATATAAACTATCATCCAGAAAAATTCCTGTTTAATTAGAGGCATAAGTTACAAGTAGAAATTTCTGTTCAATAATATTGCTTCAAGAAATTAGGATACAGTACAGTTAGAATATTTCACTGTGCACTAATTTAAGACACATAGTGAATCATGCAGCACACAAAATTTGGAATTTGGATTTTGCAAGTGTTTTAACTTCAGCTTTATTTCAGTGTATTTATTCAAATACTGTTAAAGCATGCACCAAACTGGCTACGACAGAGAATATTTTGTTAGAGGATATGTGAATTGTAAGGATTCTGGCTGAAAGGAGGATTCAAAATCAATACGTTCTTGGAAGGGAGGTAAATTTGAGCCAAGCTGACCTCTCTTTGCAGCTAATGTACAAGCTAGGAATTATTAGTGTTCACTCAGAGAAAAGTTTTAATGCAAGATGAAAATACTTATTTTAGAGCAAACATGGAAAATTGAAGGACTAGCTTACCTATTTGATTAAAAGCAAAAACGAGAGTGCACGTAGGATTTTGTTGTGCTGTGATAGAACTTATTTTACCAGTCACTTTCATAACCTTTAAACAGCCTTAAATAGTACATATGAAAAACACATTCATAACAGATTCCCCATAGGGAATTTTCTTTGGTTTAAGAAAATTTTATTAAAGATTGGCATTGCAAATAACATTTTTCATAACTATATGTAGACCTGTTAAAATTTTTATTAAAACTGGAGTTTGGCCTGTTCTTTTTCATCATTCTATCAGATATTAAACTCCAGCAGCAGCTGTAGGAAATGGAGAAAGGGATTTTCAAAGGGATTTGAGTCTCCCTGTCTCCGTGCCTTTAGTGATCATATTATCATAACTATCACACATAACAAAGCTCTAAATCTGTAATTCAGATAAAGTAGTCAGGACTTTGAAATACAAAAATCCAAACATATGCTGTAACATTTTTTTTGCAATGCTGGTTCCTTTAACATGGATTTTGTAAACTTGGGGAGGTATCCAACAGATTTTGTATACTAACACATGCTAAACGACATTATTACTTAAATGTTTGATGGAGATTTAATTAAAGGTATGTTCCATTATACCTACAGTAGTTCCACTAAGAATGTACCAGATACTGTTCTACCAGATGTTGAGCAAACCACTAAAGGTTAATAAGAAATGATGTTAGGAGCTTTTTTTTGGTCTGAATTATGTAAGCTAAACTGCTGAGGAGGCAATGCCCATCTTTTCAACAGTGTGAGTCCTGTTTCATGAGGGGACAGCTCAGCATAATGCGTATTGAAATGGTAAGTGTGAACACAATTCTCTGATGAACTTATAAAGCTAAAGATGCAATGTAATAAAAGTTAGGGAGGCTAACTTGTAAAGTAAAAGCAATGCAGTGTGAAAGCAATGGTTTCCGACGTATTTTAAATATGTTTCTAAAGTTATTTATGTTGAGAAGTTGGTTTTGGTATGAAGTGCCGAGGGAAAACCGGAGATGTATTGTGAAAAGTTAGGAAAACTCTAAATCTCAATATCAAACCGGCTTGTAAATGAGCAGTTGCATATATATTTATTGTAACACTGCCTTCTGCTGGTCACACCTCATTTATGATGTAAGTGAAAATGCTGGATAATAATGAGATGTTGTGTTTATCTCAAATTAGTCTCAATATGAAATATTTGGTGCTTAGGAAACATTTGTTTGGAGATAATGTACATCTATCAAAAATGTCTGCATCAGTGATAAACCCATTGCATCTGCACTATATGCTTAAAATTTTTAATTTGATATTTTCTTGACCTCAGTTGAGTGAAAACTTTTCTTGTATAGCATACCAGAGAGTTATCAAATCCTTACACTTTTTTGCTAAATTGATTCCTAGTTTTGCTTATTTCGATAGAGTTAGAATTTCTGCTTGTTTCTGGTTTTTCATGTGGGGGACTTTGGATGTCAGAGAGCCTACACCAGACAAGACATCTGCTGAAAAATTTCTGTTTCATAACAGAATGTCTATATGTTACAGAAGTTAGAAGACTGTTAGATCTGTGTGTTTATGTACACATTTTAGTGAGTGTTTGCATAAGCTGTACTTTTTGTTACTAAGTACTTTGTTATTCCTCATCTGGTCATTCAAAATACACATATATATTATGATAATTACTCCTTAGAGGAAAAATACAAGATTTTGAACATGGTTTCTGTTTTATTTTCTAGCATGTCAAGCATATGTTCTTCCATAGACTCTAACAAGCTGCTGTAAGAAGTGTTTTCTGTTTCCTTAAGCGTGCATAAATGGTGAAAAGTTTAATGTGAATTTGTATATATTGGACTGCATGTCTGTCAAAATTAAGGAAAATATTTATCACTGTGTTGTATCTTCGTCATAATAGGTTTAAAAGGTATGAAATGATACTCTATTTCAGTCTGACATAAAAACCCAAAATTAAAAATCAGATATTTGGTAGGAGTTAACTCCAGTTGCACAGAATATAATGGTTAAACCACACATTTACTTAGTGAAAACATTGTCATGCATGTCTGGCTGCCTCCAGTAAAATTAATGACTAGATTGTGCAGTGTGGGAAAATTTTTATTTTACTTTGGTTTTCCTCAAGAACTGAAATCCTGCTTCAGTTGCCTGAGGCTACATTTTTAAGCACCTTTATTACAGCACAGATAAAAACCCAGCTATCTGACAAAATGCATTCTGTTTTATTACAAAGGATTACTTCAAAAAGCACAATTCTGTTCATTCTGGGAATAATTTAAACACCAAGAATCCCTATTGTATGGCAAATAAAAAGTAATTATCCATAATGCATACTAAAATTGCATTTTAATGGACAAGACCTAGCAGAAGGTATGCAGATTGAGAAATTTCCATTTTTAAGTTCCTTCCAAGAATTTGTGGGCCTTGCCTGACTGCCTGAGGAGGATTGTACCCTGACTCCATGGGATCTCTGTCTGAGCAGCAACTGCAGATTCCAGCCCTGCAATCCTCAGAGGATCCCTGCGGTCCCATCTGACCCTTGCAGTCTATGAACCTTAAGGTTTTAATAATCAAAGACCAGCCTAAACCCACGTATGCATGTTTTTAAATTCCAAATCTCATCTTAGATGTAACAGTAATTAAAAAGTCACTTGCAAAGTGATAATAGAGTCAGACTTGTAAGGGAAGATATAACAACATGCTTAAGAAAGTACTCCATGGCTGTGCTAAGAAAGACTAGATGCCGTTAAGATGTAAAAGGGGGAAGAAAAAATATCTGTAAGGTTTTAATCTTGATGGCAGAAAAAGAAAGTTTTAATGGTCACAAAGCCCATCAGGAACAATTTTGCATCAAAGGAGTTGCTGTTATCTTGTTATAGATGACATTTAAACTGAACTGTTTTTCCAGATTTACAGATTTTCAAGGATATTCCTCATTCCTTTATATTTTTGTGTATTTCTTATTTGCAAGCATTTGTTTTTGTGATTTGTTCACTTGCATGTGTGATTTGTGTGTGTACACAGCATACACGAGAATACAAATCCCAGAGCGAGTTTGTGTTTGGGTGGTCACAGCAGCACACAAGCATGTTTAAACCTGAGTGTTAAAGAGTGTGTATCCAGAGAGATAATATGTGATAGTGGGCAGCATAATTCACTCTCATTTCCCTGTGTTAGAAATGACTGCATAATTCATGAATGTCAGAACAAAGTCAAGCCAGGCACGAGTCGCACGTGGACATCCCTAATGAATGTGCATATTACCTACTGCCCATCAGATAATACCTAAATAATAGATACTTCATGTGGGCGTTCCCTTCTCCTCAATTTTTAGTTGTCAAATTAGTTTTTCAGTATTATGCTTATAAAAGTTTTTTTTTTTGCATTGCCCATGAGAAAGTGTGTGGAGATTCCTTACTCTCGCTCAGGTCCCTTTGTGTGTTAAGGCAGCAGAGTGTATTTGGCATTTTGCTTTTAGGTTTTCAGCAGGTTTTATCTTTATGCACATCTGTATTTTGCCTTCAGACTTGTGTCTGTTGACTCAAAATTTTATGTTTCACCTACACATACTCCTATGCATGGTCTCTTTATTTCAGTCTTTTGGTGGTTTGTTTTGGTTTGGTTTGTACCATATGTATTATTGTGTAACCTGTAATGAGCTATTTAGAAGTTCACTTACTGTATACAAACAAGTAGGAAAACAGCAATTGTTGATTCCTAAAATAGCAGCCTTAATAAAGCCTTATAAGCCTGTTGTAAATAGCAGCCTTAATAATTAGGGTCCAAACATGTAGATAATTGTGTGATTATCTACATAATGAAACATATTTCAAAAGTGTAGAAATAGGAGTTGAATTTTATTAAATACATATATAGTACTTCAAAGACCAAAGTACTGTAGGCAAACGAGAAATGGCATTTTGCTTTCCTCAACACATAAACATAAAAGCAATTTTCACTCCAATTTTTTTGTTCATTCTGTCTGGAATTCAGAAAGAATAAAGTAAATGCAAAATTGTTAAGTATTTCTTTTTCTCCTTAATTTTATTGACCTTATTTACTAAATGAAATTTTGTTGTTTATAGCATGGAAGTGTTATAAAGTGGATAAAATTCTCCCATTTGTAATATGGATTGCAGATTATACATAAAAACATGCGGATTACGATGATTAAATATGTATAAAATCAGCATAATCCATTCATATGTTTGTAAGGGCCCAGAGTCCTCCAGAGAGAGTCACAAATCCACTTGATGTTCTTGAGTGCTGGATCTTTTTTCCTCCCTGATTTTATCTAAAATATGTGTAAAAATTCAAAAGTCGAAGGGATCCCTGTTGGTTACAGCTAAGTAGTCTCAAACATGTATATTTATCCTTCCTAGACTTGGTACAGTCCTATGCTTACATGTGTGGAGTAGTTTTGGTTTTGGGTTTTTTTTTGGTTTCTTGGGGGGGGGTGGTGTTTCTTTTTGAGAATTCTCATTTCAGTAAGCAGCGCCTGTCTTTAACTTTTGAAGTAGATAATTTCTAGGTAAAATCTCACTCTCTTAGGGACATCCTTCCTTATGTGTCTGTACACAATGAGAAGAGGTTCTGCATATTTTCGGAGAAGTCTGTGAACTATTTCATTGTATTTTAAATAAAACAGCTCCTTTCAAGTCTTCCAACTGCCTCTTTTGTCCAGATTTTCAGAAAGCTGTAATATGAAGAGATAGGTAAAATAATTAAACCAATCACCTGAAATACCAATCTAATTTGTTTGCATGCTTTTATTATTTTGTTTTTCTACTATAATTTAGTAATCTAGAAATATAAATTATGCATTCTCAGGAGAAAAACAAAAAAAAGGTGCCTGTCTAGAAATGTGTGTCATGTATGTGCTTATGTGCAATAATGCATGTAATGTGGGGAGAACCATCCCCCATTATGGCCAGGTGTGACTCTTACCCTTTTTGCTCCAGTTTTACACCAATAAGATCCCTTTGATTGTCTCATACATTCCATTCACCTATTCTAGCTTTCCCAGGAGCTGACTGAACTACAGAATAAACATCCTCCTGTGTGATTACTGTATTCCATAAGAATTTTTTAAAAAATCTCTTTAAAAGCATAAAATATTTCCAGCGTATTTCCTCTGCATTGGTGAGAATCGAACAATTGGATTCCTTTCCTAATTAAGAGGAGTAGAATAAGTGTAATTTTTCAAGATAGCCACTGCTGTAAATCCTGTAAACAATATTATTGTGATCATTTTGGGGGCACCAGACAGGTATTTAACAATTTGGTTCAGGTTGCCTAGGACAACAAAAATGCCACTATGCTGCATCTCAAAGCTTCTGAGAGGATGAAATGAGTTGTGACATACCAGTGAAGATTAAATTTGTAACAGATAGAACACCTTTGAAGTACTAGCTTATGATTTCACAGTGGCATTAGGAGACTTACCGCAGTATTTAAGCAGTTAGAAAGAATGCTGGTTATTAGTGTTTGAATTTTGTAAAATAGGATTTTATTGTCTTTTAAATAGCCATGACAGCAGTTTGTATTATCCAAGCACAACATTTTTATTGCTGTGTATTACTTTTGGAGAAGAGTTTTTCACACTCCCATGTATAAAATCAAGGCACTTAAGCAGGTGAATACTTTTTGTCTGTTATTTACTTTCAGCATTAAATAATACAGCCTTTTTCTTGTTTTTGTTGTTTTCCTTCTCCCCTCTTTTCCTGGTCAGTGGCTTAGACAGGGGAAAGAACAGAAACATTCAGTGTTTGTCTCAGATAACACTGGAAGATCGGATGTCCAAAAATATTCTAGGCCTGCACATTTTTACGTATGGTAAATTACTTTTAAAAAATAATAGCACAATTTCAGATGTCAGATATGCCTTTATCATATGGCTTTATGACATGACATTACCAGGACATAAAGTTATTATGCTTTATGTCTGAATTGGATCACATCAAAATTTCCTGGCATATCAAGTAACAGAAATAGAAACTTGTTCCTAAAAATAATGTCTAGAAATCTTCAAGTATTCATCAAACCATTTGAGGGGAAGCAGACATGAGCCTCTTTCTCTGCAGTAATCTCTTAAGGATCACTAGGCTCCATATTACAATTTCCAGTGTTACTAATTTGTGAAAGTTACTTTAAAATATTAATCTCTGCATTGGCAGGATTTTTTAATGAGCCTCCAGACTTCAATGGGTTAATTTTCAATGAGGGTCGGGTTTTATATGTTTATGTTTTCTTAGCCTTGGTCAGGAGAAGTGGCTTTGCTTGCCCTTGTGCTGTGCCAAAGTGATAGGGTTTCATTCGTTTGAAAACCTAGCACATCCCAAGAGGTTACCTTGGTGTAGATTTCTTTCTTTCTGTATTAAATCGCTCATTGTCGCAAAGTGACTGGTGCTGCTGGGCTTTGAAAAGAACTTCTAAGAGGTTAAAAAAAAAGCTTCTGTATAGAAGGATTTTGCAGTTCTGCAGACAGAATACAGTTTGCAGCTGTTTGACTTGTGACAGCGATATGGATCTGATTGTATACAGTATACTAGGAGCCATGGATGCAGCTGGAATAGAGGTTATAAATTTTAAAAGCAATGCAGATTTTGGCCATTAATTGGCTGCTAATAAAAGCAAACTCAATGGGTTCTAACTGTGGGAGCCTGTAGCTCTGTATCTGATATCAGGAATTCATACACATTACACAGTTTTAGTGATTCAGACCACGACTAATTGAAATATGAGGCATACTGATCAAATTTAGCATTACCAGCATGCACTCTGGTTTGGGACTGTATGGCGACAAGGTAGCATTTATTACTTATTCTCCATAACACTGCCTGATTGAAATATCTAGCTATGTTGTCAGCAGAGGCCCAGCTGGGCTTTAGTACAGCTAATTAAGTCATTAAAAGAGAGGTCAAGCAATCTAACTCTTGCATACTAAACTACATAAAAGTCTTTATTATTTTTTCTAATAAGTCAAGATTTGAATTTTTAAAGAAGTTTGTTTTAATAATAAATGCATTTGCTGACTGCTTTGTCTAGAGCTTGATTAAAATATGCATTTGTTAGCAACAAAGTGAAAACTTCTTGAGGTTTAGTTTAATAAAAAAACCTACCAGAACTAAATCTTGTGCAATTTTTTAAAGTGTCTGAAAACTAAGCCTAATTGAGGATGATAACACACGACTGTCCTTGTGCCAGCAGACAGAACTTGGTTCTCCACTGCAGAAGGCACCAAGGCACAATTTGTGCAGAAGCCACATGTGTTTGCTAATGGAATATCTGTTCAGTGGCACATTGTGAGAAAGAAACACATCTAAAGGGAGAGGTTCCATGAAAGCTAAGTACAGAATGACGTTGGATGAATATTGTTACCAATTTTATGAATTTAGATACAATGGAGTGTAAGATGATGTGAAGCAGCAGCCACTGATTCTTGGAATTTGAAGAGCAAGTCTATGAGTTGCCTGAATTTGGAAGAGTAAAGCAGGGAAAGGAAAACAGTACCCGTGGTTGGCGTCAGAGATGCTGTGAGATTCTACTCTGTGGAATTTATCCTTCATAGCTTGCATCAATGACCTTACATGTTTGTATCAGTGCAACCCTTTGGCATGGGTGCCTCAAATATAACAATGACAAAAGTATTCCAGAGCTGCAAATGGCAGCCTTGTTGATTCTGGGATTCAGTGAAAGGCCTGTTAGGCACTCAGCTATTTCCTTGGTAAATTTAGGATGTTTTGGTTTAGAAATACAAATTCTGGTCTCCCATGTCCTTCCTTCTGTATGTTATGTCACAGTGACTGGGAAGAGACATCAGTAAGTTAGCTTGATTATTCATCCGAGGCAAATACCTGAGATACAACACCAGGAAATGAGAAATTGTTGGGTTTGGTTTATATTTTTTTTCCAGTTTATATACCTTTTTTACAGCTAAAAGAAGCAAGTCTTAAACCCCCAAATCTCTGATGTTAATCAAGTGGTTCCTCTGAGGTCAGGCTTTACTGTTGTGAAGCGGGAAAGTGCAACTCAGCAAGGCATATATTTCTAATGGTAGCACATATTAGTATTGATAGGCTGCATGTTTCCAGTGTTGTAGCAAATGGATCTTACTCCTCTTCTGTTTCTTTCTTTGTTTCAAACTTTGAAATTTGTCACTCTAAATCTCTGAGTAAACCATACAAATTGTAGTGTCTGGTTTAGAAACATGATGCTTTAAAAATAAAAATCATGACATAAAAGGTGGTTAAGAATTTGAAATATATGCAAAAGGAAGCAAAGGTATTGAAGGGAAGTTATTAAATAATCCCAGAGGTTAGTTGTATAATATGTTTTTCTCTCTTCTTTAAATTATGTAGTATTTTTAAGATAAAAGTATCTTTATAGAGTAAGAAGAGGGTTATGGTAGTAATTGTTCCGTTCCCTATACGTTAAAAATGTGACATAAATCAACTTCACCTACTCTTCCTTATGGTACAACTGCTGATTTACTGTGAATATTTTCCTGATTAGGTTTGTTTTATTACTTGCAACAAACATGATATATTTGCACCTCATTTAACTTACTAGGAGGTGCAATAGTAGGAGCAGAAAGGATGCCTTCTGAGCAGTTTTCTGAACATCAGAAGATGTGGTGTAAGTAACTGTAGAGAAGTAGAGGAGTTCTACATGGTGTTGCCTTGTGAATTCATATTTTCTTATATGAATATGGGAGTTGCTTCCTGCCAGAATTATTAGAGCACTTTACATTTTCCATTAAATCTTTGGAGAGATTTAGAAAATTATAAACTATTAAATCATTATGCTCACTGCAGGCAATGGATCTAAAATATATTGGATTTAAAAAATCTTTTATTCATTACAATGGTGAGAGAGAAATTTTCAGGATAACAAAGGCCATCTACTTAAAAAAAAGAAATTTTCTGAATGTTTTAACTTTTGCATGTTCACCTCATAGTGTTTCAGAACTTTGCTCNATAAAGATGTGCCTATTAAATATGAACTCCGAAATAAGGTGTGTCATTTTTTTTGAATCTGTTATCTTTTCCCCTCTTAAAATTAGTAAAGTATTGGTATAGACACTAATTTTTTTTTCTTTTGAGATCTTGAGCGGGTTGGAGCAGACAATTAAATTTTGCATACTGATATAAAAGAATATTGCTTACATCAGTGAAGAGACATAGTTCATAATAACCTCAGTTAAGAGAATGTAATGGTAAAAGTGATGATGTGTATCTGACTGGTCCAACAAAATGGACTGGAGCAGTAGCAGTGGGTCACAAGAATGACTCAATAAATGCTCTCTCAAGAACATCTACCTTACCTTGGGGTCTGTCTCTGATGATGGCCCTAAGTGTGTGCCAAGGAAAGAGCAAGAACAGAACTAGTGTCTATTATAGCACTTTACTTTAATGTCCTCTTGGCCTCTGATCATCTTAGAAGTTATCCAGAGCTTGTTACAGATTGTCTATCTAATGTTTCCTAATGGATTTTCCTTCCAAATACTTATTCCATCTTCCCTGGTCTCTTTCTCTATGACAGCTATTTACTCTGAGCTGGTGGGAGACACAAAGTCAAAGTAAAGAAACACGAGCATACAGAAGGAAGTTCAAGTGTGAATGAAGCCTAGCAGCAAGTATTACCCTGAGCTAGAATACTGTATATCCTTCATTGTCAGTGAGAACAGCAAGGTATGATTATAATGCGCTGGGCTGTAATTTTTGTTCTGATATTCCTGACTAAATTGGTATCAGGGAAACTTATAAGCTGTTCTAATGGAAGAAACTACCACTGTTTTTACATAGAAAATTCGGAAATGTTCTCATAATCGTTTGCTGCCTTGGCACTTTCTCCTAGAACCTGTCCTCCAAACTTGTTGAGATGTGTCCATGAGTATTATGCATATGGGTGTGCATCACTGCACTCTGTGTTGACTGTAATTAATAATTCATGTTATGTGAGCATATTTCACTGTTCTTCTAAGTGCAGAACAAAGCCATACACAAGATGAATTCCACAGCTGAAATCAAAGACAAAACCTCTGTAAGCTTCAACATGAATTTCATTTCATATCTTAATACAGTTGTTTGCATTGTAAAGATAACTTCAACAGCATTTTTCCACTTCCTTGAAGTTTGTGTGATACCTGGAGATACGATTTCCTCAATGAGAATTTTTTATTGTTTATTAGAGTTTTCAAAGTAATTTTTAAGTTATTTTTTACCACTAGAAAAGAAAATTATTTGAGTAGCACTAGGCTAGTACATTTAGGCTAGATGGGAATGTGCTGAGGTCTTTGTACTGGGGTTGCGTGTCTGCCTCCATTTGTCTGTGAGACGGAGAAAAGCTCAGAGGTGGTTTTGTGGTTCCAGCAGAGGTGGGGTTCATGTAATAGAGTTGTGAGTAGAGCAGGATGATGTGCAATGTTATGTCTATATGACATCTGGGTGAATATAGAGGAGTTTATTTACCTATTCCTTTTCTTCCCTCAAAAAGTACTATAGAAACTCTCTACCAAAAGTACTGTGGGGCGACAGAGTGAAACACTTAAGTACTATGACAATGACCGTGCTCAGAAACTTTAAATCTCTCCTTCATGTGGGTAATGCAGCTCTTAAACAAGATGTAATACTCCTATTTTCCAAAATTATGCATATCTCAGTTTTCTATTTTCTCACTGAGACTTGATAAGTATCAAGTTTTTCACACCTTAATGTCTCTTGGTCAAGATAGTAGATATAGGGTTAGATTTAGTCTTGTCCTAAAAAGATATTATTTACAATAATATATCTGTGTTCTTGTTTCCTTTTGTCTTATACTTCAGTTCCCACGTATCATTATCAGTGGAAATAAAGAGTAAGATAATGAAAAATAGCTTCATCAGTAAATCATAGTACTTAACACATCTGGAGCTCATCATCAGTGCTTTTAGGCTACCAAGAAATGGCTAACCAGTGGAGAAGAGCTCCAGCCACAAATTTCGTGGTCTCTCTCAGGAGTGTTGGTTCAACAGTGATGAAAAAATGCAGTATTTTAAACAAGCTGTGCTGTTTTTCTTGAGACACTAGTCTGACTGAAAAATGAAGTGGTAGAGAAAAAGGCCACTGATGTGCTGCTAAAACTCTCTCGTTCTTTTAAATGTCCTGCTTATGATGAGTGGTTATCGTCTGAACTCACTGTACAACAAAAGAAATGCTGTGGGAATTCTGTCTTTTTTCCCCCTTTAATTAATTTGGTTCATTCTGGACTGATGGATATCGCCACCTCTTTACTTCATTGAGAACATCCTTCACAAATACACGAGACAGCCTTGTACAAACGGAGAGGACTTGAGGCAATTCTTAGAGGCACAGACAGAAAAGTCTTAGACTCGTGCTTTCTAGGAAAACAGAGGGGCAAACATGACTCCACACTTTATCCAAACAGAGGTTTCAGTTCCCTCAGCAGGATAAATGTTTCTTTCAGTCTCAGCATGTATCTCAACTTGGTCGTTTCTGTACTGACAAACCACTTCATCATTAGCTTAAAATCCAATGGCTGTGAGAGACAGGGCCAAAAGGAATTTGTGTGGGAAGGGAGGGGAAGAATAAAGTTGATAACACCTTCGTCCCAATTTTTTGTCCATTTCTCTTTTGTCACTTGTCACATAATTTTCCTTGGTAATTCTGATCATTGAGTGACATCTCAAATCAAACCAGACCATCTTGTAAGGAAATCTTTACTGAGCCATATCCACTTGCCTGGTGGAGACTGAAGAAAACCAGGTGAGTTGGGTTGTCCAAGCTGTTGCATGCCATGTGAAGTGACCACATTTGTGAAGTGACCACCATTTATGTCGCTCATGGATTTCTCTAGTAGTCTTCACCCATTCACAGTGACTATTGCTGTTGTTGCCTTTCAGTGCCAGTTATTCCTCTTCATTTTAATCACTTTGCTGTCCTTGACACACAGGGACTCTTTCTGCCTCTTTCCCCTGTTCTTGCTGAATAATACCAAGTTCTAGATGAAATAGGTTCTTCCTCCTCAGGAAAGAAGTCTTTTATGACGTTATTTTGTCATTGTTTTGTAACAGTGTTGAAAAATTTCCTGCCTACTCACTATTTTCCAGAATCTTTTAAATTTTCCTTACTATTCAGGACACATTAACTCCATATGAAATATGATAATTCCTTGCTGTTGTTTAACAATATCCACCTTTAAACAATAAGCTGTATTAAGCTCTTTCTGCATTTTGTACATCCTCCACTGGCAGGAGCAGTAAGTTTTTGACTTAATGTTGTCTATCTTGTCAATAGATCTTCCACCCCTCTCTTGATCTCATACTCCCAGTTTGGAAAGGGTTAGGTAAAATCTGGTTTTGATTTTGTTAAAATAAATGAAATAAATATTACTACGACCTTATTATTATCCTCTCCAGTGCTGCTAGGCAGTCGGTTTTCAGTACAATTACTAGAACAGGTAGAGTGATGCTAAGGAATACTTGAAACAGCAAATCCATAACTTTAAAACCCTAAGTCAGGATTTTGGGTGCCAGCTGAACTGTGGCAGGATACTGTCCTGCACACAACTCATGCAAATGCTGTGATGCCCTTTTCCCAGTCTGTGGAGAATTAAGTGTGGTACACTTAAAGTGCAACTATTCCTCTTCCTGCCCCTGCCCTTAAAATACCTTGAGTTTCTGTTTGATAAGGCCAGTGGAAAAGACCATGAGAGTTTGGGAAAAAAGTTGCATTTATGATGAAATAGTATTATGTTTCACGTCTTCTTTTGACTATAATTTTCCTGGACAGAGCTGCCAGCCAAATTTATTCCTTTTGCCTTAAATCTGAAACCCATTAGGCTTACCACTGAAGATCTACACAGGCAATTTCCTTCCAGGGCTAAAGTACCTGGGTAAGTATTGTAAGCTTTCCCAGTCTCTCTTCCACTACCATTTCTGGAAAAAAAAATTGTGCAGGCTCTTTTCTCCCATCTCTTTGCGTAGCCTTCCACCCTGCTTTGCCCTTGCCTGAGCTGTTGCTCACAGTCACAGGAGTTACCCATGCAAGCTGGTGCTGGGCACAGGCTGACAGCCCTCCTCTGGGAGCTGCCCATACCCAGGGAGTCTCAAAGGTCTCACCCTAAACATCATCCCATCTCCCTTGCAGAGTTGTCTGCCTTAGTCACTGTAAGTTACTGTTGTTGAAAGAATACAGAGAAGGAGTGAGACCTTTCCTTTCTGAGTTTCAGCCTCAGAGAGGGAAAGAGCACAGCAGAGTTTTAAATCATTGAAGAGGAAAAATTTTAGAGGCACTCGTGAATAATGATGCTAATTATAATAGCAGAATTCAGACAAGCTCTGAAGAGATTTTAATCTAGGTATTATAAGTGAAGTGCTCAGAAAAACCTGTCTTTACATAGTATTCAATATGTTTAAAACCCTCCCATTTTGAAGTTACTTATTTGTCTGTTAGAAACTGAGATAATGCTGGAATAATATTATTTCTGCTTTTTCCTGTTAGGGGTCTGTGATTCCAGAGAGTTTCAAAAGGAGGTTGTGATTAAGGTCATGATAAGATACAGTATAATCAAAAATCCTGTCACTCCATCAGAACAAGAGGTTCCCTCCAAAAGAGCTGTATTTTTACTTCTAAAAAACACTTTTTTTACAGTGTATTTTTTGTTCTGTCAGACATTTGGCAATATTTTACATTACATTACATTTTGCAAGTCAAACACCATGGTATAGAGTCTAAATTCTTTGTCTGAAAGTCTTTTTGTTCTCAACCGTCAGAGAATATAAAAAAATCAGCTGTGGTATTTTCAGTCATCTCATATTTCAAATGCCTTTTACTCAGTTCTTTTACTACCAGTTGCTTGACAACATATAGATATAGTTACTTCATGTGAACAATGCCCCTGTGCAATTGGTGCTGGTATGTATTTTTCAGGGCATATGTCGATATACAGTAGTTCCCAGCCAAATGAGTTTTTTTGAAAGGGCTTTGCTGCAGCACATTTTTACATGGTGAAGTGATGTTTTCATTGAAACCCTTCCATGACATCCTCTCTAGGTTGCATCTATTTTAAGATCCAAGTTTTAATAATCTGAAGTATGCTATGCCCTAGTGGAACAGTATTTTAATGTTTAAAGCATCTTTTACATGATGTTATCATGGTGGTACAATAAAAATGAAAGCAAACATAAAAACTTCACCAAAACCATTCAAGAAATTATAAAAGCCTCTTCTGCTAAAATGGCTTTATTGATGAAAGGGAGAATGAGAACATTAAGAAAGAAAAAGAAAAAAGCATCAACAGAAATACTAAAAAATTTCTAGATTCACTTTCACTTCATATGATAAAATAAATTCTATTATTCCCAGAAAACATTTACTTGAAAATTATTATATTCTATGGGACCTTGAAATCATATTTTAGAAAAAAATTATAGCTTTGCTGTATGCCATATGATAGTTGTGAGGAGCCTATAGAAAGTATATGATTACATAGTAAATGCTACCTTTTTTTGTACTAATTTCTACAAAATCCCACTTAATTTCTGTAGAACTCCAGCAATTTTATGCTTACTGTATTCCTTTTTCATGAGGAATTTGAGATTATTGTTTTAACCTTTTTCCCCCACTGAGTGGACAATAAGTGAGAACGACTGTGAGTTAGGTTTTTTTTTTCCTTAATTTTGTATTGTCAGCTCCATCTGCAATTTTTACACATTTCATAAAAGGGATTAGTCATGAGTACATTAAAATAGAAATAAGTGCATTAGTCTGGAGAAGTTTGAGCACGCTGCCTTTCTGAGTAGTGAGTGTTTATTTTTTTGGGCTATTTCCAAAAAATGGCAGAATAATTGTACAAGGAACAAACTCTGAAAAACCCCAAATGTAAACATTACTGTAAATTTGCTAGTCTTCAGGTCCTGGTCGTAGTTTTTGAAATTTAAGTAATTAAGAAATTATTAATTTCTGTCATTGACATCTTTGCTTGTCAGGTAAATTCTCTCCATCTTAAAGAGAACAGGAAGAGTTTAAGCCTTTGCAAGTGTTTATGAATTTGCTCACCACTGACTTTTAGTTCATTGGCATCAGGTACCTGGGGATTCCTTCTGTGTCTCCTGGTACAAGAGAGCAAGCATTTTGCAATTTGTCTGTTCCATGTAGGGAACAGTCATGGGAGTGAATAAAAGCAGTACAGTACAAAATTGATAGGCTCAGTAAAACCATATATAGCTTTCAAAGTAGTTCTGACATGATTGCAGGTAGGATAATCCATCATATTTTTATTTTAGTGAATAATTTAAGGTAAGTAACCAAGACTATTTGTGTGGCAATAAAGATGATCTCAGAAAGTGTCTTGTATTAAGGAAGTTGTGCATCCATTTTCAGTGTTGATCCTAAGGAGTTGGGTTTTTTCCTAATACATCAAATATAGTTTAGTGGGTCACCAAACAGTAGACCTATACAAATAAAAAGCTAGTTGATGGCAAACACAGAGAACTGATATGTTTTCAAGAAGGACTAGCTGCACTTGCAAGTGATGATAGATGTGTGTGAAATATAATCCTGATTAAAAATGCATGTGTGAAACTGCTTCGAAAAAAGTGCAGTGTCTGACAACATGTTCAGAGCTCCTTTATGTGAGAAGCACAGGGTAATGTAACAGCCCTTGTACCATTCACTTTCTCTTCACCTCTTGCTCAACTCATTGTTCCAAAACTTTCAGCAGTTTTAATGCCAAAGAGTTATGAATGTAGAAGGCAGCATGAGGAATTGTAAGGGACTTGCATTGAAAATACGCCTAAACAAGACTAATGCTCAAATATGTCCAGCCTCTGCTTTTGTGTATGCTAAGGAGTGCCACATTTGGGATCAGCAGACAGACATGGTCATTTGGCTATGACAGGTCTATGACCTGTCAGGTATTAAAATCCTCATATGTGGGTTTTTTTGCTAGCTCTTAACATCTGCATTGGAAACATTTATCAAAGTTAAAGCAGTGGAAACTGATAATGAGTATTTTCTTTCAGGGCCAGATGAAGCTTCAGTCAAAGGGGCTGAGTGGCACATGACAATCCTGGCTCTGTATAAGTAGGAGGTTGGCACAAATGGCAACCAGACAGGAAATGGGGTGGTTACAAGGCCAGATCCTGCAACCATTTATACATATATGCATGCTTTTTGCTTTTCTAGGACATCTTTACTCTTGATCCCCCAAGCCCACTGCTTGGATTTTGTTTGCAGGAGCTACTGCAAGTAGCAATTGACTGAATGATGAGGTTGCTGAGAAGCTATTTGTGTGTTTTCCCCTAACTGCTTCTGACTTCATTGACTGTGGACTTTCTGCATCTCTGGTTTTTCCTTAAAAAAGCTCATAACTGCAAGTGAGGATTCATGATTGCTTTGGTAAAGTGCTCCCTCTAAGCAAACATTGCAGGATAGCCAGGCTGGGGTGGGTAATGCTTGAAAGCTGCATTTTGGTGGAACTGTGATGTTACAGGCACCTTTAGTTGTAAGGTAAAAAAATGGAGCTGTGCCATGTCAAATGAAGCCCGGGGAAGAGCTATGAGTTTGAGAGGCATTTCCTTCCTCTCCCTCTCCCTTGCCTGCCATTATTAAAGGCCAAGGCCCTCTCAGTTGTGCAGCCTGTGACATTTGAGATTCGCTGCTTTGCCCCTTCCTACGCCTTGGAGGCAGCTTCGCATCCGACTGTGTGTGTGAGAGGGCTTAGTGCTGTGCTCGGTCCAACACCTGCAGCAGCCATTGAGGTGGAAAGCAGTCACCTGTGGGATTGTGGAAGAAAGAAAAGGGGTGTCAGCCCCTCTTGCAGTGTGTGAGCTATTAAAGCAGCATTTGGGGCAATTTTTAGAGGTATCCAGATGCCTACAGGTGCTATAGGCACCCAAAGGGATTTTCCAAAGCTCACACTTTTAAAGGTATTTAGGCATTAATCCAACATTGGAACGTCTAATTCTCAATTTCAAAAGTGCCTAAGGGCCAGATTCTTAAAGATCTTCAGGTAGCGGCCTCCCCCTGAAATCAAACAAAAGTTACACCAAAGTTACACTTATTTCCCAGGACAGTATTCTTAAAGAAGAATATTAATGCACAAAAGACCCAGTTGATCTGAACTGGGAGGATATCCACAAGTTACTGTACATGTCAGCTTTACTCAGAAACCGTGTCTTAAAAGATTCATTCTCAGATAAGGATCTCCTAGCTCTTTAGTAATCTGGCATGATGACAACTGCCTATTAAGTTTGTAACTCAACTCAAAATAACTCAACATTCATTACGTGCTTTTAATATATAATTTTTGTGAATTATAGAGGTTATGAGTGAGCAATGGCTAAGAGCCAGGATGAATATGATGTGTATTTCTGGCAGGTTGCACAGCCTTCCTGCCCAGCACATTATTTCTTCTGTTATGACAATGTTTTCCCCACAACTTGATGCTGGTTTTATATGTATAAGTATGTATATGGTCAAGCCTCTAAACCTTTTCACTTTGCATGGAAGCTAAATTTTGAACACAGGCCTCAGAAAGGGAAAAAAAATGCCCAGGTTAAACATGCAATTTCAAGCTTTCTTTTTTCTTTTCCTCTCCTTTGAAATTTAATTATATGCAAGTATTTCCATTTTAGGCTAATGCTTATAGAAGTAAATCTTCCTGTGCACAGTAACCCATATGTTTATATTTGCCTATTATATTTATTTAGCCCTTTACCCAGGGCACTGAGATCTGGCAAACTCTCACTGTGCAAAGAGACTTCAGTGAAGCTCCTGAGCCATGAGGAGACGGAGCTGTGTGGTGAACCCAGGGTGCTCTTCCTGCTGTGCATCCTGCTCTGACCACCTGCAGAAGAGAAACTGAGTCAGGAAGTTAAGACACTGAGGCACAGGAGCAAATTAAGTCCCTTACCCTGGCATTGGAGCTGAGCTGGGAACACAGCTCAGCGACATGTTTGGGAGCAGGGGGCCAGGCTGCCTTGCCTGTACCTGCCCCCTCCTGCTGCAGATGCTGCTGGCGCCTGCTCTGCTTCCCCTGCACACAGGTATGAATGTCCCGGTGATGTGGCAGGGAAAAGGCAGGTCAGCAGTGTTTGGTGAAGTTCCAAAAAAAGCCTGATCTGTTTTTCGCAGAGGGGTCACGTGCAGGATCAGTCCCTAAAAGGGGGCTGAGGAAATTCAGTACGAACATTATTGCTTTCTTGATCTGCATGAAGAACAAGTAGCTGTAAATATCAGAGAGGAAAGGTATAAATGCTTGCTTTTTCCTGCTGTCTCCTGTCACTGCTGGAGGGAGCTAGTTTGCCATAACTTATACAATTACCAATAGTCTTTTTTAATTTGACATTTTAAGAGCTGTGTTGGGCAGAGGATAATTAATAGCACTTACTTGCTTTGAAGTTGAGCTTTAAATTATATATAGCATAATTATGTCTAAAGCCTCTAACTCACTACTTACCCTAGTAGATATTTCATCTGCGTTTTACTGTAACACAGCTCCTTCTGTACAGCAGCACTAATTCTTTACCTGGACTACTTAAGCTCAAAAACATTGATTACGTATTGTGATTTTCCTGCAATAGCCTTAATTAATTCCTGATGTCTCTACCTTGTTTCAATTATTTTGAGTTTCAGCTCAATATAAAGAGAAATAAAATGGTGGATGAAATTTCATAACAAAATTTGTTGCAGGTAAAAACCAATGAATAAAAATTACTGTTTTCAAGACCCAAACCCACCAACCTTCTAAAACCTTTAAAACCCTGAATATTTTTTCTAATCCCTGGGTGCCTTTTAACAACTGAAACTATTCTTTATTTTTTATAAAATTGTCAATGGCTTTTCTTCAGATTTATTGTGGCTTCCGTTTAGCTTCAATAGTTGACTTCTGTGTTGAAACGATATATGCACTAATACTTCTGTATGTGATTGCATTTTTTTTCCATTATCCTGATAGCAGTGAAAATAAAGATGTAAAAATGAAGATTCTACTTGTATAACCTACATGGAAAATTGTACAGTTGGGGTTCATTTATTCATAGCACACACACTCACACAATCTGCTTTCCAATAAATATGCAGACATTAGTGACAATGAAATATTGCTTATCCTTAGTATTCTGCAAATATTAATTTGCAATTAATTGTCTTAGCAGGTTACATCTATATTAGTATATGTTTCCCTTCAAATTCTAAAGAGAGTAGAGTCTCTAATTTATTTCCCATCCTGCAGTTGATATAAGCAGGCTTTTAATGCTGGTGATCTCTTTCTTAGTTACAAAAACACATTCTGAGTGCTTTGAGATTTATGTAAGAACCTGGAATTCAGACATGAGGTTTTACACTGCTTCTTCAGTTAAGATTAATTAGCAATTATTATTAATAAAATTCGCAGTGTGAATAAAGTGTTGTCTTTCTAGTCTCTCTTGCAGCCTCTTTTATTTGGACTTCAATATTGACATGGCTGTGAACAGTGAGGGATGCTGTTGCTACCACAGTCACAAAAATTTATATTAAGGAAAGACAGATGGTTGCTTAATATTAAGCAAGGGGCAAATTGCAGTCTTGATTTAATTTCGGATTAGGTGATTTTAAGAGTAGGGAGGGAAATCAGTGACTGCAGAAAACACAAATGTACTTTTAAATATTTTAAATTTCTAATGAGCTTCAGCTTCTCAACTGAATTTAAAATGAGTAAGCCTTTCACTGTGCTCTAGATAATGAATGAAGCTTGAAAACAGTGTTTACTAGAAAGATGCTGTGCTATCTGATGCAGCATTTTAGAGCATCATTAAAATAAACACCCCTAATAATGAAAAATACCAAAGGTTATACCAAAGGTGCTGCCATAAATTTTTGTTTTGTTGCTGACAGAGAGTTGAAAAGATAAATAAATATACTTTTTAGACTGATAAAAGCAATATAACATGAAAAATCATATGAGCCTTATGATTTATCTTGAGAATGCAAATTTATTGAGAGCCAATTCATTTAACTGGAAAATACAAAAGTTTGCTTTGTCCTTCTTCCCCTATCCCTCTCACCCTTGCTTCATTTGTTTTTTTAAAAAATATTTGGATCTGAGAAGTTTGTCCAGAAGAGCTGAATGATTCATCCCTGCATTTTAATGGAGAAAAAGCAATTTCCCACTGCCAAACTGCACGCAGCAGACTTTCTCTTGAATAAGGATACAAGCTGGCTTTGGTGGCCAGCAGCTCCTAGAAAAAGGTTGTGTTGATGCTGGAGGTCAGATTGGCTGTCAGGGGTATGGGGCTCAGAGGTAGCCATTTGAGGGCATGTAATTCTTGGGAGCATTTTCTTCTGCAGGAGAGAAGCTTGGCCAGTTCTGGGCACGTTGTAAATAAGGATTAGACAAATTACCCTTTGGTTCTTATTGACCTTTCCAATATGGGCTATACATAGGGAGGTTGTATGCCTTAAATGGCTCGTAATACTGATTGCTTATATAATAAATAAATTTTCCAAGTAAATATGTTTCTTCTTAACCCTGACCAATGGCTATAGAGAATGATAACGTGATTACTGGCCTATAGTCCTTAGTTAAATCATCAGTTTGTTAACTGCTGTTTGCAACCTAAACCCTCCCTCTGGAATGGACTTCTTTAAAGCAAAATGAAATAAAATAAAGGTAAGTAAAAGTAAATAGATTTTCCTATTGAAAGTTATTACTTCAGGAATGAAGAAGATGGATATTGATCCACACCATCCTTTGCCATTACAGTCAGGTTCACATAGATAGCTCAGACACTTTATTCTAAGCAAACAGCCATTTTCTCTTCTGACTTGGATTCCAGTGAGAATTGAAAAAAGTAAAAGGTTTGTAAAAACATTTTTCTGTCCTTCTTACAGGGACAATTTATGTTGAAGTAACAGTTTCTGAGATACTTGCACCTGTTATTGATTTATTTCTTCTTTGTCATGAACAAGCTCCTGTTTTATAATACAGTTACCCTTGTATGCTGCCCTAAGGTAGTTATTCAGAAATAGTTTTACTACAAAAAAGTCCCAAAAGACTCCAAAAGATAAACAATCATTCTGAATAAAGGAATGGTCATTTGTCTATACACTGGGTTTTTTGCATCCTATATGGCCTGTCTCAGTAAATTTAGTGTTTTTTTCCAATAGTAGTAAAAAGTATGACATGACGTGCAATCGTCATAACCCTGCAAATGATGCTGGAATCTTTTAAAATCCTTTTACACCTTGAAAAATGGCCTTTGGAATCTGTAGAATGGAATAAAACTGAGAAAGTGAAGCAAAATAAACTGTAATTTTAAAGTGAATAAAAATAACAATTTCTAGGTGCTGCAATCTGAAGTGCATGTGTTCCTTTCAGGAAAAAAAATATGTTGGGTCTGTTAATGAATTGAAAGTGGACGTAGGGTAGAAAAATAAACATCTTTCATGTATTAATATGCACATAGGCATGCACAATTGTGTGCTTGTTTTATTATAGCCTTTCCATTATTCCTCTACAGTATACTATTTTATAGTTAGAGATTAATGTATGACCTCTGCCTTCTTAACTTCAACTGATTACTACGGAGGAATTCTTCTGTTTTTACTTTTTATCGCATCTGACATTTTAGTGAATAATACTTGACAGCTATGAACATCTGCAAAAGTTATTGTTATCATAACTTGAGCTCAGCAGAGCTACTGTCGCTGATTCTTAGGGGAGATTGCATTGCAAAAAAAAAAATGGGGAGTGTGTTTATATTCTCTTTTTAAAAATTCTTGTTGAATTTACATTAGGAAAATTTTATTAGTGCACTTTTTCATCAGTGAAGACATGCCTCTTTTATATTTAAAAAGAATATGTATAACACTTAGGTTGCTTGGCCATAAGTTTGCAGTCTAGCCAGGCTGCTTGATGAAGCAGTTTTCTTTCATGTAAGATTTTTACACACATCATGGAATGACTAGGTTTGTTTGGTTTTTGGTGTTATTTTCCCTTTTCCCTTTTCCTCACTCTTTTTTCAGTCTACTGGGCAAAGAGCTATTCGTGGGCTAAGAGTCTCAAAGCAGATTTAAATAGTACAGACTTGTGAGTTATTTGTGTTAAAATAATTCCACTTTGTCCAATTGCTTATTCAGTATGCACCCGAGGAAACTGTTCGAGTCTCCTTGAAGACAGCAATGGAGACAGCAAATGCAGATAGTCATTTATGTGCATATTACAGTATAAATCACAAAGATTAAGAACAGTCATTTTTGGGACCACTGCAATTTTGCAACCAAAAGCACTTAAATAATTACCATTTTAAGCAACTTTTATTGACTATGTAGGAGGATAAAAAGTAATCTTACTTGTTTTAAATGGCATAAAGCAACCAAATGCCATTAACAGAGTGTTACATTTCTTATTTCGCTCAGATTGCTGAAGCTTACCAGCAAGAGATAAAAAATGTATAAATTCAGGAGCACTGGCTAGCAATATCCCAAGCCATTGTCAGTGGACTCCTACTTTCCCCTGCCAAAATATGTGGAAGCATGCATGGATTGTGCTAGATTAGTACGAAGGGCTTGTTTCCGTGGCATTAGCCAGGTATCTTAGCAACAGGATCATACCAGATTCTCACAGTGCTCTGTGGTGGTGCATGTAATATCCTGGACATAATCTGTCTTTTAATTTTCTTTGGATTGTAGTGATATTACAGATACATGTGTTCAGTTATAGATCTTTATTTAATAAGAAGAATGCTTTAGCTGAAGATTTGTACTATGTCAGAAGTGGGCAACTCACAATAATGTTACCAGAGGTTTAGCCCAGGTACAGCCTTGTCTTGCATTTCAGATTGACAGGAAAACTTACTCCCTTCATTAAGATGTGCCTCGTAGTTCATATCTTTATGCTATGGAGACGAGGATGCTGCCAGAATTCATAATAATGAGAACGTTATTTAATGTCAGATAGAATGCAAATTGCTTGTACAATTGAAATGTCATCTAAAACATGCCACCGTATGCAACACCACTTTATTATAAGTCACTGAGAGCAATATCTTAAATTTGGAATTGCACTAATCCTTCATCTGCTTTTGTTTACCTTTCATCTATAATAGAGATGTCGAATTTCCTCCAAACTGCATTTGCATGTTTTAACTGCTTGTGCACACAGCTGAAAATATGTGGGAGAGGCATGAGCAAGAACTTGCTTTTGATTTTCATCATTTTTTGCTTGTTTGTTCAAAGTAAATTAATAGGAAGAGATAGCTTTCAAATACAAGACACAATGCCATATCAACTCTTTTTAAAAAATAAGCTGAAGCTCCAATGAGGACAATTTTTTATTTAAAGTATGAATTGTAATACAAATTTGATTGTATTGATTAGATTGTAATTGATTTTTTTGGTAATTTAGTTCAGTAGAGTAGCTAGTTAACAAGAAAAATAACTTCATAAGATTAACTTGCTTCACAGTAAGATGACATTTAATGTATTTAAGATTTTTGACATACTTTTCCTGGAAAGAGATATCCAGAACAATTACTTTGTAAATGCAATATATGCCCATGTGGAAAACACAGTTAGTGCACCAGGCAGGGCTGCACAACTTTGTTTGTAAATATAAGTCCAAGAAGGAACCCTTCTAATTGGAAAGGTCATTTTTGAAATCTTTGAAACAAAACCATGGTGGCATCTTCCCTCTCCTACTCTTCCGTGGCAGCTGTTCTTCCTGTGCTTCCACGTGACCTTCTTGAACAGCGGGGGAGGCAAGAGGGGGAAAATGGAATCCTGCTTCCCTTTCTAAAATGTGTCTACTGAGGTGCCACTACATCACCCCATCGGGACACCTCTGCAAGTGTAACAACTGCTTTCATTTTTTTCTTGACAGTGATTTGAGCCAGGGAATCCCGTAGTGAACACTCTGGGAATATGATTTACACCAAAAAATTGTGTAGCTGGGGTTCTCTGAAGGTGCTGAACAGCCCCAGAGTTGGCTGGCTCTGGGCAGTGCCTTTGCACAGAAGCCAGCTGCAGCCTCTCATTCTGATTGCCTTGTGGTCAAGGAAGAAAAAGAAGATGCTGGGGACAGGCTATCGGATTTAGGAGCTGCAGGTTTGCCAGGTTTGCTAAAAGTTTTAGCTTTTGATTTATTTAGTCTAAAACTAAGGAAATGTTGGAAAAGTAGTTTCAAAAATGTTCACCTTGAATAATAATAGAAGCTTTTTAAAGCTGAAAATCTTTCTTTTAGGAAGTACTCCTTGCCAGAATTGTGCAGTATTACTTAAATACAGTTTTCTTTCCCTGGACAAAAAAGGATAACACAAGAAAGGCAAGGAATAATCTATTTTCTGTCTGGAGGTTCATCTTCCAAGTCCAAACTTACCATGGCAAAATGTATTCTGTTGTATCCACATGCTTTACTTCAGAGCCAGATCTTATTTTGAGGATGCACCTCTCAGTTCACAAGGAATTTATCAAACTAGTTCATTTAGAAATTGTCTGGATTTTTTTGTTCAAACAGTGGTACAATGCTGTGCTCATTCCTGGGACATTCAGCCCTTGCTCCTGCCTCTCTTCTGTTCCTTTTCTCTTCCTCAAGTCAGAGATTGGCTGAAACATCTACTAATAGAAACAGCCAGCCTTTCTGTGGGACTTCTGACCCTTGCTTTACAATTAAAAAAAAAATGTGACCAGTTGTTTCAGTAGGAAATATGGTGTCCAGAGAAGCTATGTCTCAGATACAAAGAGCACTTTGATATTTCAATAGTGGTAGCATTTGTTACAGAGAGCAAAAAGATTGTCTGCAGTTTTGCTTCAAGTGGAATAGAGAATATTCAAGTGTGACTGGGTACTAAATAAGGTTTGCCTGACATCTTAAATGCCTGTGGGATCAATTCTCCTGGCTGGAAGTACTCCCATACATATACTATTGTGGAGAAATGTAGGAATTAGTTACATAATAGCCTTTCTCTTTGTGCTTCAAAGTTCTTGGAAGATAAATACAGCACTTAAAATGTTGGTAGAACAAAGCTTTATCATCACCTAAATGGACCGATGGCATGAAGCCTTGAAAACATGACCCAGTGGCCTAAAGCAGCACTCTCAGAGAGCCTCAAAAAGGGCATACGTGGTGCAAGGCTAGACTCCATAATCTGATATATTAATTCTGCTTTAACAGAGATACATGAGGCTACAGCCTGCAGGTTTTAGTTATTTGGGGTTGGGTTTTTGCATCTGTAAAAGATTTTTAATTGTCAATTAGAATGGATGCTTCTCTCAAGAAAACGGTGCTACCTTTCTTATTTGACTGGTTTGTGGATTTCTGACCATGCTGAATACTGCTGTGCTTGGGAATCAGAGAAATGAGCCAGGTGAAAAAATTGTATTCGTACACAGAGCTTCAAAATGGTTTTTTGTTCATTTATTTCTTTCATCCGTCTTAAGGTCTTTTCTGTTGTAATTGTTTTTATGTCTTTCTCATTGAAAATAATTACTAAGCTGTTCAGAAAGTATGAAAGAATCTGTCTTTGCTTCCCTATCTGTTATAGATTCATGACTGCTGCAGAGCCCTTTCACATGAGTCTCGTTACAAACCCAAATTGACTCTTTATTTAAATCCTAATTGTATTTGTGGCCTAGAGCTGTCAGCCAGTCTTACTCTCCTATGCTAGACACTAAGCAAACATATAAGCTAATGATGGCCTCCACTCTTAAGAGCTTAAAATCTTTAGAAGACAAGACCTCCCAGATAGATAAGACAAATAAATGGGCCAGGTAACAAAACTCAAATGCACATGTGCCTTTGCTGCTTTTCATCTTTGATTTTGTGGATTTTCTGTTTTTTACAGTAAGTAGGAGGGATCCTTAGGGCCACCTGTCCTTGAATAAATTCATACCCAGAGATTTGATAATGAATTAGTATCTTTGTTAGTTTCTCAGCCCCTTTTCATGGGGAACTGACTGAACAATGAATTTACACTGACATTTTTTTACCTGTTTTTAGGAGGATTGTGTTAATTTACTGACTTTACTGAGAGCTTAATATCTTCATTTGTTTTGTTGGAACCCTTAAAAATATTCTTTTTCCTTCTTCATTGATCTCTCTCAATTTCATAAGCCTGAAATTGTTTCCTTAAGGCAACTTCATTTCTTTATCAAATATGATTTCTTCCTTAAAAGTTACATTCACAGATGTTGTTTCACATTATTCTAGGCTGACTTACTCTTGTGTTTGATAACTCTCAGGGAGAGTTATCTGAGAAATGTTAGACAAATGAAAACTATTATATGTGCCTGCAGCACAGATGCTAATGCCCTTTTCAGCTGATACCTTAGGGGAGCTTAACACCCTGCTCTGAGATACTTCAAGGGTGAAATGTGATGAATTTAACAAAGCTGAGAGGTACTATAAAATAATTTGGAATGTGAGGAAAAAATGCCATAGCTGTAAAAAAGTACAAATAAATTAGCTTCTGAAAAATGTATTTTTGAGCCTTCAGTTGCCTGTTTTTCAGGGCCCTTTCCCATAAATTTGTTTACCACATTCTAAAGGTTAGGGGTTTCTGGATGATGGCACAAAACATCTAAGTAACCTTCTGAATGCTGTGAGGTGGAGGGGAAAAAAGCTCTTAATTGAATTTAGAGTTAATTTGAGAATGGTATGGCTACTCTAATTAATCCGGCTGCAGAGAACACTATTTCAATTTGCTATTCTAAAAATGTTTTAATTATATTTTCCTATTAATCATCATCTTTGGGCTTACAGAACCCAACTTCTAGTTTTATATAACAGAAATTGCAGACCTCTTGGTTTGCAATCTAGCAACTGATTTTTACAATTGCATTCTAAAAGTTCATCACTTGGTCTTGAAGTGTACTCACTGTACTCCTATTGAGGAAAGATAACATTACTTTGTATCTGAGTACAAATAAATATTTATGCAAGGTTAATTAATTTCTGTGATAAATGCCCATCATAGCATGTACAGCTAATTTTAATTTTTATTCGTGATTTTTAATGTATCATCAATGAAATGCTCTTTTGCTTTGTTTTGTTTTGTTTAATCTCAACTACCCAACGTTCTGTTAACACTGGCATGCAGCACGCTGGCTGCTTTCAGGGCAAAGAGGCAGATTCAGTGCAGGAGATTTAGCTCTCGGATCTTGACAGCATTTTGGGTGGGGCATAAGAAGGCAGGAAGAACTTAAATGGTAATAAATTGGCTCTTAAAAGGAAGTTGAGTCATATGTTTAGACTTGAGTGTGGAAGACTTGGTTAATGAAAGCAAAGGGACCAGAAAACTTGTGACCTCTCATCTTCCACCAAACATTGCCCAAACCCCAATTAAGAAGGAGTGAATACAGTTACACTGGAATTCTGCTTTTTGGCCCATATTTGTTACTGAGTTTCATTCAATAATTCACCCTTGCAAAGACTGTAGTAATGTGCAACTTTTTCATAATCTGCACCATTAAGGTTATTAGTTTTAAAGTTTTGGTAGATGGAGCCATTCACCTTTGTGAAATTCTGTCACCTGTTACTGTATATATTGGACTAGTATCAAAGGTGGGTTTTCTCCTCATGAGTTATTAAAGACCCTGAGTGACACTTTGACTTTTTGGGGATCTTTTCTTGCTGTCTTCCTGAGATGTTCAAAACATATTATCACTAATATGACTCGTTCTTGATCACAAGATGAGCTGTCACAAAATGTATGCAAAGATTCAGCCTAGGGAGACAGCTCTGCCATTTCATGGGAAATGAACTGGAGGGATCCTTGAGCTATGGGGCTCAAGGAATAGAGCAGGTAACTAATTTTGCCATGTGTCTGATCTTAAACTGGCTCTGTCAAACTAGGCTTAGTATGCCTGAGCAGGGAGCTTAGCCCATTTAGCTGAACCATATGAAATAAAAAGTACTGTATTTGTTTGTTCAGCGCTCTGTTAACTCAGATTGTTAAATAGCAGTTCCTTTGAAAATGCTTCTTTACTCTGAAAAAGATGCTTTTATACATGGAGGCTGATGATAAAAGGACTGAAGTAATTTGTTTGACACATTGGAGTCAGTGAATATCATTATAAAGTAATACTACTACCAGTATCTGTTGGACTTTGTAAATCAATGTTCATTTTTACCAAATACTGTTCAACAAATACCAACCCCAGAAGAGGTGACCCTTTTAATTCCTTAGTATGGGCTACGGTTCGGTTTGATTTACGGAAGACCAGTAGTCTATTTATAAAAGATGTATCTGCAAGATGCCCTTTATGAGAAACTTGGCTTTTGGGACACATTAATTCTAAGTGCAGATGCAACTTTCATGTTTTATAATATATCCCTGACAGCTGTAATTTCAGATTAAAGATTTTTCATTCACATTCCCATCCTGATTGCACTGCATGGTCCTTATATTACCTTATTGTCAATAGCAAGTGTTCATCCTATTGGGAGTCATTTAATAACCAGCTGCCATTTAAAGTGTAGACAGAACATTTGTCTCAGCCAGCTCATCTCAAGTGTAGTTTCTCTGCATGAGGAGCTGGGACTTCTTCAAGAAAAACAACAGCTGGACATCACTATTGTTCCTTGCCTCTTCTTTTGTAGTGTCAAATTAAAACAAACATGGATACTCTTTGTGAATTTTCTGATTGCTTTTGTGGCACTGGTTTTTTTATTTATTTATTTTTCAGGAATGGAGTAGTATCCTCTTTATGAAATAGATTTGTCCTTTCTTATGCCAGACAGATCTGCAGTGCTGATTTGGCACTGGTTAAAGATGTTTGCTGAAAGTTAACCAACAGCAAGATTTTAGGTTTTGTGTCACTCCACAGAACTTCTGGCTTCCTATATTGTTATTTCCACTATATCAAGCTACTCTGCTTTCAAAGTGTTTTAAAGCCTATTTTAAAATAATAGTTTAAGGGCATCACTTTATTTTCAGATGTGATTTTCCAACCAAAGTCATTGGGAAATAAGTATAACTGGTATATATGAAAATGAATTCATGACTGATAACGATTTTTTTTAGAACCTACCTTTTAAATTTCCTTAACTTGACAGTTGGGGATTATCCTGTGTGGCAGTGATCTGTAACAAAAAAGAGGGGGGAGGAAAGGCTTCAGAAAAAAAAATTGACGCTTTCATGGCTAATTAAACTGGAATACAGATCAATCAGCAGAAATAGCTGATGAATTTATTATGTCTGTGCAAGCTTACTGTATCCAAATGTGTTTGATGTTCACTAAAATTACTTTTCCCATCATCTTATAGGGTAATCGTTTACCTTAAGCTTTACCTTTATCTATAATATTGATCTGAGACTCTTGGGCAAGTAATGGAAGTTTGGGTTTATGTAAGTGTGCAGGTTATAAACACTAGAGCCATGACAACTTGGAAAACGTGTCCTGATGATTAAACCCTTTATTTTTCTTTTCAGATCAAGTTCTCTAGGTCCCCCAGGCTTGTAAACCTATGGGTTAGCTTAATTAAGTTAATGGAAGGGTGGATGAAGAGGTGTAACCACTGAGAAGCTCTTTCAACCTGATTTCTAGAAACACTTTACCATGTAACATTTGTCCACTTATCATCATACACTGTGTCTTACAAAAACTTCTGTTGGTGGACTCAAACATATGTGAATTTGAATGTATTATAAAGGTTACTTTGAAAAGTGTCCAGTAGCCAGGGGTTATAGAGATAAATATATACCACAATATTGAAATATTTTGAAAATTAGTTTTGAAATTTGAATGCTTTTGTTCAGTTATAGTCAACACTGGAATTCTGTGGTCATGTAGCTGCTGACACGTAGTTTGTTTTTTGGTTAACTGTCATAACAGACTTCTCATTTCTGAGGTGATGAGTGGGGCTCATCTGAAGTGTTACAAACATGCCTGGCAGTGGATTCAAAACTTTTAAGGATTTTAGGAGAAATTGATGCCTGTCCTGTATAGAAACTTCATTGAGTTATGTAGAAAAAATTTTATTAATGTATTAGTAATTTAAATGCCACATATGATGGTCATTTTGCATGAATAATTTCCTGTATCTTTATTTTGAAAAAATAACTAATAAAAAGTACAGATACTTTTCTGTTGCTCGATCTAATAGTTTCCCCTTCCCTTTTGCCAGGTGCTTAGCCACCCTAGAGATTGGTTAAGTAATCATTCTTCAACTACTGTTTTACAGCTCACCTCAGCCCCACAAGATAAGAAACTCAACTCTCCCTCTGAGCTCAAACTCAAGCTAATTTCTGCCAGGCTACTAAGACTTTCTTTTCCATTCAATCACTGGTTCCAAGCAAAAGAGAGCAACATTTGGACTAGTGTCCAAGTCACGTGTTACTTGAGCAAAGAATACATCAGCTACTTGCAGCGTACGTCTTCCGACTGCAGATATATGTGAATAATAAATTATACTGTCTTTGTTAACAAAGGGCCAGAAGTGAATCCAGTCTCCAAACAGAGCAGTCAGTAGGCTGTATACAAAGGATATGCAGAGGAGGAAACAATCTTTCCCCCTAAGTGTCTAGGAGAGGGGGATTCACTCTAGTGTGCCACTCAGGTGGTAACAACATACAGGGTGGATTTCAGAATTTCTTGGATCTTCTCCCTAAACCTCTCCCAACATGTCATTCTTTTCTATAAACTGTAGTATTCACCAAAATCCCTTCCATAGTCTGCTTGTCCTGGATGCAAAACTTAGTGACTCCAGTTCACTTAGTACATGTTAGAGCAAAGTATTCAAGGGCTGGAGAAAAATAACGAACATCTGCATAAAGCTGGATAATGCTTAGTTAATGATGGTTAGCACTCTCCCTTGATAATCCCATGAAAAATGCTATATATGTCGTTTGTCAACAGTTGCTTTTGAAAATGTAGTCATTCTGATTGAAGGTTCTTGAACAAAAAAACCCCAACCAAACTTAAATTACTGTTAATTTTAAACAACTGAATTTTCATCAGGTTGTTTTCTTTTTAAAAGGACGAAAGCAATACCCAAGACTGGCCTGCACACAAATCCGAAACTTCCAAATGTTCCTGAAACAGAAGGGGGAAAAGCCTCCTCAGCATTTCCTGTTCATCCCTCCGCTGACAGTGCTCTAGTATTTACTGTAAACAAACTATACCGTCCTCTGGAGGTTAATGGGGCTGTTGATTGGTGTTTGCTCATCACAGCAGGATCTGGTGTGTGATATCTGGTGCTCCTGTGTATTGATGAGTGTGGGCTGCCGGTGGGAGGTACAGCCTGCTGGAGGACAGGGAGGGGGGCACGGGGCTTGTTAGCTCTTTGTGCTGGGTGGAATGGGAGACCTTGTTTATTTAGCATTCTTAGCAAGTCCTCCAGGACCCTTGCAAAGTCTACTAAAGTAGAATTCCCCTTATTCCCGTGGGTCTTTGTAGAAGTATCTAGCTGTTGAAAGACCAGACAAGATAGTTGCATGCTTACTTAAAATAACCTTCCTGCATCTGATCAAACATCTACTCTCATCTGAAACAGCTTAGGATCTCCATAGAGGTTTATTAAGCAGGTAGCAATTTAGAGTATGTCCCTGTTAAAGAGTTGTGTTTAAGAGTTTGTTTATATTCTCTCATGCAATAATGCAAAGACGGAAAGATTTGCCGGACATTAGGGGCTTCAATCAGGTTTGTGTTCCTAAGACCACAATTTTAAAAAAAGGTGCTATTAAATTCTTAATTAAATTATTATCACATACATATAGCAATCAGAAAATCAGGAGCCTATTTACAGACTTATGTGTCTAAATACAAGAAGCAAAGCAGATGATTTGACAAAAAAGAAATGACAGAGAAAGATGAGAAATAAATTTTCATCCCAACTTACTTTATATTTCTTTCTCACTCTCAGTTTTTCTAATTTCATAGTCTGTTGTGCTACTGAAAGAAAGACGTAATGGGGTATTTTTGATGGATTTTTTTAGAATGCAGTGTTTGTGTTAAGAGGGAACTCAGTTGAAACCATTTAAAGCAAGGTAGGTTGTGGCATATTAGTTTTACTGATAAGAATGCTTTAGAAAATTTTATTAATGATGAGGGCTTCCTTTTTATTTGTTTTCTCCCATCACAGAAAAGCTTTCAGTAGCAGGCAAATATTTGAGGTAATTCTTCCCTCAAATTCTTTTATGTTTGTAATTTATAT
>VXBC01004983.1:12294-34285 GCA_013399945.1 Ploceus nigricollis | reverse complement strand
AATTAACATTATATATATAATTTGAGGTAATAAACATACAATATCCATTAGTTACTATTCATCATAAGTTTGAAGATTCTAAATATAAAGTAAGCACACTATGAATATTAACTTGTAGCAAATTTTGCACAAACACTATTATCAAAAGAGAACAAAAAAGAAATAGAACAACATAACCAGGTAGTCAGGGTGTAAACATAACTTTTTATTAGTAAGGCTCCACAACATTTGGGAAAATTTATTTGATTTTTCAGGGACAATTCAGGGAAGACTTCTCTAAAGAAAAAGAATAAGAGAAATGGAGGAATATATAGCATGAGTTAGAATTGAAAAATTCTTAATGAGCATTAATTGTTTATTATTCTTTTTAAAAAATCAATATATTTTCTCATGTGGGTTGGTTATGCAATATAATTACCAGCTGTGTTATATATTTGTTTATCAAAATCGAAGGTAAATCAATGATGGCAAATTGTATAATATGCCATCATAAAAAGTACTTTATTTTCTCCATAAAATTTTTAGACTCAGCCACTCTGAGGGCTAAATGACACTCTGTAGGCTATATTTTAGGGCTGAATTGAATGGAACTTACAGAGTTCAGTTCCCGAGCACAAATCCCAAAGTTCAGTTAAATGCTTGGATCAATGATAATATAATCCAGAAGAGTCATTGTATTTATCACAGAAAACTAAACACAGATCTACTGCATGGAAGCTCCATATAATTAATAGCATGAAAGCTCTAAATTGGCATTTTGTCTCATATTACCTCCAGGCAAGCTGTTTAATACATGTTAGACCTTGGGCTTTTCTATTTTTCTTTTAATTTTTCCCCTTTGAGAGCAGATACCTACAGCTAATGTTTGAAAGAATCAGAACAGGCTCAGTATCTTCTTCTAAGACACTAATGCCCTTTTTTAAAAACAATAGTATACTAAAATATTCACCTAATTATTTCTTCAGGAGACAAGAAGAGGGGAAGGTCCAAATGAAGCAACAATTAAGAAAATTCTCACTGTCTACCCTACAAAATATATTCCTGAAAAAAAGATCAAGATTATTGTATTGAGAAGATTTCTTCTAACTGTGTTTCTTGTTTCAGTAAATCTTTATACCCTTCTAAATATACTGTCAAATCTAAATTCCAGACAAATTTTGGAAGCAGGATTCAGAAACCTGATAATACCCTTCTTGGATTCATGTCTCAGTACTAATTTACAGAAGGGATATAGATAATTCCTGGAGAAGGATGCTTGCTGTCTTTCTGATGAAAATGATTTTGCACATTTCAGGAAAAGGGGATAGCAGTTACATGCACATTATATGTTCTTCCAGCCTTTAAGCTAGAGGATGTAGCACTCTTGGAGAACTCAGAAACAAGCAGAGAAATCACTCTGGTCTTAGCAACTGCTCTTAAGCACCATTAAATTAAAGATGGACAGGTCAACTTCACACCTTAAACAAAACAAAACAAAACAAAAAACAAAACAAAACAAAACAAAATAATAATTAATTGTGCAAGACCGTCTTCAGACATACACAAAGAACACTTTTCACTCTAGACCTTATTAGAGACTTAGAATAAATTACTTTTTAGATGCTGTTTGGCTTCAGGTAGCACTTATGCAGTTTCTCAGCCTGTGGCAAGCAAGGAGGTAGAACTCTTATGCAAACAGAAAGTCTTCCTGAAATACAAGGAATGCCTAGAAGTAGAAGGAGAGAGTTAATGCATATTATAGGTTTATATATCTCATATACACAGAGTATCCTATATTTTGTCTAATTTATTAGACATAGGGTCACAGATGATACCCTCAGAGGTTCTGACTCAAATTTATCCAACACTTCAAGGATATAAATAAAATATCATATATTCATAATTGTGCATATCTATTTCCAGATTTTTTAAAAATATTTTGTAAAGGTGACAGAAGACCATTTCCAAAATTAATGGATAGAATATAATTCTTCAGCTGACAGGGACTAGAACGATCACCGAATCCAATTTCTCAACCAATTCAGTACTGACCAAAAGTTAAATTTTGGCATTAAGCACGTGGTCCACAGGCTTTCTTTGAAGGCAGTGACAGGCACAAGGCATCAACAACCTCTCTAAAAAGCCTGTGCAGGTATTTGACCACCCTTCAAGAAAAGAAGTGTTTTCCAATGTCCAGCCTGAACTTCCCTGAAGCAGCTTTGAACCATTCTCTTGTGTCTTGTCATTAGATCCCAACACTTCCCCCTCTCCAGGTCCCCTCCCCAGGGAGCTGTACAGAGCAATGAGGTCACCCCTGAGCCTCCTTCTCTTCAAATCAGACAAACCCAGAGCCCTCAGCTGCTCCTCACAGGATGTGCCATCCAGCCCTTCCACCAGTTCTGTTGTCCTCCTCTGGACCATTCCAGGACCTTCCCGCTCTTCTCAGACTGTGGCGCCCAGCACTGCACACAGGACTCAGGGTGAGGCCACACCAGGGCTGAATCCAGCAGGATGATCCTAATCACAGCTGGTGATGCTGTGTCTGATGCACCCCGGGATGGGGTTTGCCCTTCTGGCTGCCCGGGCACACACTGCTGGCTCACCCTGAGCTGCTGCCAACCAGCACCCCCAGATCCCTTTTGCAGGGCTGCTCTACACACACTCCTCTCCCAGCTTATACTTGTGCTCAGCTTTACTGCATCCCAGGGGCAGAATCTGGATTTGTTATTGTTTAATTTCATGCCACGGATAATTACCCAGTGCTTCAATGTATCCAGGTCCCTCTGCAAGGCTCTTGTCCCCAGAGTCAACAAATCCACAAGTGATGCTACATGACAATTTCATGTATGCTGTGTGCTTTAAAGCAAAGACGCTGCTACCTCTGTGCACAAGCTGAATTACCTGCCTTTTTTGATTTGTCCCATTTAATTATTTCATACACCCTTCTCTGAAAGCCAAATATCATAAAATGTAATCTGCTAATACAGTCCCGTACTTAATATATCTTCAGAAAACATTACAATCTCCAAGAGTCTGTTTTATGGTTTTTTTAAAGCTATGCCTACTTCACCAGTGTCAGAGTGGAATAGACAAATCCTAATGGAGAAGCCACTCTCCATTAGGAGAATTAGAATTCTCCATTCCTAATGGAGAATGCCTGAGCATTCTCACACCACTCAAGCACCCATACACTCACCATGAAAGACTTTAACTTCTGGGACTTTTTGCAGTGGATGGCTCCAGTGAGCAGAAGGGTGCTCCTGTCAACTCCTCTCTTACACACACACTCACTCTCAGGAGCTCTTTCACCTTTTTCTGCTTCAATCGTATGTTTCCCATAGCAGAATCTCAGTTGTTGGATTTATAAAAGTAAATAATTTAATAGTGTGGTACAGGTAGCAGGTGGCAGGTCAGCTTGAGATGGATTCATCTGGGGAAGGATTTCAAATGAAGAAAGCCCTGGGCAATTATACTCTCCCCTCACATGCTCTCAACATGCCTTACTGGAGCCTCCTGGTGCAGCGGTGATTTTTAGGCAGGATATTCTAGTGCCTTATTGCAATCTTTCTCTTTGTACATGTTAACAGTTCTTGTCAAGTTGCACATTTAGCTGATGGCTCTAGTGCCCTTGTCTTCTGGTTTGGACTTAAAGAGTATTTGCTTGCTGCTGCAACCCTAGACTTAGGTTAAATATTACTTTCAACAACAAAGACATCAGTGTGTTATCAGTATCCTGGTTATACTAAAGACTGTACACAGCACTGTACCAGCTACCAGGAATATTACTAAGAAAACTCTCTTCCAGCTGAAAGCACATCTAAGTGTATGTTCAGAGCTTGGGGCTCAAGATTTCAGGAAAGCCATCTACTCATGCTAAGCATTCAAGCGAAGAAAACAACACAATAAATCACAGTATAATAAATTTATATTACTCATTCTGCTTAAAACACATTTCAGTTAAACAACCAATATCTGGTAAAAGTAAGGGTTGTATTAGAGTTCTCTACCTGTAAAAACCATAATTCAGAATATTCAGTACTGACTATTTGCAACATGTACAACTCTTTTATGTGTAGGAACTTGCAACAAAGACAATGATTTCAGAAAACTGAGTTTTCTGACTTGATATTTCTTTGAACAAAGAATATTCAAGCAGTCTCAAGGAGCATGTAGTATCCTTTTTATCAGCACTATGCATGACCCAGTGATTTCCAGCATCAAAAAAATTTTCTTTCAGATCTCTGAGGTCTTATACACAATATATTACATATGGCACATTCACAAAGCTCCCAAACTGGATGTAAATTTCACTTTAAGCACCTTATCACTGTTCCTCACTTTCTCCCACAAACACTGAAGAAAACTGCCAACACAGACAGCAGAATTACTATCAGTAGTCATATTTAAAGTTAGTCTATAGACATTAAAATACTGATTTGTTTTAGTTTAGAGATAATGAGCTAGAGGCTTCCATGTTGCAAAAAAGATAGGCCCATTACAGTTCCCTTCTTTTTGTACTGATTCTACAATTTAATGGGCACATGAAACTTCCATTAACAATAATGGGACTTCTGTGCATGCACTGCAGAGAAAATAAAGCCCTGTAGAGTTTTTTCTTATAAACAGCATGAAACGAATGGAGAATGATAAAAATCTCAAAGAAGTAAAGCAAATTGCAGTATACTGAATGAGAAAAAAATCTGCAAGAGTGGTCCTGGTGCACAGGAAGTGAAATTAAGGAGTGAAAAATGCACAGAGCTAAACAAGACAACAAAGAAAGTCAGCTCAGAAGCTGATATTGCAGGTATATTGGTCCAGACTACTCGGAGACTAAATATCTACAAAATACATAAAACGGAGAAATTAAAAATATTTTAAGATCAAATAAAAGAAAAATAGAAATAAAATGCTTGTCAACGGGCTAAAAATAAGTAATTTATAAAACACTTGAGGACACACTGACAGAGTTAGTTTATTTGCAAAGTGCAGATATTAATAAATAAATTTTAAAAGTACTTGTAGTACTCTTTATAGTGTTATTTTAGTTGCACTAGCCATGGTTTTGAGATCTTACCTGACTGACTGAGCTATTAATGAACTTCCATCTAACAGATCTTAATCTAGGCCATTCAGCTGGATCAAAGCACATCCAGCTTGGTTCTTATTTGCACTCTAGCTTGTATTCATGTTCCGTTTTTGCAATTAATTCTCTGTGTTTATGTTGCCATAAATAACTGACTTGAGAAAAATCTATTTCCTGTGTTTGTCTTTGAGTACAGAAGGGTTAGTAGACCTAAGCAAGTATACCATAAAGGTATACCTGCCAGTAAGTCTCATAGGACAGGGATGAATCTAGCATAAAACTCTGAGTATGGATTCCAAGGGTCAGGATGAAAAAGTTAACTCCGCTCTTGTTAACAGAAGTAAATCAGGAAAAATAATATACTTGTAGAAATAATTTTTGCAATGCCTATTTTGTCATGGTAACCTAACATTCAGGATTCTTGAGAATTTCTCTGATCATGCCATTGGGAAATCATAAATTAGAAATATAATTTAACTGCATTTTATTTTCAATTTCTCGAATGAAAAAGAAGTTGACTGTTATTCAGTGCATAAAATGTATAATGTACTACATTACATTGCGTTACATTTGCACAATTTTTCTTAAATTACATTTATCAGGAAACGTATTATAACTTAAATGCTAGCTCTTGAAGCCCCAAATAAAATCTATACATTGTGTTTATATATTTTCGTATATTTCTGTAATGATTTTCTCTTTGATATATTGTCTCATGCTTTGTAATTTCAAAAGACTTATAGCTAAAATATCAATAGTAAATAATTTGTCCTTTATATAGCTTTGTAGGGGGTTTTTTTGTTTATCCTCATAGCTTTTGTCAGTTTTGAACCTTTTCAACAGAACTGATTAGCATTTAGTGTAGGTAAAAATAAAAAAGCTGGGATTTTGGGCAAGATTTTGGTTTAGTTTTTGGTTGTTTTGCTGTTGGTTCCCCAGGAACCATACACATGCATAAACACATAGGATTATAGATTTTGTATGTTTATGTTCTTTATGACATATTGTTTGGAATTTGATGGTTCACATTTTATTATTAACTCCTTTGAGACATGTAAAACGTGCATGAAAATGCATGAAAAGCATAGTGAACTAAATGCAAATATTCCTAAAGACATAATTCAATATTACTTTCATATGCATCTATGTTTTAAATACATTTAGCTGGAAACAGGGAGAAAATAAATTTAAAAAAACCAAACAGAATTTTCCCTTGACAATATTTCATACTCTAAATATGATCTTTATTCTAAAGAGTGTCAAAGCAAATCTGAACCAACTTATACAAGAATATCAGTTTAAGGGAAAAAAAAATTAAAGCATCTTTCTATCAGGGGTACACTGTTGTCCAGACAATGCATGAAAAACATCTATCAGCATAGTTGAAAACTGAGGCTATGGAGAGTAACATTAAGTACTGCTTAAATGAAATTTGCTGATGGTTTCTGCAGCAAGAGACAGGTTGAGCAAACACAGTAAACCAGCTTTTTCACAGCAAGGGTTCAAATTGCAGTACGCCATGACTCACCTGAATGATGCATTTCTCACCCATTATTACTCTAGGAAATCTATAATCTCCATTCATATGTTCCTCTGCAGGAAACATAACCGCACATTCCTGCCACACTTGAGCTTTACTCTAAAGCACATCCTGTCCCACACTTCCTTAAGCTCCTAATAATCAGATAAATAATAACTTAATTGAACATTTGTGAACACACTCGCATACTCTTCAGCCACCGTTTCAAATTTCATAGCAATTTTAATCTGAAAACGCCAGCTTTCCAAACCACAGAGTTTTAATCCACCTCAGTGTAATCCCCAGTCTCAGACCTTAATATTTTCTGTGGAAAACATTTGAGGGACAATTAAGCTTCCCACTTATGTTAAGTTTTAACAATTGCACTTTTTTTCATGAAAAATAAAAACACTACAAGCAGCAACAACAATGCCAAACACAAAAACAACAGCAACAGCAACAACAACAAAAATTAAATATAGGTTGGAGGGGAGAAAAACTGGAGGCAACTGGACAAAATATAATCAACAGTACCTTTCAATACCATTTAACTGTAATTGTACTTTCCAATGAAGACTTTAGCCTGCCTACTCTACTCTATTTTTGGAAAAGGTCCTCTGAGGAGTCACATTAGCTTAATTCTTCCCAAAACTTCAGATAGAGAAGTCTTTTGCCCCAGAACTACCTAGTTCCATTAAAAAATTTGAATCCTAATGATCTTTGCTTCTTGCCTCCAAAAAAGAGATTACTTGGCTCTCAGCATTTTGAACTTTATTGAATGGATTGCCTGTGTTACCAGATGATCTTTCTCTGAGAGATACTGCTGTCTCTTTTTACCTTGCTGAATGTACTCGGGGGAATTACTCTATGTGTCTCTAAACACAGTAGTGTTACCATAACAGAAAGTATAAGACAGTGGAACAATTTACATGGAAAATCTGCAGCAATACTGCCCGCCTTGCTTTCTCCCACCTGTAAGGAGCACCCTTCTTCTCAGAAGCGAGAGTCCCTTACCCCCACCCCTGGCAATTGACCTGAGGGGGTATAGAATAATTTCTTGGCCAGACTCTGCCTCCTCATAGCAACTGTAAAAATTGACTCTGTCCTGGATGGAACCGGTACAGGTCCCTTTACTTTTTTTTGGTTTTACAAAGTTTATTATATAACTTGATTTTCCTACTGTACTGTATCTGCAACATCTGAAAACATAAAACAGCCCAACGCTGCAAAATTTCTGTTGCATTTCAGTTCCATTCGGAAATGTGTTTTAGTTTTATGTCAAGCCTAGGATTTAAGACTAAAATATGCCTAGTTTAATTTAGACATTTTTGAGGTTCATTCCTTAATATCTCTTCAATATATCTCTACTTTGTAGAAAAGGAAAACCTAGACAAACAGATCATGTGAGAAAGGTATATTGTAATTAACAAAATACCAAAGGCTTCTCACTATCAAAAAAAAAGTTCAAAACAGAATGGAGCACGGAAGGAGATAGAGAATCAACAAATATGTCAATTATGAAGGAAAAGCTGAAAGTAAATTGAGGGATTAAAAAAAAAATTACAGATATAACTAAACCTTGCATGCAATACCTAAAGATGATAATTCAGTAAATCAGATTTGGAGTTGTCTTTGGTTAATTTAAGTTTTTTTGTTCTGTAGACATTGACAGTAGGTTTTTTTTGTGAAAATCCAGTAGCAAATATTTAGTTTTGATTAACATATATTCATACAATAATATATGTACTCCTTTATTTAGCAATAGAAGTCTAAAACAAATTAAAGATTTTTACCAAGAATTAAAGAACAGCTTATTCAGTTAGTGTATATCAGAGTAGTATGAAAATTATTTTAAATATTGTTTGTCTGAATTTCACTATTTTTAAAAATAAAATACCTCCTTTATAATTTCATTTTTATGTTTTTGAAGGTCAAAAAGTATTTATCAAGTATATTAATGTCCCCACTGCCAGAAAAAGAAATAGATTTTAAGAGGTAGTTCTTAAAGCCAGCCAAAGAAAATGGTGGATTTATTATCTTATGTGCTGAGCAGAGGCAAATATTACAGTCCCTTGTTCCATTTTTTCTGCCATAATTCTGAGGAAAGGGAAGAAGCTAAATCTTAGGTATATATCTGTCACAAAATTAATATTTTTTTAAAAGTGTGAGCTATCCTGTAGGGTAAGAAGGGAGCAGACTCTTCTTATTTATGGTATTTATGTATCTGACCACATCTAAGCAGCCATATTTTATACTGGACTTGGGTTTCCAAGTGCAAAAACAGGCAAGACTGGAGCACCATAGAAATATTTCAGAGCTCCTCGAGCTGTATTTGCCAAAAGATCCTTGAAGCAAGGGAATAAATGAAGAATAATAAAACAAACAAAATCCTTGTGAAAAAACTTGTGAAAAAATTGTGCAAAAAACTATGGAAATTATACATACCCTGATTTGAAGCATCCTGAGAAGATAATATTTGGTGTTTCTCTAAGAACACAGAAATGTATTGAGTTTAAAACCAAGATAATAAAGAGGTTGAAGCTCTTTTTGTACAACTTTTCTAGTACACCGGTGACAGATTAGAATGTTAATTTCTCATTGGAAAAAGAGCATTTCATGAAAACTGCTAAATGAAGTATAGGAAGATTTTTCATGCCATTTTCAAATATCACAACTTATGAAAGCAGGAAGTCTGGTAGGTTATTTTAAAGGAAGTAGTATCTATTTTAGCTGTTATATTTTCCTTAAGAAAAACTCCCCCTTACCGGGAGGAGATAGAATATGTGTTTCTTAAAACAAGATCTGGTGAAGAACTTTGGATGAAATTATTTTCCAGCTGTTTAATTTTTGGAATTGCTGTAATTATCACACTGATGTTCTCTAAACATTTATCAACATGGCATCAACCATATTAAATCTGCTATTTCTTCTGTATAAAGGCTTAAGCCTTTCTTAACTTTGGTTCAAATGCTTTTTTTTCTAAAGACTTTCTTTAAATGTTTTTTTGTTTCTTTTTCAAAAATTGTTTTTTCAACTGAGTCAGTAGAAACCATCCAATATACCCCCTAGATGATCATATTCTAAAAATGACCTTTGTTTAATCTATTAAAATCTAGAAATAAAAGAGCTTAGAGTTAAACACATTGTATTTGGCTTTCTATTAGCATAGTCTAAATTTCATCATGGTAAAATGATGGAAAGGGTATGTACTGAAATAAAAAATAAAGCTAAACCCTATGAGTTATATCTGTTTCATTCCTGCCTTCATATATGGATTTTGCTGGGTTTGACATTTTTTAAAATTTTTTTCATACAGATTTTTGTGATGTTATGCAGCAGGTAATTAAATCAGAATTTCTTGAATGGCAAAAAGACTTTAAGGAGAAACAGAAGGCTATATTCATTTCATGCAGAACCATAATTTGGTGTCCACAGTATAAAATTCCTATTTCTAGTATCACGGTATCAGTAAAAGTAAACTAAATCCAAGGATTATTTATGTGCCTAACTTATCACTGTTGATTTCAATACTTTCATGACTTCATTGCCATAATCATCAGCTATTGAAACTTTACTCAAGAGCTTTACACTGTTTCCACTTACCTCAACTGAAATATGAGATATCAGGTGAACTTAACATAGCTTTAAATAGCTTTCTTGGGGTTGTTATGGCTCAGCTGAATGAACAGTCAATCTCAATTACACTTTTAATGTACTGAGTCACGGACACATTCATAGGATGTGAACCCTTATATATATCTTCAAGAGATAGTGGTATGAAGTGGTATAATCAGCTCAGTAGAAATAGATATCTACTGTCCTGAAAATAAAAGTGATTTTCTTTAACAGTTTTTTGAAAGTGTTTTATGCTTATGTTGATTTCAATAAACCTAGGGCTAAATTACCAACCAATCATTTCAACAGATATTCAAATACAATAACATTTTGGGGCTTATTGTATTCATTAGAAATTGAAAGAAAGGCCATTTATAAGAAAACAACTGTCTGGTGCTGTTTATCATTTCCCTTTATCTTTCTTTTCCCTGTCACAATGCACCCTTCCGTGCCTCCATTTACCAGGACATTGAACATGTGAAATAACATAGCTTGCTTGCCATTATGCCTGCTATCAGCTGTCGTAATCCACATAGCTGGCTTATATTGAGTAATATTTCCCTTTACTTCCTCTCCTTATCATGAGCTTCCATTATTGGGTTTTTGTTCCTCGCAGTAAAGTAGAAGGCTCTTCACAGCATGACCTTTTAACTAAGTTTTAAAAAAATATTTGGCATGTGGAAGCAAGTTACTTGCATTTCTTCATACTTACAGAAATCAGATGAGCAGCATGTGATGCTTTAAAAAGATAATTAAAAAAAAAAAAAGCCAGACAGTTGCAGAAAAATGCCAACTACAAACACCTCAACACTTGATCTGAGAACAAATTCCAATATGAATTTGCCATGGGATGTATAAAATTTACGTATTGCTTTGCCTTTTTCCATCATTGGGACTATTTTAAGGCTGTGGCTGCAGCTATACAACTGTGCAGCTCCACCTTCAAATCATAGATTTATCCAGCCCGCATTCACAGTGAGAGTTTGTCTGCACCTTTATGTGGGTTAAAGCAAAAGCAAACTACTAACCACACCCGACACTGAAAATAAGGTCCAACTGTTTCAAAGTTAACTGTAATATTCATCATTCATTTGGAGGGCATTTTTTGTCTTATCAAATGTGTACATAAGTTATAGAAAATACTAAGTGTTTATTAGTATTTGATATGTTTGATCTTCCATATCTATGCCACATAAATGAAATAGTTTCTGGAAAGCTGCATAAAATTAAATCTTCTATACCCTGGACTTCATCAATGATTGAAATAATTAGCTGTACAAAGTAAGAAAAGACAACAATAAAGAAATATTTTCTCCCTTCAACATTGTGTCTTCATTCAGCTACATACAAGGTACAGCCAATAGCAATTGCCATGTCAATAAAAGAAGTAAGTGCCATTACATTAGATATTTTCATTTAATTATTTAACAATTAATACCAGTATTTCACTGTATGTATGTCAGCATATACATATCTATATATGTATGTGTGTGTGTACACAAAAACATGTGCACAAGGAAGTGCCTCTGGCCCTACTCACTATTCCCTTCTTGCACTTCTCTTCCCATGAAAAAATGTCATGGTATTTTATGTTCTACCATAGATCACAGTAAAAATGCAGAAATACTGGTGCAATTTTCTTGCTTTGTTGTTGAAACTAATGTTACATTTTCTGGATATGACTCATCTTTACATATACCTCAACATGAGTGGGAAGGTATCCCATTCTTCTCATTCCCATTGGCACCAATCACTATTCCAAAAGAAAGGCTGCTGCACATAAAGTACAGCTAGAGAAGACAGGCTCACTGGCTGTTCAGTTACACAGAATATAAAAGATCAGCTTTTCTCTTTCTACACACTTCTCAGGAGTTATAGTCAACCAAACCACATTTACAATTCTTCTCAGTTCTTTGCATTCATTCACTATGTGTACATTACTCTGGCTTGTATTCAGAGAATATGTGCTGAATTCTAAACACTAACACTTCTCAATATTCCACCAGGAACACTGTGTACAGTGATGGTTTCTGAATGCATACATTAGATTTACTTCCATATTCATTTTGCATATAGCTTTTTTTTTTTTTTTTAATCCCTACCCTCCCCCCTTTCTAGAAAAATGCAGCTTTTATAGATTGCTAACCCTACTTTTCACAGAGTACTGCTCTGGCTGAAAACAGTGGGTGTCAACCTGGCATTTTTCCTTCATGATACAATTTGTTTTCTTGCCAGTAAGGTTTAGAGCAAGGGATACAAATTATCTGATACAAAATTACTAGCTGAAGATAGTTGTCATGCAAATATTAAACTATCTTCCTTATTTGCATATTTGCAGATAACCTGCTAGAGCCATATAAATAATTTTAAATAGTTCAATGCATAAGGGAAGCAGCAAAGCGTACCACAATAAAACAAGAATCCTGAGGGTTTCTCCATCATTACGTTTCAATTTTGGTTGGAACATGAGCAAATGAAACCTAAATTAAGCTCTTCTACAAACATGTAAGTTGGTAGAACTTTTACAAATCTTCATTACATTTTAATGATCTGTCATATTTCCAAGCAGTGTATAGTAATAACTTATGTCTAGATGCAATAACTCAGGAAAATGTTTTATGAATGAGTTAAAAATAAATCTACAAGCTTTCAGACTAGATATCAACCAGAATTTTTTTTAAGATTCCAGATATGCTATGTTAGCACATTTAATTTGATATGGTTTGTTCCATTCAATTTCCTCTTGAACGCTTCTAGAAAAAGTATAGCCTTGGATGTGTATTGCACATGTGGTACTCCTAATTTTCAGATGCAAATGAAAGGAGCAGAGATATCTTTCTGTCAATAGAAGTTATTTTTCTAGAGTCTAATATAAGTAAATATGAATAAGATTACATCTTGAAATGGTCAAATAGTAATTGTATTTTCTTAAGCATCTGGAAGTGCTGAGCAAATTAGTTATTTACATTCACAAAAAATATTGATAAATTAGAAAAAAAATGCAAAATATAAGTTCAAAAGATAGATGCAATTAGATAATATTATCTATAATTCAAATATTATATATAATTAGAATATAGTATATAATTAGAATATAACTGGAAATAAATCTCAGAACAGTTTTTATCAATAGTATTATTCACCAGAAATGTTCTTTTGTTCTTCATTTTCTCAATAGAACCACTTGGATGTAGATGACCTGGAGAAGAGTCGTGCCCAGTCCATTTCCTCCAATTGAATACCGTATGTGCTGAGACCTCTAAAGACTTACAAGGTAGAAGGGAATGACTTGCATGTTATTTTCTGATTTCAGTTTCAACCACAGAAACATCTCCCCAGCTGAGTCAGTCATTCATTACATTTTGGCAGCACCAATAAGCCCTCAGCTTGCTTTGTAATGAGATGATGAGTTCATTTAATAAAGGAAGGAAATAAACTCTCACTAGATCAGAACCTATTTCCTTTTGCAAGCAGATGTTGGGACACTAGAAAAATTGTATTTTATCTCAAGGGAGTGCTGCGTGCCTAGAGAAGCTGTCTTATTTCTACAGTCGTTGCCAATTTGTTCTCTTTGTTCCTTGTTGCCAGCCAAATGTAAGTTTCCCCATGCCAGACGCCACACAAACTGAATGTTGCACGTCCAGCAGCTATCTATCACTGCAGCCACATTCCCGGGATAACTGTGATGCTCAGGTAATGGCTGGTGTAAGTTCTAAAAACAGTAGCTTCATCCAAGAGGAACTTAACAACAGCTCCATCTGGTACTTCTTCTCACTGCTAATTAGCTGGCAGGGCAGTAGAAGCTGGCTAGAACGGCTGCTGCATTCAAAAAGTTTGGTTAGCATGAACTATAAATTTGGCTGCCTACAATTTCACACTCTCAGAGGTGCTCTCTCTAGTCACAGAATGACTCACTTTGTTATTAAAGCAAATTAAAGAGATTGAGGTTTATTGAGTGTTAGGCAACCCACTAAAGAGTGGAATAAGGTTTTCTTGGAGGGTGGGTTTAATGCCAGACTGGATCCTGAATTCAATTTGAACAGACTATCTACAGTTTCCTTGGCAAAAGAAAAGTGTGTAGAACTTGCAGAAGGAAGATATTCTCTAGAAAGGGAAGGCCACTTTCCAGTGTGTGTATGACAGCAGAAGAAAAGGAGAGGGGCAGTCCTGAAACCAAAAGAAAAAGAAACCAAACCAAACCAAACCAAACCAAACAAACTCCAAAGAAAATAAAGCAAAATCGAGTAAGGAAAAAGGTGAATCCTAGTATCAAAAAGCACAAAGACACAGGGTAGAATAGCTTACCTTGACCTTTCTTCTGGGGTAAAAGCCTTCATTCTGGGACTTTTATTGTCTGTTATTACCAACAATTTATGTAACACAGGCCCTCAGTTATTTTATTTCATTCTTCATTTTTCACAGCAAAATTTAACATATGACCTTTTATGACAAGCATCCACCATATTCTCACATACTCAAGCATAACAGATAAGAAACAATAAAAGAAAGAGGGAAAATAATTGTCTACGTTAATGAGATAGCTCTGTTACCAACTGGATATATAATTTTAGACTACTTATTTTGAAAAGTTATGTTTATTAAAAACTTCTCAATTTCAAAGCAACTAAAACTAAACTCTTGTGAGTGAAAAAATTATTTTCTATTCTGTTTTTAAAGATATAAGTACACAGACACACACACACACACATGAATATGGGGAACAGACTTAAGAAACTAAATAATTCATTTTCTGAATTAACATCACCAAAATCTAAGAGGAGAGAAACAGACAGGGAATACATAATATTTAAGAAGGGAAACCAATCATTCCACATTTCAGGCGCCAGAATAATGCTAGAATGAATGTTTACAAGCAGATTGTATAGAAGTAGAAAATTACTGAAGTTACAAAAATCATAGCAAATGTGAATTTATGAGGACAAACAAGAATTATGCTAGATAAATGTAAAGACCTATATTTGGAAAGGTGGTAACAAATGCAAGAATGGGAAACAGGCAAGTACAAATCAGGCTGAAATCCTGCAAAAAGGAACTAGATGCTGAGCAGATAAAATAGTTAGTGAGTCAAAATTGCCATACTGTTCCTTATCATCATGTCAGGCAGATATCATTGTGGGGTATAGCAACAACAGTATTATATATGATGACTGCTATTCTGGTATATTTATTCTAGGGAGCTGTCTTTTGGAGTACACCTTCAGTTTTGGGTGTAGCAGTTAATTATTTAAGCAAATGAGTAGGAGAAAAAGTATGTTGCATCCTGAGGAAACACTGCATCTATATACTCTGCTTTAATACAAAGGACCCTGAGGTTTTCTGTAAAGTGGAAAAATTTTTGTATTGTGGAACCACAGGTGAAAAATTAAAGACTACTGCAATTATAGCAAAAAAGGGTAAATGCTGCCCTGTAAAGGTTATAAAATCTTTATTGCAAGTTTTTGGATTACAAAATTATTGGCAGTAACAGGGATGTTCTAAGTATACTTAATACTNNTAATACTACTTAAGACCAGAGAGACATAATCCCTCAAGGTCCCTTTCAACTCTCCACTTTTATCCCAAATGCACATACCACACTTGCTTAATGGCACCGAGTTCCATTACTGGACATGATGTAACAAGAGTTCCATAGCTCCTCAGAGACTTCTGAACTGAACTGAACTTTTCAAAGATACAAAGAGATAAAATTCATATTGCAGGCTTTGAGGTTTTTTTCCTCCTGTGAATTTGAATATGTGTGGGTTTTATTAATTATTGTTATTTCTTTATGCTTTTTTCTTTTGAAATGCCTAGTCCATAGCATCTCTGAATACAGGTCTTCTGTTAACTGTACTTGGTTACATATATTAACAAAATTTAAAGCAAAGTACTTTCCTTCATATGTTTCATATTCAAGTCTCATTATATTAGAAACATAGAAATAAGTTGCATATATTCTGAAATTATATTATTAAACCAATCATATTGTTAGACACTATTTAAATCCTTCAGAAAATCCCTTAGGGTCCTTTTGACCAAGATCAGACTAAATAATTAGTTTCCATGATCCCTGTTGTTCCCAGTAAAGTGTCTAGGGCCAGAAGTAATACAGTCCATAGACAGCCCTTATTGAATTTGTCTGTTAACACATCAACTGTCTAATACTATATAACACCACAATAATACTATATAACACGATGCTAACCTTTTTTTTTTTTTTACTTGCTAGATATTCCAAATGCACAAAAAGTGTGCAAAGGGCAATATGTGCTTACATTGCTTTTAGATTTACTATCTGAATGCACAGCAAATTCTGTCTTCAGGAATACACACAGGCATTCCAAAAACAGTAACCAAAAACTGGTTACTGTTTCAACAAGATCAAATTTCTTCAGCAATAAACATCTAGACAATAATATCTTGGAGCACAAATTGTTCAATTATACTATGGTGAAGAACACCACACATACTTGTACTTTTTCTAGGTAAATAATAGCATTCAAAACTAAAACAGAGTAATTTTACTTTTGAGTGTTTGAACACATTAGATCCTATTTTGTAATATTTTCCTTCAGAAACCTTTTCCACATAAAATCTACTTATTGTGTGCAGACATAAGGAGCAGAATGATAGTAACAATGAATGTAGTTTGGCTGCAACTAGTCGAAGTTACTTGCTATTGCTTAAAAACAAATTTAAAAATTAATGTAGTCCAGAAAGCACCCTTTGAATTATTTCCTTTCTTGAGAATTCACAGCTCCAGTGTTCAAAAAGCACACACTTACTCCTTATCGTTATGTACAATTCTAACAGCTAACAAAGAATTAGCTAACAAGCTAACTAGCAATCTACATGTACAATTACCTATTTTCAAACATACAAGATAATTTAATGTATAAATTAGTCAGAGATTTCTATGTATAAAATTATGAAGGCATATTTTTTAATGCAGGTTAATCTGGACTCAGTTTCTCTTCTTGAAAGTCAAATCAGATTGTAGGGCTTAGTTCCACCAATTTCACAAGATCGTTGATGTTTCTTTGATAAAACATCATATATGTGCCCATAAACTACAGTATATTTAAAACCCCCCAAATAATACAGTAATTGAAAATAAAGACAGTACACTGGAGATAAAAAAAAAATAAGTTCAGATTATTAATTATAACAAGTCGGTGACTGCAAGAGAACCAATTTATTAATTTGAAATTATATTGCAGTAGGTGTAAAATAATGCATACTTGTTCCAGAAGCATACATTATATTAATGAGCTCTTTGAAAATAAATAGAGTATTTCTGGTGTTAGTTTTACAAATTATATGATTGATGTTTCTTAAAATATCCAATATTTATAAAAGAAATTGAACTTAAATATTAAGGATCCAAATACAACTTATTTTGAAGCCTTGTTTAACATGCACAAAGAATAGTTGGAGTATGTAGCTGAATCATCCACATATTTAAAGCATTATTTCATTGGACCCATTTCAAGAATCTCCCAAAGAAACAAGAAGATTGTAATGTTAGGCAAAGGAATATTCTTTAATACCTGGTGATTTTAAATGCTAGGTCCTTTCTAGTCTACCATTACGTTCAAGAGCTCATTTCAGACTAAATTCTTATACTATGCATACTACAGTGTAAGGCCCCAAAGAACTTGCTCAGTGAGGTGGGCTTATGGCTGTTCGTGCACTCTGAGCTGGATGCATGGGAGAAATGCTACAAAGACATCCTCAAGAGCTCAAAACAACAACAACAAAAAAGACTTTACTGGCAACTTTAGAAAACCAGAAACGTNTTTTTACTTGCTAGATATTCCAAATGCACAAAAAGTGTGCAAAGGGCAATATGTGCTTACATTGCTTTTAGATTTACTATCTGAATGCACAGCAAATTCTGTCTTCAGGAATACACACAGGCATTCCAAAAACAGTAACCAAAAACTGGTTACTGTTTCAACAAGATCAAATTTCTTCAGCAATAAACATCTAGACAATAATATCTTGGAGCACAAATTGTTCAATTATACTATGGTGAAGAACACCACACATACTTGTACTTTTTCTAGGTAAATAATAGCATTCAAAAGTAAAACAGAGTAATTTTACTTTTGAGTGTTTGAACACATTAGATCCTATTTTGTAATATTTTCCTTCAGAAACCTTTTCCACATAAAATCTACTTATTGTGTGCAGACATAAGGAGCAGAATGATAGTAACAATGAATGTAGTTTGGCTGCAACTAGTCGAAGTTACTTGCTCTTGCTTAAAAACAAATTTAAAAATTAATGTAGTCCAGAAAGCACCCTTTGAATTATTTCCTTTCTTGAGAATTCACAGCTCCAGTGTTCAAAAAGCACACACTTACTCCTTATCGTTATGTACAATTCTAACAGCTAACAAAGAATTAGCTAACAAGCTAACTAGCAATCTACATGTACAATTACCTATTTTCAAACATACAAGATAATTTAATGTATAAATTAGTCAGAGATTTCTATGTATAAAATTATGAAGGCATATTTTTTAATGCAGGTTAATCTGGACTCAGTTTCTCTTCTTGAAAGTCAAATCAGATTGTAGGGCTTAGTTCCACCAATTTCACAAGATCGTTGATGTTTCTTTGATAAAACATCATATATGTGCCCATAAACTACAGTATATTTAAAACCCCCCAAATAATACAGTAATTGAAAATAAAGACAGTACACTGGAGATAAAAAAAAAATAAGTTCAGATTATTAATTATAACAAGTCGGTGACTGCAAGAGAACCAATTTATTAATTTGAAATTATATTGCAGTAGGTGTAAAATAATGCATACTTGTTCCAGAAGCATACATTATATTAATGAGCTCTTTGAAAATAAATAGAGTATTTCTGGTGTTAGTTTTACAAATTNGAGAAATGCTACAAAGACATCCTCAAGAGCTCAAAACAACAACAACAAAAAAGACTTTACTGGCAACTTTAGAAAACCAGAAACGTTGGGCAAAAGGTTCAGCGCAACAGTTAATCAGCATAAAACACTTCCCAAAGCTTTAACTTGGCCCATTCAACTTAGCAAACTTTAAACCCATTCAATTTCAAATAACTCAAGAATTCCAAGAGGAAGAAATTAGAAGAAGAAAGATAAAAAGACAGAAACTATATAGAAAAGGACACACAAAGCTACCAACTCCTGGGTTCCAACGATGATAGATACTCTGAGAAGTACGGTCCAGACAATGCAATGGCCTCATGTTCAGCTTTAAATATCCCTTGGCCTTCCCAGGCCCTTCCCCCAAGTGGAATTCCAGTCATCTGGCCTCTTAGGAGCTGGCCTGGAATCTGTAGTGATGGGGCACTGCCTCCAGTATGCCAATGATTGGCACTCCTGCCAGGCTGGGATACATGCTCTAGGGTGAAGGTGCAGGGCAGTTCACTGCCTCATCACAGCAAGGCCCAACCTGCCTCTCCCTGCATCTCAAAATGTCTCGAGACATCAATGCTCGCAGTCACTCACATACAGCTGCAAAGGAAACTTCTGCATTTATACCAGCAACTGTCTAAGGCTGATTTGCAACATCAGGCTCCCCAGGGAAGTGGTCCAAGCAACAGCCTCAGAGTTCAATAAACATTTGGACAGTGCTTCCAGGCACACGGTGTTATTTTAGGGGATGGTCCTGTGCAGGCCCAGCTGTTGAACTCAATGATTTTTGTGGATCCCTTCCAACTCAACATATTCTGTGATTCTGCGACTTGTGGATCTGAACATTTCAGTATTTGAAAGTGCATTTTGTTCAAAGTTCAAATATAAGCTTTATGTTGGCAGCTTCCACATAAAAAACAAATAGAGATTTAGGAGACCTCAGTCCATCTGTCAATTTTGCTTAAAACTTATGGGGTAGGATCTGTTGTTTTTTCATCTATATCATCCACCTATACTGTCCTATCATCAGGTCATAAGAGATGATAGGTCTTAGCATTTAGATGGTAAGTGAAAATTCAATTTGCATTCCCTTAGAAGTTGGAAGTGAATATATACAAAAGTCCCAGACAGATTTTAACAAGTTAACAACAGGTAAATATTCTCCACTCATGTGAAAGAACAGTCCCATTAGTGGTAAGGTGGTCATCATAAGGGCAGAGCAAAGATTATAGATAATCAATACATAGTGCTGAACATAGAACTTTTTTTAAGAAAAAGTAAGATGTGCCACTCTTGTGTTAACAGTGTGTGGGTTTTGCAGGTTTTTTTTATTTTCAGAAGGGAAAATAAACATACTATAAAAGTAAATACCAAGAAGCTAATAGATTTGAGACAGCAGCAAAATAAATTGCAGTCCAGTTTTACGTACTAAAATTAACTCAGTAAAGAGAAGCTAATTTCTTCCAACATCTCCGAAACAACGAACCCATTATGTTCTCCAATTAATAATGCACTTTTCTAGATCTGTCAAAACCAGTAGCGTATGACTCAAGAACTGTAAAGTTCATATAAAAGGAGGATAAAGTCAAGTACAAAGAATTTATAAGGCTTAAAATCGGCTTTGAAAGACAATTTTTTTTTTAATGAAGTCAATGAGACGAAAAAGAAAGAACAATAAAAAGGCAGGTAGGGATCTGTTGTAAATGAGCACTGGTAACTTTATTTTATAATAAAGAGGCCAAGCTCCTTTGAGAATTAACTCTCAATAACTTGAGAATAACTTTGAGAATCTGTTTCTCAAATTAGGGAGTTCAGTAAATATATCTAACTGCACTCCAGTAAAGATATGTTCTCATATGGAAAAGCAGCAGTCAAAAGAGAAAAGAAAGGACTGATACTAGACTGATAAGGGTGACAGAATTGAGCTGGGTCAATGCGATGAAACTCAATAATATAAAAATGTATGTCAAGTCAGATACCTTGCACCTATATCTAAGATATTTTACATTTTGCAGAAAGCCTTGAAAATTCACCCCCTCTGATTATAGATATTACTTTGGCTCTCAAATCATGAATGAAATCATATTTATTTCCTTTTTAAATGTAAAGGATGAATACTCTTTCAGAAGCTATATGTAATACAGGACCTTGTTCATAGCCTACCTTTATAAAGTCTTCAGTCAGGATACCCTTTTCAGGAAAAAAGAAGTTTAAACTGGAGTAATGGCAAATTAAGTTTACTAGAAAGATGACAGGAAACTCTGTGAAGAAGAGATGAAAGGAGCTTGGCCTCTTTATTATTGTCAGTTTGTCCAGTGATAACAAGTGTAGCAGCGACGCAAGAACCAAGGAGGAGGTAAATTTATTTTAACTCAATAACAAACAAATAAGAACAAGCTGAATATGAATTACCTACTTAAATTATAATTTTTATTCCTAATCAACAACAAAATTGTCTATAAGAGCACAAAGGATCCAGAATCTCTTTGACTCTTCTGTTTCTTTTAAAAGATATTCTGCAAAAGTGTGCTCTATTTATAGACCATCTCATACCTTTTTACCAAGTCAGTCACTTTAATGAAAGCAGCAAAAATAGTAGAGCTACCTGAACCTGCTGAAGGAAAGTAATTTTGTCTTAACCTAGATATCAATCAAAAATCTGGTACAATGCCATAAAATGTTTCTTCACCAAGGGATAAAAAAAATATTACATTTCAGGCAAAAGAAATTGTTCAAGGGCTGAAGTTATACCATTTTTTTCAGATGTTAAAACAGCAAACCCTTACAAATATAGTCAACTTGAACCCTGCATAAAAAGAGACAAAGAAATATTTTTGCTGGTTTTTTGCCCTGGAAGTATCTTGAACATACTGAATTGAGTGA
>VXBC01004981.1:30934-46475 GCA_013399945.1 Ploceus nigricollis | reverse complement strand
CAAACCCACCATTCCTCTCAATATTAACCCTTCAGTGCTGCTGAATGCATTCATATCAATAGAGCTGTTCCATACTATTAATTAAGAATATCAATATCAATGTTATTGGTAATTAAGTATATGAATAGTCAATTTTAACCCGGTGCTGGTGTTTTTATGGATGCAGGGCAGGATTTATGGACGCAGTGGGAGGTTTGTGCCAGCCCTGGGGTGACCCCAGACTGTCTGGGGGCTTTGCTTTGACCTTGCAGGACCTGGCACACGGAGCTGTGGAGCTGCAGCCGCCCCGCCTGGGAATATCCCACAAATTCTCCAGGAACATCCCACACTGAACACGATTTCTGCAGCTCTTTGTCCTCCTGGAGGTTTTTATTTTTTATTTTACTGGCTTTACTTTTTTATTTTACACGGGAATCCGGGTTTCTGTGGGATTTTGGGAAAAAAATCCTCATTCCTGTGGGTAAAATTTGACTGAATAATTGGAAATATTGACAAATCCTATGCGGGCTTTGTTTTTCTCCTTCTGTTATTTCCCTTCCTGTTTTCCAGTGGTTATTTCAGGAATTCGTTTGGTGGTGAAATGTTAAAAAGATAATTAAAATTCTTTAATTAAAATACTTTTAGGTGCAGCATTTTAGGGGAAGGGCTGGGGGAGGAGCAGCTACACCTGGTAGTAAGTCCCAGGATATAAATGAGGCTGGAGGGGGAATTATGGCCCTGGGGGTGTGGGAAGGAGGGGCTGGGATGGTCCTGGGGGATTTGGCCCTCAAGAGCAGCAAAGGTAAAGCTTTGGTTCTGATTTTGGATGTTTTTTAGACCTTTGCTGGATGTTTATTAAATATTTATGGGCATTAATTGGAAAATTATCAGTTTGGGGCAAGCGTTGGGTGGGAAGTGAGATTTGAGGAGAGCTGGGTGGGAGGAAGGCACCCAGAGGGGTTTGAATTTGGGGTTTTTGTGGGGAAATGTGTGTTAGCACCCCAATCTTTGGGATGTGCCCAGCTCAGCCCCTCTTTTCCCAAGGAATTCTCTCCTGGCTCTCCCTTTTTTTGTGTTCCTGAGTTTAACTCTGCTCTGGAAGCAGTTTCAAATTCCCTGCTGAGGGTGGGAATTATAATTTGACCCAATCTTTGGGATGTGCCCAGCTCAGCCCCTCTTTTCCCAAGGAATTCTCTCCTGGCTCTCCCTTTTTTTGTGTTCCTGAGTTTAACTCTGCTCTGGAAGCAGTTTCAAATTCCCTGCTGAGGGTGGGAATTATAATTTGAGGTGGTTCTTGCCCTTCTTATCAGCTCAGTCAGAATTTGATGATTTATCCTGCCTTTGGGGAGCCCAGAAGTGATGACACTTATGGGATATTTATTGGTATTTATTGGATATTTGTGAACGCTTGAACATTTCTATATTTGGAAAATTACCAGTTTAGAGCATGCACTGGGTGGAAAATGAGATCTGAGGAGAGCTGGGTGGGAGGAAGGCACCCAGAGGGGTTTGAATTTGGGGTTTTTGTGGGGAAATGTGTGTTAGCACCCCAATCTTTGGGATGTGCCCAGCTCAGCCCCTCTTTTCCCAAGGAATTCTCTCCTGGCTCTCCCTTTTTTTGTGTTCCTGAGTCTAACTCTGCTCTGAGAGCAGTTTCAAATTCCCTGCTGAGGGTGGGAATTATAATTTGAGGTGGTTCTTGCCCTTCTTATCAACTCAGTCAGAATTTGGTGACTTGTTCTGCTTTGGGGGGCCCAGAAGTGATGGCATTTATTGGATGTTTAGGGGTATTTATTGATATTTATTGGATATTTGTCGACACTTGAACATCTCTATATTTGGAAAATTATCATTGTGTATTATTTGGAACACTCACTGGGTGGAAAATGAGATTTGAGGAAAGCTGGGTGGGAGGAGGCCACCCCAAGGGGTTTGAATTTGGGGTTTTTGTGGGGAAATGTGTGTTAGCACCCCAATCTTTGGGATGTGCCCAGGTTATTCCACTCTGCTCCTGGGAATCCTGAGCCTGTGGCCTGGGCTGTTTTTAGAGGTCTCCCATGAGCTTTAATTGGTTTGTATCCAACCCAGCCATGGCATTTCTGAGGTGCTCTGGAGTTTCCATGGAAGATTCTTTTCCACTCCCTGCAGTACTTTAAAGATTGATGCCTGGTAATTAACGGGCAGATAATGAGGCAAGATTAATTGGGAATGCAGATGAAAGCCATTAGGGATGGATCTCTCCACGCAGAGTTTTTGCTGTTATCACACAGTGAAATTCCCCTTTTTGTCTTCCCTCACAAACTGTACCCTTGCAGAGGTGGGGAACGAGGTTTGATGTTCCTAAAGATAAAACTGGGATTAATTCCACCCTGCTCCAGACTGGGGGGTCCTTATGGAAGAGTTCACTGGGAGCTCTGAAATTGTCCTTGGGGAAATCATAAAGTTGTCATGGGAAATTAGGAATTTATATCTGAGCGTGCTGCTGGTGCACAGGAATGTTGTTTAAATAACAGCATGGCCAAATCCTGGGATTTTCCAGGTTTGTTGGGCTCTAATTGAACTAATCCTGATTCCATGAATTCCCTGGGTTTTCTCTCTTGGATCAGCCCAGCATTTGGTAGAATTCCAGACTGCTTTGGGTGGGAAGGGATCCTAAATCCCATTCCATGCCCAGGGACACCTCCCACTGTCCCAGGCTGCTCCAGCCTGGCCTTGGGCACTGCCAGGGAGCCAGGGGCAGCCACAGCTGCTCTGGGAATTCCAGCCCAGCCAGGAATTCCCAATTCGCAATCTCCCACCCATCCCTGCCCTCTGGCACTGGGAGCCATTCCCTGGGTCCTGTCCCTCCATGCCTTGTCCCCAGTCCCTCTCCAGCTCTCCTGGAGCCCCTTCAGGCCCTGCAAGGGGCTCTGAGCTCTGCCTGGAGCCTTCCCTGAATGTTTTCTTGCATTCCTGAAAATATCCCAGCCTGCTTCCTGGCTGTTATTTTTTTCCATTCTCTCCCACAACAATGGATCCCTGACATTTATCCTTCCTCTGCTGGAACACAAAGCAACCCCACTTCAAAAACCAGGGAGGGAATGTGGGCAAGGATCTGTGGGTGGTTTGTGCTCACAGGGAAAGGTGAAATATGGATTTGGCTGAAGGTCAGGGAGGAGATTTCAGAGACTTCCTGGATTTAAAATCATATTTTTTCCATGTGGGAATGCAAATGGTTGAGATGATAAACTTCAGGATGATTTGCTGCTGGTGGCTCAGTGAAATGGACACTTGGAGCCTCCCAAAGCTGCTCCCTGAGTGCCAAAAATCCCTGGATTGGAGCACAAGGATTGCCTCAGTAGAGCAGGAGAGGAGGCACAACCCATGTGGGGAATGCCAGGCCCAGGACAGGGGGAGGAGAGCTGGAATTTGGGAATTTTTATTCCCAAATCTCCTCTCCAGATGTCCATGGCAGTCCCAAGGGGAGCAGGAGGGAGGTGTAGGAGGTTTTGTTTAGTCACAAAACATGGCAAAAAATGATGGCTTGTGCAAAATCCAAGAGTTAAAAAATACCCATTCCTGAGGGTGGGTCCTTAATCCCTGGCTATGTGAAATCCCTACAAATTCCAGGCTCCTTGAGCTGTCCCAGGCTGTCATTTCTCTCTCTGGTGCCTCTGCCTCCACCTGCTCTGATTTCCAGCCTTATCTCCCACCTGCTGAGAGCTGAATTGTTGGGAGGTTGAAATTCCAAAGGTTCAGCTCTGCTGCCTCCCATCTGTGCTGTCACTCACACCCTTAATTAGCTCCCAATTAAAACTGCTCTGAGCCTGCAGGGTCCAGAGCCTCTCCCTGTGCTCGTTCAGAGCCTGAATGGCTCAGGTGAGAGGAGGGGTTTGGTTTGGGGATCTTGGGGCTCTTTTCCAGCTTTGATCCCATGAAAATGAAGGATTTGGGATTCCTTTTTAACAGCAGGCTCTGTTTGGAGTGCCAGAGTTGGAGTGGACACTTTTCCTTCTGTTTGCCCAGGAAAACTGCAATTCCAGGAGCCCAGAGAGGGAAAATGAGGCTTTGGGGTTATCCCAGAAAAACTCTGCCAAGTCCTTAACCCTGCCTGCTGAGAAAGGAGTTACTCAGGCAGGAATAGCCAGAATATTCCAAAATCCAGGTGCAAGGAGAAGGATTTGACTACTTTGACCCTCAGGACAATTAAAAGGATTTGTCTTTTTCACCTCCTCTGCTGCATCCTGCTGGAGCCAGGAGCTGCAAAAACTGGAGGAATTGAGGCAGGAAAATTGTCTTTTCTTCCTCCAACTGTCTCCAGAGGGAGATATCCAAATGTTTTCAACACCAGGAATGGGGAGAGACAAAGCTGTCCTGGCTGGGATTAGATTAATTTGGGATTTGGTTGAGTGGCCAAGCAGTGCCAGCTCCTCTGCTCTGAAAACACCCCGAGCCTCCTTCCCTGTGCTCTGGGATATCCTGGAGGGAACAGCTCTGATGGGATGGGCAGGAATGGTTTTGTTGTCCCACAGATCCCCCCAGCCTCTGCTCTCAGCAGGGGCATTGTGCTGGCTGCTGTTAAATAAAACATAAAATAAAAGATGCTCGGGAGTACTGGAGGCAGGATTGGCTGGAGGGGGTGGAAGAGCCATCAGTTTTCCTTTGGAAAGATGGATGGGAGGTTTTAGGGAGCTCTGGCTGCATCCTGGGTGTTTGCAGCCTCTGCAATAATTCCTGCGAGGTGATGAGGGAAGTGACAGCAGGGCTGGGGTTTGGCTTGGGAGGAGGCCAAAAAAAAAGGAGAAAATTGGGCTTCAGGCATCAAATCCATCACTGGGAGTGAAGGGGAGGCAGCACAGCTCAGAGCTGTGCTCTGTGGAATAGCAGGAGAAATCCTCACTCCCAAAAAAAGGAGGAATTCATCCAGGGCTGCAGGGGGTCCTGGGCTGGTCCCATCCTTCAAAATCCCTGTTTGGGATGTCCTGTTCCAACAAATCCTTTCTTTTTCCACACTATTTTCCCAAAATCCTGGAGCAGCTGATCCCTGGTTTGGGGTGAAACGAAGGAAGGATTTTCCAGCTCCTTGGGGCTCATTCCTGCTCCCATTCCTCTCATTCCATGGGGGTCCCTCACCCAGCACAAAGCCCAAAGGCTCCCACTCCTGAAGAAAAGAAATGACATTTTATTCCCACCTGGAAAAAGTCAGAGTGGAAGAAATGGAGCAGAAAACATCCCTCAGCAGGTGGCCATGGTGAAATGAGACAAAACACAGAATAACCACGGAGCTGCTGCCTGTTTGCCTTTTTTTTTTCCCCTTCCTTTTCTTTCCCAGAAGGGGGAAATGATTCACGAGGTAATTTGGGATGGATGCTCGGAGCCTCGGTGGTGTCAATTTTCCAGGGCTGGAGGGATGTGGATCTGAGTCCACCCCCTCAGTGGGGAGCCAGCAGCTCTTCCTCTGAGATTTTTTATTTTAATGAGCACATGGAAGTCAGCCCAGACGAGCTGGAATCAGGATATTCCCAGAAGATTTTCCCTCTAAACCCTGCTCAGAAGCTGGAAAAATCTGGGTGGAGGTGTCTGCTCAGGGAATTCCTGCTCAGAACTTGGGAATGGGGTGGGAAAGAAGCAGTTGGATATTGGTAATTAAATCCATCTTAGAATTTTTAGTGCTCAGGGTCCTTTTCCCAATGTTCCTGCTGGGATTTGTTTTCCCCTCTCCTTGAGGAGCCCTGGGAAGCACCCAATGACCCCTGGAAGCAGGTGAGGGAATGAGATTCCTGCTCTCCCAACAGGAACTCCCAGGATGGAGCAAAAATGTTGGGAGTTGGGTTGATCCCTGCATGAATGAATCCCAAAATTCAGGCTCTGCCTGGTGTGCTTTGGATTTGAGGCTGAATCCTGCTGGGTTTTTCCTGCTGGAGTTCCAGGAATGTTTGGACAATGCTGCCAGGCACAGGATGGGATTCCCAGCAGGGTTTAGAGGAAAAATCTTCTGGGAATATCCTGATTCCAGCTTGTCTGGGCTGTTGGGATTGTTGGGATGTCCTGTGCAGGGCCAGCAGCTGGGAAATGATCCTGTGGGATCCTTCCAGCTCAGGATATTCCATGACTGTGAAATGTGGGTAAATTTCTTTAGGATTTCTCTGGAGTTATGTCTGTAAGGAAGTTGTTACAGGTGAGAAATTGTTGCTTTTATCCTCCTGGTATTGCACCAAACCTGGATCATTACAGAAAAGGGGAATAATTTGTCTTAATGGAACCATCCTTGTGTCTGCTGGAACTTTTCCACCTGGAAATTCCCAGGGNGAGGAGCCCTGGGAAGCACCCAATGACCCCTGGAAGCAGGTGAGGGAATGAGATTCCTGCTCTCCCAACAGGAACTCCCAGGATGGAGCAAAAATGTTGGGAGTTGGGTTGATCCCTGCATGAATGAATCCCAAAATTCAGGCTCTGCCTGGTCTGCTTTGGATTTGAGGCTGAATTCTCTGGGCCAACAGAATCCTGCTGGGTTTTTCTTGCTGGAGTTCCAGGAATGTTTGGACAATGCTGCCAGGCACAGGATGGGATTCCCAGCAGGGTTTAGAGGAAAAATCTTCTGGGAATATCCTGATTCCAGCTTGTCTGGGCTGTTGGGATTGTTGGGATGTCCTGTGCAGGGCCAGCAGCTGGGAAATGATCCTGTGGGATCCTTCCAGCTCAGGATATTCCATGACTGTGAAATGTGGGTAAATTTCTTTAGGATTTCTCTGGAGTTATGTCTGTAAGGAAGTTGTTACAGGTGAGAAATTGTTGTTTTTATCCTCCTGGTATTGCACCAAACCTGGATCATTACAGAAAAGGGGAATAATTTGTCTTAATGGAACCATCCTTGTGTCTGCTGGAGCTTTTTCACCTGGAAATTCCCAGGGATAAACAGACCATGGAAACAAAGGATTGTTCCCAGGTTTCCTAAGTGCAAAAAACCTGGAGGGAATGGGAATTCTGCAGCTCCCTCTGCCTGCTCCTGCAGCTTCCCAGGAATCCTTTTGGGAGCAATAAACCAGGATTTGAACCCAAGGAACAATAAACAGGGACAGGAGCAGAGCTGCAGCAGGAATTCTGGCTGGGATGGGTTTTATTGGGATTTCTATTTGATAGAAAAACATGAGGCAGGGATGTCCCTGCTGGGAAATCCCTGCTGGGAATTCCCACCTGGATGTGGGTCTGGCCAGGGAGCATTTTGGGGGCCTGGGGGTGCATGGAGAAGAGAAAGCATTCTGGAAAATTCCAGGAGCAAGGTGATGGATTTTGTGCTCCATGCACTCAGAGAAGCCTTTGCCACTCCAGCTGCTTTTATTCCCATTTTTCACTTCCATCATCTCCAGTGACAGGAAGTTTCCCAAGTTAATTGGATTCTTCAGCAGCTTTTTGGGTATTTTTTCCCAGGGAAAAAAAAAAAAATCAAATTGATCCCCCCCCGTTGCCCTGAAGGTGCAGAGCTTTGAAATGAATCCGAGGTGGAATTTATTTTATGACAAAACAGGAGATGAAAAACAAATACCAGGAATAAGCCATGAATTTTTCATTGGGAGTGGGAGAGCAGTGGAATGTTCTGGATAATCCCCTGGCACCTGGGGGTGGGAGGGCTGGAGCCTTCCCCATTCCCAGGGGTTGCTGCTGGGATATCACAAATGTGGGATGAGCCCCAGCCCTCAGGATCCCACATTTCCATCCAGATTGTTGTGCCAAGGCCAGGCTGGAGCAGCCTGGGGTGCTGGAAGGTGTCCCCTGGCAGGGCTGGAATTTTGAGCTTTAATTTCCCAACCATTCCATGAGCAACAACTCCCCCATCCCTCCCTGTAATTTAAAGGGATGCTGAATAAAACACTGGGAATGCTGGTGGGTTTATGGATCTCTAATTCTGTAATTAAGTGTCTGACTGAGATAACTGCAATTAATCCAATTAATATTCTGGAGTGGAATCTTTTCAGAGATAAGAAAATTTAAAGGTAAGGAAAGGTTTTTCCAGGGAGGGTGGGCAGGCCCTGGCACAGATTCCCAGAGAAGCTGTGGCTGCTCCTGGATCCCTGGAAGTGTCCAAGGCCAGGCTGGAGCTCTGGGGTAGTGGAAGGGGTGGAATTAATGATCAGCATCATTTCACTCCCGTTTTCCTGGCCCTGATCCCAGGTTTTTATTCCCAGGTGTCTGAGGATGTGAAGGGAGGGATGGGGCAGCTGTTCCAGCTGCACCTGAGCTCTGGGGCTGTTTGTCCTGACCAAAGTCAGCCTCTCCCTCTCCTGGAGATCCTGCTGGGTGTGATCCCTGTGAACCCCCTGGAAAAGTGAAATGTTTGGGCTTGGAATGGGCAGGGAGTGCTGGCTGTGCAGGGGTTTTGGGCTGGTCCCACTGTGGGCAGCCCCAGCTGCTCTGGGACAGCATTTCTGCCTTCCCTGGCTGCTCAGAGCTGTCCTGGCTGGCAGCAGCTGTGCCAGGAGCCCCAGGGAGCGTCTCCCAAAGGTGAAGGACGAAGGGAATGCTGCCAGGGAGTGTTTAAAAACCTGGGAATGCCAGGAAAGCAGGGAACAGCTGAAGGAAGAGCTGCCAGGCTCTCAAATCAGCATTTGCCAGCTCCAGTTTGTGTCCAAAGGCAGCTCTGCTCCCTCCTGGAGTTACCCTGGCATGGAGCTGCCTCCTCAGCTCCTGGGCTCTGGGGGTGCCCATGAATTACTGGGCTCTGCCTGTGGGGCTGCAGAGTGTCCCAGCTCCAGGGCTGGATCTGGATCCTCCCTCCCTGCCAGCTGGGAATGCTGCATTCCCAAAAGGGTTCTCCTGGACTCCCTTCCCTGGGGGGATTTCCCAGCTGTGGGAATGTGGCACTGGGGGGGACACGGGGCAGTGCTGGCAATGGTTGGGCTCCATCCTGGGGGGCCTTTCCAGCCTTGCTGATTTTACATCTGGTTCCATGAATGCCATGGACTTCCAGTCCTTGTCCTGCTGGCCACCACGCCATGGAATTCCATTCCTTGTCCCTGGATGTTTTTAACTCCCTTTCCCTGTTTTCTCCACCATGGTTGAGGTTCCTCCTGGCTGCCTGGAGAGCCTGGAGCAGCCCTGAGGCAAACCCACTTCCCTGAGCTGTAAAAGTCAAATAATTATTGTGAAATGTTCCCTGAGACAGTGCTGAATGGTTTGGAAGGGCTGAGGAAGTTCTGACAGGGAGGAGAAATCCCTGAAGGATGTGGGATGGACATTTCTGGCTTGGGAGGTGTCAGAGGAGTCAAAGCAGGCTTGAATTTGGGTTTAAATATGTTTGGCTGCCCATAATTGCTGACAGTCTGGGAAATGGATGTTCAGCAGAAGCCCGAGGAGGAGTTTTAGTGGCACTTCAGTGCTGCCTCTGCTGTTTTGTGGTGGTTTGTTGGATTTGAAGAGCTCAAGGGACACCTCACCACTGGAACAGGACAGGGGGAATGTGTGGGAATGCCATTAAAAGGCAAATCCCTCCAGGAGGGGAAAGGTTCCAAGGTGCACAGAGTTGAATTGTGGAAGAATACCCTGTTAAATTTTCACTCTGTTTCATTGTCATTTGAAATAAATCCATCTTTTAGCAAGAAAAAGTCAAATTCTAATCCAGAAAACAAACCCTGGTTCTGTTTATTCCCTCCCAAAGCAGTCAGGACAAAAAAAGCTGCTCATCACAGCACCTCCAATCCTGCCTTTCCTGCTCCCAGATGGGAATGCTGGAGTGAGAGGAATAAATCTCCATCTCCAGGCCTCTCCAGCAGGGCAGCTCCAAGGGAGCTGCAGCTCCCCCAGCACGCTCAGGGTGTTGCTGCTTGGTGCAATATTGAGCTGTATTTACACATTTTTCTGTATTTTCTCAGCAGTGGAAGTGCTAAAGCTCCACAATAAATCAAATCCTGGGAGTGCAGTGAGAGCTGCCTGCTCTGCTGTTGGTTTTATTCCCAGGATCCTATTTCAGAGCATGTGGAGAAAAACTCATTTCAAATCCAAGCTGTGCTTGCTCTGCCTCAGCCTTGTTTTAGAGAGCTGGGAAGGAAGCAGGGATTTATCCAAAATAAATCTCTTTTTGTGCTCTGCAGATCTCTTGGAAAACGCTCCTGGCTTGACTGTGGGTTTGGTTTTGCTGGAAGTGGGAATTCAGGGCAGAAATTCAACTCTCAGGTGGGGAAAGAAGAGGGAGGAGGAACCTCTGCCCTCAGAGCAACACCAAAATTACTCAGGGTTGGGCTGGTTTGGGTGAAAGGCCAGCCCAGGACAGGAGATGGACTGCTCAGACTGGTGGGGTCTGGTCTGGACACGGGGCTTCTGTAAATCCCAAACTCCAGGGATCTGGTGGCACCCCTGCCCTGAGGAAACAAGAGCTGGGAACGTGGGCAGTGTTTGTGTGCAAGGAGTGGAGAGAAGCCCTTCCTGCCCTGGGGCCTGGCTTTTCCTGGGCCACAAAGCCACAGGAAGAGAAAAAATGTGGGTTTGGGTTTCGTGGAATGCTGGGGTAGCTGGGCTGGGAAAGATGTTAAGGATTGTCCCATCCCATGGCAGGGACACCTCCCACCATCCCAGGCTGCTCCAGCCTGGCCTGGGACACTGCCAGGGGTCCAGGGCAGCCCCAGCTTCTCTGGGAGAACATCTGAGCCCTTCCCTGTAACTATTCCCTTGGCCTGGCTTTTCCTGCTGCTCTGGCTGGAAAACATGGAAAAGTCTGTCCAAGGAGCAGTTGGTGTTCCAAAGCCCTCCTGCCCTCGAGGTGCCATCTCCTCTTTAGCAGACACAGCTTCAATAAAGCAAATTTTTCTTGTTATCATCTCCTTCTCCTTCCTCTGTCTGCCCTCTGTGCCTCAGCTGACAGTTTTTGAAGGATTTATTCCCACCTCTGGGAATGCTGCCAGGTCTGAGCAGCTCTTTGTGGCTTCACCTGTGTGTGTGTCTGGGCCACCTCCTGCTGCTGAGCCCAGATTTTCCCTGGGCTGGAGAATTCCAGTGGAAGGGAAGATATTTGGAGTGTTTTTTAAGGCACATCCCAATCCCTTCTCCACATCAGCCTAAGGGGGGTGTGGTTCCTATTTTAGTCCTGGTTTAATGCCCTTTCTCCTCATAAAGCCAGGCTGGATCTTATCCCTGAAATCTGATTTGTGCCGTGGGCTGGGAGGCAGGAAAAGCATTTTCCAGGGCTGATTGTGTTTTATGAGGCTGTGGAGCTGTGTAACCCTCAGTCCAACAAAGCCACGGGTCAGAGATGGACACAAATCCCTTTTCCAGTGAAACCCCAGAATTGGGATTCACTGAAGCAGGAATGGGGGGAAATGTGGGATTGAATCACATTCCAGCACCTCTGGGGCTCCCCAGCTCCAGGCCCTCCAAATTTGGTGTAATTTGGGGCTTTTAGGTCCTATTGCCCCATCCCAGCTCTGCACTGAGCAGGGAAAAGGAATTAAGGCTCATCCCAGCAGAGCCTGGGGGCTGCGGGTGGAGGGGGATGTTGGGATTGGCANCAGCCTGGCTCCAGCCCTTGGAGTTCAAGGCCTGTGAGGGATTTTGGTGGGATGTGGATAAAGCTCTGGCTGCAATTCCCAAATCAGCTTCATCCCATTTTCCTGGTTTTTAGANGGAAATGTGGGATTGAATCACATTCCAGCACCTCTGGGGCTCCCCAGCTCCAGGCCCTCCAAATTTGGTGTAATTTGGGGCTTTTAGGTCCTATTGCCCCATCCCAGCTCTGCACTGAGCAGGGAAAAGGAATTAAGGCTCATCCCAGCAGAGCCTGGGGGCTGCGGGTGGAGGGGGATGTTGGGATTGGCAAATTCCCCACCCCTAAGGAAATGAAAGTTGGGAATGTGGGCAGTGTTCCAGGGCAAGGAGTGGAGAGGAACCCTTCCTGCCCTGGGGCCTGGATCTTCCTGGGCCACAGGGAGAGAGAAAAATGTGGAATGTGAGCATAGCTGGGGCTGGAGCAGAGGTTAAGGATTGTCCCATTNTTTTTAGAGCTCTACCCTGCCCAAACCCACTGGTGGCTGCTCCCAAAAAATCTGAAGGTCACCCTTTGTGCCAGAATCCTCTTTTCCCAGAACCATTCTGTCCCCAGTGAGGTGCTTTGATGGAGAGCTCTGGCAGCTGGGATGGTTTTTAGGGAAACATCCACTCCCTCCTGGAGAATCACATCCCATTTCCTCCTGGAATTCTGGCTTCCATTGCCCAGAGAATTTTGGTTCAGTCATGGGGTTAAATCAAAACGAATCCAAAATAGAATTGAAGCCTTCCTTTTATTCCAACAAACACTGGGATGATTTAAAGGAGAAAAGAAGGATTTTGGAGAGCTTCTCCTGCAGAAAAATGTTGGCCAGATAAACAGGAGCAATTAGTGCTTAATGAGGACACAGAGTCCCAACAGTTTAAGTCTCTACTCCCACATTTATTTTTCCAACTAAATGCATCCAGATCCAGTAAATATCACGAAATTCATCTGTGCAGGGTTTTTTTCACTCCTAAACCGAGTGAATAATTTGCATTTAAATCCAGCACTTCTATGCATTATTTTGTTCCTAATTAATTGAAATCTTAATTATCCCTCTAATACCTCATTATTTTTATTATTTAAGTTTTATAGAGGTGGTTGCTGTTATTTTTTTTGTGCTGTTGGACAAGTGGGAGCTGAGGCACAGAGATAAAATCAGAGATTTCTGGCTGTCCCCAGCAGTTTTTGGTGTGGGATCCTCCCACAGTTTGGATCTGCAATTCCAGGTTGGATATTGCTGCTTGTTGTGACAATTGAAACTAAGCCTTCAAAATAAATTGGCAGGAATTAGATTAAAATTTGGGAAAGTCATCCAAATATTTCTCCAAGTATGATAAGAGTTTGGCTTTATTATGAAATGAAATTAGGCTTGAACTGCAGCACAAAGCTGAGCTTAAAATAACCCCATTTGTTTTCTCCAGCTGCTGAACTGCTGCTTGGGCCCAAATTATTTCCATTAAAGAAATATTCATGGAAAAGTGTTGTTCTTTAAATAGGAATTTTCCTTGAGGAGAAATTCCAGTAAAATGAGAAAACACTGATGGAAAAAAGGGGAATATGTGGGAAGAGATGGGGAGTAACAAATCAGTGAACAGTGGGAATATTGAGGGCAAATAATGAATTTTCCCCATATCCAGTGGCTGGGGAACTTCCTGGCTTTGCATGGCTAAACCTCTCCCAGATTCCAGATAGGAACAAGTGGAGCCAAAGTAAACCCTGGTTTATTTTTGGGAATGTTGGAGCTGGGAGCAGCTGCAGTTCCTTCAGCAGTGACTTCATTGGTGTTCCCTGTAAAGGTAAAGGCTTTGCAAAAATACAATTTATTCTGGAGGTGCTGGGGTTGGCTTAAAAGTCAGGAAAACAGGGTGGGAAGGAGCTGGAAGGGGGAAAACTTCCTGGAATTTTGGGAAGGAATTGTTCCTGGGAGGGTGCAGCACCTGCCTGGAACCCTTGGCCTGCTGTTTCTGTGGGAGAAGTGAAAATAATTCAATTTAAATTTAACTTTGCACAAGATTTCTGTCGCTGGTTTTGTCCTGCTGCAATCCTGGGGTTTGTGTGGGAATAAAGCAGAGGGAATTTAGCTGTTCCAGGACTCCTGCTGGTGCTTCTTGCTGGTTTTGACATTTCAGTGAGACCAGAGGGGCGTCGCAGGCAGCTGCAATTCCCAAGTTTTAGTGGGAAAAGTGAGGATTTTACATCCACTTGGATTAAATTGGGTTTTCCCCCCTCATTTTTCCCTCAGATCAGGGGCAAGCAAAGATCTTGGCCCACCTGGTGGCATTTTTTTATTCCTTTTAAGACAAAACTCCAGCAGTGCCAGCAAAACCTGTCCAGGGAACTGATTGGTTTTCCCTGCAAAGTGGAAATTCCTGAATTTGGAGTCTATTTTCAAATTATCTTCTATGGTTTTTCACTCAGCTGTGCTTGTTATTGATTTCATTTGCTGCTTTTGGTTGTAGAGCTGGACTTTCAAACTCCAAACCTGTCCAGGCATGAATCCATCCTGGAAAAAGCAGCTGGGGAGCAGCAGAGGGATGAATCCCACTGGGCAAAAAAGGGCAGAATGATGGAAAAGATGGGAAAAAAAACCAAGCCAGGCTGTGGATGAGTCTGTTCTGCTTTTCCCTGCCAGGCTGGGGCCTCTTTCCATCAATCTCAGATGCTACTCAAGGAGTAACTCGGGAGTAAGGCATCCAGGGGTGCTCTGATCCTTCACATGCCTTGGGATTTGTTGGATTTCAGGTCAGGAATGCTTGGTTTTCCCACAAATTCCCAGCTTGGGGGCCCGAGGAATACCCAAATCCCCTGGAATGGCCGAGAGCTGGAGCATTTCCCACCCAAGTCAGGGTGATTTCCATTTGGGTTGGGCACCTCTGGGTTCTCCCATGGGCTGCTGGAGTGCCTCTGAAATCCTAAATAAGCTCCAGCATTTTTCCTTAAGGAAGGAGAGAGGTGGAGAACGGGATGTGAGGAAAGGGTGGTGGTGGATTCCACCAGATCCCAGCTGGATTTGGGATCTGAGGTGAGGAATTGTGCTTCCCTCATGCTCATTCCATCTCTGGCATGAAATGGGAGTGGGGATGGGGTGCAGGGACAGGAGGTGTGGGGTGAGATGAGGCTTCACAGGAGAAGGATGAAGGCAATTTAGAGTAACCCTGACCGCTTAAAAATAAAATAAATGTAAGGGATTACCAATAATTCCGAGAGGAATTTCCTTCCCAAACCCAGATTCTGGAGGCAGCTGAGGAAAGGACAGAATTCCCAGCCCTGAGGGGGCTCAGGAGCAGAATTTTCTTGCAGTTTCCGTGGGGTTTTGGGGACAAAGTGAGGTGGGTGAGGGGGTCAGAACTGGGTAATAAATAAAATAAAATAAATAAAATAAAATCAGCCACTGAGCAAGAGAGCAAGGATGTGAGAGGAGAGTGGCTGGGAAAACGAGCTGCCCTGGGGCAGTATTGGGATTTTTGGTGTGGAACTCGGAGGCAGCAGGGCAGGAAAAGCCATGTCCCACTGCTGCCACAGGGATCCCCGGAATTCTATCAAATATTCCACCACAAAGCACGTTTTTCGTTTCTTCCCGGCTCAAATGGGGCTGTGAGAGCGGGAGAACCCCGGGTGTTTGTGCGATGATGTTTGTGCAGCGCGCTGGGCGCTGCAGTCACGTAACCCCAGGCTCTGTCCCGCTCCAAAATCGATTGTCCTGGGAAGCGGCGCTCCGCGGGGACACGGGGCAGCGCTCTGTCACACGGCATCAGGCCACGCCTCGCTGAGCTGCCGGCCATCCGTCCGTCCATCCGTCCATCCGTCCATCCATCCATCCCATCCCCCTCGGGATCCTGATCCATCCCCTCCTGATCCCGATCCCTGCCCTGGGATCCATCCCTCCCCTCCTAATCCATCCCTCTTGGATCCGTCCCATCCCCTCAGGATCCCCTTGGGATCCGTTCCCTCCTGGTCCCTCCTGATCCATCCCTCTCGGATCCATCCCCTTGGATCCATCCCATCCCCTGGGATCCGCCCCCTCCTGATCCTGATCCCTCCCCTGGGGTCCATCCCTCCCATCCTGAT
>VXBC01004981.1:17875-30858 GCA_013399945.1 Ploceus nigricollis | reverse complement strand
CAGCCAGGAATTCCCAATTCCCAGTATCCCACCCATCCCTGCCCTCTGGCAGTGGGAGCCATTCCCTGTGTCCTGTCCCTCCATGCCTTGTCCCCAGTCCCTCTCCAGCTCTCCTGGAGCCCCTTCAGGCCCTGCAAGGGGCTCTGAGCTCTGCCTGGATAGATTTGATCATTCCCAAAATTCTGAGCACAGCTCTCATGAATTAAAATGAGATTTCCCCCCATTTTCCTGGGATGCAAAAAGCCAGTTGAGCCCATGTTTTGTCATGACTAATCCAAGGGTATGCAGGAAAATTTCCCAAANGGATCCATCCCCTCTCATCCAGGGCTGAGCAGAGGCTCCCCCTGGAGCAGCTGCTGCCTCACACAAAGGGATGGGAAGGTTTTCCTGAGCTTTTCCAAGGGAAGGAAGCTTTAAAGAGGAATTCAATGGGAATGAAACATGGGGAATGTTTCATGGAATGCTGTTGGGAAGTGTTCTGTCCTNGAAAATTTCCCAAAAAATGGGATATTGAAGCCCTTCCCACCCTGGGAACAGCTCCCAGAAATTTGCCTTCCCTGGGAATGCTGCACAGCCACTTCCTGCTCCCTGTTCTCAGAGGGTCTCTTTTCCTTTTGGATCAGAATTGTTCAAAATCCATTTTTAAAAAATTGAATTTAAATATGCAAACCAATTGCTGAAAGGTAAACATTCCCTGAGCCGTTATTCCCTGTGTGGCAGGAATGGGATATTTTTAAACCAAAGGAAATATGGTTGGGAAAAGCTCCATATGTTAATGAGAGCTGATTGGTTCTGAACTTAATTAGGGATGGGAGCAGGGGAGCCTGAGTGACATCTGTTACTTCTTCTGTAACTCTTGATGTTTTCCATGGATATCACTCCAGGAGAAGCTCATTCCTGAGGCGTTTCTTCCCAGAGAAATGTGTGGATGGCTTAAAAATGAACAACAACATTGGAATATCTGAGATTTTCCTGGGTTTATGCTCGGGGTGTCCATCCAGGTTTGTTTGTAATGGAGTGTCCCAAGGGGAGAAATGTAATCCCAAAAGTTGGATTTAATCCCAGGGTCTGTTCTGCTGCAGGGGTTTAACCTTCCTCTACCAGGCTGGACAACACACACTCAGATTCCATGGAATTATGGGATGGTTTGGGGTGGAAAGGAGCTTGAATCCCATTTATTTCCCTCTCTGCCATGGCAGGGACACCTCCCACTGTCCCAGGCTGCTCCAGCCTGGCCTTGGGCACTGCCAGGGATCCAGGGGCAGCCACAGCTGCTCTGGGAATTCCAGCCCAGCCAGGAATTCCCAATTCCCAATCTCCCACCCATCCCTGCCCTCTGGCAGTGGGAGCCATTCCCTGGGTCCTGTCCATTCTCCTGGAGGATTTCCCAGCCTAAACCATTCCTTGACTCCATGAAACAATAAATCCTTGCTGAGGGGAGCCGTGTTTGGAGGGATGAGCTCCCAGTGGGGCTGGAATTCCCTAAAATTGGAGGGAGCAGCTGGAAGCACTGGGAGATCAATGCTTTGAAACTCCATTTTTCCCTCTCTCCCGTTTGTTTCCATCGGGATACAAAGGGATGGCTCAATAAAAGCTGCAGTGGAGCTGCTCAGATGAGATCCCAGCTGGAAAATTTGGCATTGGAAGGACAATTTGTCCCACTTTGTCTGCATGCATTAAATCCAGGAGTAGCTGGGATGTTCCCGTGGAACATTTACAACTCCGTGTTTACAACTCCGTGCAAAATGAACATCCCTTTCCTTTCTGAGCCTTCCTCATCTGACAAAATAATTCCAGCTGGGAAAAAAGGGATTTATATGGGTGTACAGCTGGGAATCTGCACCCAAAGATCCAGGACTTCCCCAAATCCCTGCTTTCTTCCAGGAATTTTTGGCAGAGCCCAACCTCCCTCAGATGGGAGCAGAAATTTTTGTTTGGAAGAGAAATCTTTCTGCTGGAGAAAAACCTTGGAGCTGAAGAGAAATCCTTGTTTTTCACTAACCCATCCTTTTAGAATGTTTAATTTGCAGGGAATTTTTCCTGGTTTATTTTTAGGGAAAGATTTGGGGTTTGGTTAAAGACAACCTCCCCCTATTCCGTGGGATAAGTGCACTTGGGGTAAAAACGTGTTTTACTCCAACATTTCAGATCCAGTGTTAAGTTTTTGGAGTTTTCCTCATCCTTTTGGAGTTTTCCTCGTCCTTTTGGAGTTTTCCTCCCCCTTTTGGAGTTTTCCTCGTCCTTTTGGAGTTTTCCTCCCCCTTTTGGGACTTTTCCTCCCATTTTTTGGTGCCCAGGATTCCCTGGATGTCACCAAACCCAGAAGTAGCAGGGCTGGGATCTGTGTCTGTCCCACACCATGGAATGTTTTTTGGGAATGATTTCTGTCCAAAGGCCCAGCTCACAGCACGGGGATTTTCAGGAGCTCATTTTCGTTGGAATAGCAGGGTCGGGATGGGGAATTCATGGAATGTTCTCTGTGAGGGAGGAAGGTTTGGTTGGAAGCGGGAGGAGCCGCTCCCTCTGCTCCATCAGCGGCTGCCCCGCTTCCATCTCCTGGCATTCCTGCTTTCTGCAGGAAAAGCAGAGCTTGGCCGGATCCCAGACTTCCATTAGGTGAAATTCCCGGGAGGAACGAGGAAGAGCAGCTCTCACCTCCTGCAGCAGCTCCCGAGGAGGGGAAGGAGCAGCGCTGGGAAGGGGCTGGCACCAGAGGGGGCTCCAGGAGCCTGGGAAGGCTGGTCCGGGGGATTTAGGGATGAGGAGCCTGGGAAAAGCTGTGCCAGGATTTAGGGATGAGGAGCCTGGGAAAAGCTGTGCCAGGGATTTAGGGATGTCCGTAAAGCCTTTGCAGAGTTGATCCCAAACCACCTTGGAGCTGGGATGTGGTTTTAGCTCCTGGTGCCATCTGGGAATTGCAGCAGGAGGGATCTCAGGATTCCGAGGCTTAAAGCAGGAATTGTGCTGCAAACACCAGGGATGCTCCTGGAAATGCCTTTTTGGTGGGAAAGAGGCCGAGGACACCTGGGATGTCCCAGCCCTGGTGTGACACAGCCTGGGGCACTGCCCATCCCTGTGCCAGGGAGGGCAGCCTGGGAAAATTCCTGCGTGGAAAAGGTTGTGGGGTGGAGTTCCCATTCCTGGAGGGATTTAAATCCCCGTGGATGTGGCACCTGGGGACATGGGGCCGTGGTGGCCTTGGCAGGTCAAGGATCAGATTTGACAACATGAGAAATATTTTCCAAGTTTTCAAACCCAAGAAAAAGTGGGAATGAGGGCAGCAGACAGGTCAGGAGCTGCTGATTCCCTCTCGTTTTAGAGCCATTAAGAAATGTGTTCAAAATGGAACAGGAGCTGAATCCCAAATATGAAAATGGCACCTGAGTGGAAAAAAATATTTCGGTTTCTTTTTGCTTTTTTCTATGGTTTTGTTTGTTTGGTTTAATCAGAAAAAGCTCACTCAGGCTCAGGGAAGGGAATCCAAGTCCTTCCCATGGTTACAATCGCCAAGGAAACCACTCTGGTGGTATCCAGGGCTGGAATTTCAGTTTTCCAGTTGTGTGCCTCTTGGAGAAGGGATTAGAGAAGGAAAACTCCTGCAGGCTTCATGGATTGCTCAAATTCCTCATAATTTTATATCCCTTTATCCCAGAGTTTCTCCCATCCCTCCGGAGCTCCTTGGAGCTGCTCCTTTTCCTCTCTCAAAACGCAGCCAAATTTAAAAATATGGATGGACACGTTGGAAAAGCAGGAATTAAGGAATTCTCAATATTCCAAATGTTTTCCAACCATCTCAGATCTCTCCTAAAAGGATCCTGTATCTGAATGTTCTCTTGGAATCTTTATTTCAAAGTCGGTCGCTCCAAAGAATTTCCAGAGCTTGAAAGATTTTCCCAAATCAAGCAGGTTGTGGAAAATAATTGGGATCTATGGGAAAATCGGTGGTTTTTGTGGAAAAGCAGATTTCCGAGCCAGGGAAAATGTTGGAATGTGGTGCAGAACTGCAAAGAGCAGCTTTCCAGTTGTCCCAGTGACCTTTGGGGTGCCTGACCTTTACTGGATCTCTGTTATTGGTGCCAATCCTTCATTTTCCCCAGTATGTGCCTTGAGGAAATCTTTCAGACCCAAAATCTTGGGAGAACTGAGGGAATATTGATCCAAACACTTCTGAAAGCCAGGAAATGAGGAGTGGAATTGGAGACTCATGGAAGAGTTTGGGTTGGGAAAACCATCTGAGGTCGTCGGATCCCAAAATTCCCAGCACTTCCAAGGCCACACCCCAATCCTGTCCCCAGGTGCCACCTCCACCTGGATTTGAAATCCTGGAGCAGCTGGATCCAGGGGATGGAGCCTCAGGGGATGTTTTCCCTGCTCCTTTGGCAAACATTCCAGAGGTGGGATTGCCCTGGAGTGGAGATCCCGGTTCTCCAGCCTGGGAGTCCCACGGGGTTGGATCAGGAGAAGATTCTCTCCTTTGGCATTCCCTCCCTGCTGCAGGGCAGGAAAGCAAGAAGGAATTAGGAAAAGGAATCAGGAAATCCCTGGAAGTTGAATTCCAGCTGAGGCTTCAAGAGAAACAGGGAATTCCAGCTTGGATGGGAATTCAGAACCGCTGGGGAGGCTCCTGAAGTTAAACCCGAGCTTAGAGTTAGCCCTGGCTGCAGGTGTCCCTCTGCTTCCCAAAAAAAATGGATTTGGGACCAGTTTCCTGGGAGTTTCAGGTGTTTCCCACCAAAGTGAAGCCCTAACCCAAGAGGCAGCAGCACCCCTGGTTTTTTGGGAGCCAATCCCTTCCCAGAGGAGGCCGGGCCAGAGCTGGGGGAGCTCAGGGACAGCAGGAACTTGGATTTGGAGGCTTCTGCAAACAATTCCTTTGCCATTCCCACCTCTGTCCATGTGCTGAAGAGCTGTGCACCTGGATCCAGGATTTTTCAGTGGGTTTTGTAGGGGAGAAGATAACTCTGGATAATTATCCCGGGGAGGTTTCCAGCGCTGGAGGCCACGGCCTCATCTCCACTCTCCTTCCTTTCCCAGCCCTTGAAATGAGCCTCTCCTGAGCCTCTCCTGAGCACACTGAGTTTTTCCAACACAAACACTTCATCCCTGCTTATCAGACAGAAAATGCTGGAGAAATTACATTACACCCAGCAGAAAGCTTGGATTGGCCCTTCTCTCCCTCGCTGATGGGTTTTGGCTATTGTTCATTTTTCTCCTGTCATAAAATCTTCCATCCTTTATTTCCCCTTTATATCCTGGACAGTTCCTAATCCTCTGCTGAAGCCTGGATGACAGGAGGTGATTTTCCAGTTTAAAATGAGATGGAAGTAAAGCCTCTGGCTCTGCAAACCTCCTGCTTTTCCTTTATTTCCATTTATTTCCCTCCATTTCAGGAGCAAACCTCTTTGTTTTCCTTTTCCCCATTTNAATCCTCTGCTGAAGCCTGGATGACAGGAGGTGATTTTCCAGTTTAAAATGAGATGGAAGTAAAGCCTCTGGCTCTGCAAACCTCCTGCTTTTCCTTTATTTCCATTTATTTCCCTCCATTTCAGGTGCAAACCTCCCAGTTTTCCTTTCTTTTCCTTTATTGATGGTACAAATCTCTTTGTTTTCCTTTTTCCCCTTTATTTTCCAGTACAAACCTCCTCGTTTTCCTTTATTTTCTTTTCTTTTCAGTGCAAGCCTCCTGGTTCCCCTGAATTCCCCTGAATTCCCCTCTATTCTCAGGTGCAAACCTCCTGATTTTCCTTTATGGGATGAGCTTTAAAGTCTGTTCCAGCCCAAACCAGGCTGGAATTCCATAATTCCATGATCCATTTCCAACCAAATATTCCCTTACTTTGTCCTCATAACCCCAAAAGTTCTGCAGGTCGAGAATGACATTTGAGGGGAAAAAAAACCCTTTTTTTTTTGGAATGAGATGGGATTTAAGGTCCTTTCCATCCAAACCCAGCCTGGAATTCTGTGATCCCACCACGCCAGCTCCTTGGAATGCTCTGAGCTCTGCCCTGGAGGCAAAGCCAGCCTTGGGCTCTTCCAGGAGCTGCACATTCCAGGCGTGTGTGGATCGCCAGGATTTGACAGGAAAACTTCCAGAATAAATGAAGGAACCTGGTCCTGGCTGGAATTTGGGGAAATATTGGGAATTCCACCCCCAGCTGGCACCCCACTCCTGCCCTAAATCCAGGATCTGGATCCTGCTGGATGCTTTAGGAGCAGGACAAATTCCCATGGGATCCGTGGCACCTCTCTCTTGCTGAGCTGCTGCAGCCTGGCTAAATCCCCTTTTTCCAGGCAATTAGGGAATGGATCTTGGCACAGGAGGAGCCATTCCCTCCTCCCTCCATGGGCAGCAAGGCTGGAGCCAAGGAACCAGCTCTGGGTACCTGGAATGTGCTGCTGAGCCACGGGATAACGGGAATAACGGGATAACGGGAATAACGGGATAACGGGAATAACGGGATAATGGGAATAACGGGATAATGGGAATAACGAGGGGGCAGCAGCACGGGGCCATTAATGGCCATTACAGCCAGCCCAGGGCTCTGAGTGCTCCTGGATTTTAGCTGGAAAACCACAGCATGTCCATCCTTGGCAGCAATCCGGGATGGAAAGGGATTTTCCAGCCCCTTTTCAGCCCTGCTGTGGGTATGGATGGGCTCCACTGGCACAGGTAACACCCACCAGCAGCGAGGGCTGGGAAGGAATGGTGGAATTGTGCTTTTCTCCCTCATCCCACCTTTGTTTGATGCAGCAAAGTCCCTGGGCTGAGTGCAGGGCTCTGATTTATCCCAGAGTGTGGTGGCACTGGGTCAGGAGCTGCAGACATTCCCATCTCCCAGAAAACCTGAGTGTCCAGCTGGGAAGGAGCTACTGTCACCTGGGCTGTGCCAGCTCTGGGTGACACAGCCCAGGGNTGGCTCGCTCAGGTCTTTCCCAACCCAAACAATTCCATGATTTTCTATCAAGTCCCCCATGAATTCCCATGAATTCCCAGACCTTTTCCCTGTTCCACAGCCCAGAGCTGCTGTTCCAGGTCTCCCCAGGCCTTTAATCCAGTTCCTGCCCAGCTCCTCCATGGCACAGCGGAGCTCCCTGGAAGCTTTGAGCTCTTTAATAGCAAAGTTCATCACTTTTCCCGAAACCCTTACTTTAATTAAAGTCTGGATTTTCCTGTTGTGTCCAAGGATGACCAATGTCAGGGCTCATCAGCTAATTCCTGCTGGCCTCCATTTTCCAATAACATCCCCTTTTCCCAAGGGAATTCATTTCCCACTTCAAGGCTGTCCTGTGCATTTGCTTTGTTCCAGTTTTAATTCACGTGTCGAAACAGGCCTGGGAGAAGATGCTGTGGTTAAAATTTCACCTTGGAGGACTCACGGAATTTTGGGATGAGAAAAACCAACCCTTAATTCCGACAGGTGCCTGAACACCTCAAAATAATTCCTGCACCAACCCTTTGGCTCCAGAGTTTGGGAATTAAAACTGGAAAAGGGCAAAAAGGGATGGGAAGAGCATGGAATGTGCAAAGAGATTTAAGGTAATTCATGGTTCCCTCTCTGCTGACATTCCAAAGGGGTTTGACACATGGAATTAGGGATTATTTGCTGCTGGGATCCCACATTCCACTCTCCTTTCCATTTCTCTGTCCAAGGCCACGTGTTTTTATTTCATGGATTTATTTCTTCATAACTTTTCCAGATTCCTGGGGATTTTTGTTGCTGTTCCTCTCCCTTCCCAGTTCATTGGTGATATCCCAGTGGGATTTGGAGCTTCCATTATCCAGGACTGCAAATCCATCACTAATTCCATGGCACAGTCACAAATAGAGCCCCAAACAAACCTGAGAATTCCTGTGCCAGGTTTTAATCCACTTTTACATTTTTCCCACTGTGAAATCACCCCTACATTCCTCTGAGGCCCAATATCCATGGGTGACTCCTCAAGTTCCTCACTTCAGCTCCTTGGATGTTCCTGGACATGGGGAGAAATCCCCACTCCATCTCCTTTGTCCCGGCTCCATTTATTTCATCCTGATGCCATCTCCTTCGTCCTGGCTCCATTTCCTTTATTTCCATCTCCATTCCCATACCATCTCCTCCATCCCCACTCCATCTCCTTCATCCTGACTCCATGTATTTCATCCTGATTCCATCTCCTCCATCCTGGCTCCATTTCCTTTATTTCCATCTTCTCCATCCTCACTCCATCTCCTCCATCTCCATCTCCTCCATCCCTGCTCCCTCTCCTCCATCCCCACTCCATCTCCTTCATCCTGACTCCATTTATTTAATCCAGATTCCATGTCCTTCATCCCGGCTCCATTTATTTCATCCTGATTCCATCTCCTCTATCCTGGCTCCATTTCCTTTATTTCCATCTTCTCCATCCTCACTCCCTCTCCTCCATCTCCATCTCCTCCATCCCCATTCCATCTCCTCCATCCTCAATTCCCTCTCCTCTCCTCCATCCCCATCTCCTCCATCCCCTCTCCATCTCCCTCCCTGGTTGCTCCAGCCAGGCTCCCTGGAGACACTTCCCAAACAGCAGCCAGGAGTGGGGAATGAAACCCTCCTGATTGTGATGGAATAAGGGTAGGACAGTGATGGATTGCTTTGTGTGTTTGTCATATCAGCTGCTCCTGGCACTGTTTTTCCACGGGCTAAAAATACATCCCATAACTGTGGAATAGGTCCCAGGCTGCCCATGGCTGCACTGATGGATCTGCTCAGCCCTGGAAAGCTCCCACTGCCTCTGGTTTCCATCTTCAGAGAAGTGTCTGGGCCCCAGAGATAAAAAATATCGGATTTTGGGCATGAAATAATAAAGGTTCCATAAAAAAAAGATCCCTGTAAATGCATCAGTGATCATTGGATAAGTCATGGAATTATGGGATGGTTTGGGATGGAAGGGACTTTCAAACCATCCCATTCCACCTGTTCCATGGGCAGGGACAGCTCCCACTGTCCCAGGCTGCTCCAGCCTGGCCTTGGGCACTGCCAAGGATCCAGGGGCAGCCACAGCTGCTCTGGGAATTCCAGCCCAGCCAGGAATTCCCAATTCCCAATCTCCCACCCATCCCTGCCCTCTGGCAGTGGGAGCCATTCCCTCGGTCCTGTCCCTCCATGCCTTGTCCCCAGTCCCTCTCCAGCTCTCCTGGAGCCCCTCCAGGCCCTGCAAGGGGCTCTGAGCTCTGCCTGGATCCTTCCCTTCTCCAAGCGAACATTCCCAGCTCTCCCAGCCTGGCTCCATATTCCAGAGGGAAATTCTATATCCACCAATATTCCTTGGTCTGGAATTCAGTTCAGTGAAAGGAGAAGATGCTGTTGATAAAATTTCACCTTGGAGGACTCACGGAATTTTGGGATGAGAAAAACCAACCCTTAATTCCAACATTCCCTGAACACTTCACAATAATTCCTGCACCAACCCTTTGACTCCAGAGTCTGGGAATTACAATTCCAGGCTCAGGGGCTGGGAATTGCCTGGAGAAATTGGGCTGCCAGCAACAGCTCCAAAAATCCGGTTTGGAACAGCAACTCCGAACCCGAGTTCTGGAGCTGGCACTGCTGGCTCTGTTCCAGAGGAACTGGAAGGGTCGCTGTCCCCTGGGGCTCCTGGAGCGTTATTCCCGCTGGGATCAATGGGATACGAGCCATTCATGGACACAAACAGCCCTGGGAGGAGGAGCAGCGCCCTAATGAGCCGCTGTTAATGATCATTAATGGGCTCCTGGTCATTAATGGGCTCCTGGTAATGAGGGGGCCCAGCTGAATATTGGGATTTTTAAAGTGGGATCCCAGCTGAATATTGGGATTTTTAGAGGGGGATCCCAGTTGAATATCAGGNTTAGAGGGATCCCAGCTGAATATTGGGATATTTCGAGGGGGATCCCAGTTGAACATCAGGAATTTTAGAGGGATCCCAGCTGAATATTGGGATATTTCGAGGGGGATCCCAGTTGAACATCAGGAATTTTAGAGGGATCCCAGCTGAATATTGGGATTTTTAGGAGGGGTTTTCATTTGAATATTGGGATTTTTACAGTGGGTTCCCAGCTGAACATTGGGATATTTAGAGGGGGATCCCAATTGAATATCAGGAATTTTAGAGGGTGATCCCAGCTGAGTATCAGGAATTTTAGAGGGGGATCCCAGTTGAATATCAGGAATTTTATAGTGGTGAATACTGGGCTTTTTAGAGGGATTCCCAGCTGAATATTGGGATTTTTAGGGAACATCCTTTCATTAAGGGTTGCCAGCCCCAGAGCTGCAGGATCCAGGAACAGATTCCATTTGGAATAATAAATATTAAGGCAAACCATGAAGCTGGAGCTGCTCTGTCCCTACAAAGGTTTCACTTTTTAGCTCCAAATGAACTTCGGGTGCAGATTTTCCTCATTGGAGCCGAGCTGCTTTAAAAATCATTGGGAATTTGGCCTGAACATGGAACTGGAATTAACCCCCGCACGCCCGGTGTGGCTGAGCTGCCAAAGTGCTCCTTCGCCTCTTACCCCAGCCGGGGCTGGACGAGGATTCCCGGAAAGAGGTGGGAAGCAGACAGTGAAAAACGCAGAGCCATTACCTGGAGCGCTGCCGGGGTTATCCAGGAGCGATTGAATGAATTTCTCCTGGCTGGGATATCGACCCGGCCTCTCCAGAGGGGCTCCGGGAGCACCCGAGGCGCCTCCGGGCTTGTCTCGGGAAGGATCCGCAGCACTTTGGAGCTGGAAGGGGGAAATCCACTCTGGCTCTCCCCAGGCTGCGTTCCTGGAGGAGCGCGGGCAGCAGGTGGCCCCGGGATCCATCCAGGGGGATTTGGGGGGTTTATTCCCAGCAGAGGGTTTTTCCAGGATTTTCCAGCTGGGAGCTGAGCACTGAGGGGTGTGTGACCTCGAGCTCTGCCCTGGAGCTGCTGGCGCTGGGGTTTAATCCATAGAAATGATGTCATGGCTGTGGAGACAGGAATTAGGAATTCAGGGAGCCTGAGGTGAGACCATTCCAAGCCTGGCTCAAAGTCACCCTGGAGTTTTGCATGGCTCTACCCCAGGAGAATTCCAAGTATTCCATCAGGGACCTGCTCTGCTTGGGGCTGCAGGGAAGTTTTGGGTGTTGTTCACCCTAAAAAAATCCCAAATTTGTCAATCCCACGGATTATTCCTGCAGCTTTCGTGGTGTTTTCCTGAAAATGGTGGGAGCAGCTGGAAAATCTCTGTTCCCCATGAGGTTCCTGCTCCTCCATCACCCCAGAAATGTGGGATTGAGGTGATCCCAGAGCCTGAGAGGTTCTTCCTCCCCCTCCCATGCACAGGTTATAAATATCCCATCTGTTCTCCGTGCCAATTCCCAAATCCCCACGGGACAGAGGGAGAGAGGCCCAAATCCCACGGATGCACTGGATGTGTCCCAGCATCTCCACATCACCCAGCAGGAAAAACCCTTTTCCCAACATTTCCCTGCCTAAAATGAGGGATATTTTTAGGGATTAGAGCCACAAACACTGGATTAGAGTGGGGGCACCAGGCAAGGAGGGATCTTGGATTGAGGCTGAAAATTCCACAGTTTTAGGTCAGAACCAGGAGTTTGCCTTGGCTTGGAATTCTGGTGTTGGGAATGAAGGTTAATTAAAATGTGTTCCACTCTAAGCATTCGCTGTAATTAATGAAAGATTCCTGATGAATTAACTCCCAAAAAGTGCCCAAGCATTCCAGGATTTGGGAATGCTCGTGTTCTCCACAACACCACCACAAAGCATTCCAGTTAAACAGCTGGAAATGCTTTGGAATGACTGAGACCTCTCTATTATTTCTCCCTCTTCCTGTTTTATCCTAAAATTCCTCTTTTCCTAGCGTTCCTCTGGCACTGAAGGGTAAAAAAGGGGAATTTTGGATACATTTCCCCAGCCGGTTCAGCCGGGATGCCTCGGGAACATTTTTGTTCTGTGATTCCCGATCCAGGGTGTGTTTGTTCCCGGGAGAACAGGCAGATCTGTTCTTTGTCCTTCCCTAAATGCGGCTGGAAATGAGGGATCGCTGCCGAGATTCCTGCCGGGCTCAGGGAATTGATTCCATGGGGATGCTCTGCTCTGGCTCAGCCTCTCCCACGAGTGCCTCTGGCAGCTCCAGCTTTTTCCACCCCTTCCAGCCCGGCTGTAAATGGATTTCACCTTCTCCATCCCCCGTTTAAACTCCTGATAACCTCTCCTGGGGGTGTCCATTAAATTTCGGGAGCTCGGCCATCTCCACCCCCGGCATAAACCAGGAAGCTCCAAAAGCTTCCAGCACTAAAAACATGGACAATCAATATTTCCCGGCAGGAATGTGGGTGTCAGGAGAGCGATTTTCCCGCAGGTTGTTGGAGCCTCTGCGTCCCCATCCCGCTGCCGGGATTCCCGGGAAGCTCCTCCCGCAGCCGGTGTGGATGCACGGATTGACCCCCAGGAGCCAGCGGAGCCCCCGGGAATGGGAGAAGCAGCTCGGGGAGCTCGCACGGGAAGATCCCTACGGAGGGAAGGGACGGAGAAATCCAAATCCCGTGGGAGCAGCGGCTTCTCCCTCCCTGGAATGCGCCCGCGCCGAGTCACCTGTTGGTCCGGCTTGTAGCTGGGATAATAAACCCTGGATTTTGTGCTCTCCCAGAGGCAAACTTCCCGCTGTATTCCCGGGCAGCGGGATCCCGCCGGGCTGGGCTGGGCTGGCTGCTTTCCCTGGCCACAGCCGCGATCCAGGGGCAGGAACGCAATTCCCGCATCTCCGGCGCGCAGGGATGCGGGTCCCGCGCTCAGCCAGCCGCGGGGGCNCGGGCCGGGCCGGGCCGGGATGGGCGGCTCCGGCCACCCCGAGCATCTCCCGAGCTCCGGCATCCCGGGATCCATTCGCCTGATGTTTTTTAGGAGGAAAAGGTCCGAGCCGGCCCCGCGTGTCCGCGGGAGGGCTGAGGGAGGTCAGTCCGGCGGTCGGTCCGGCGGTCAGCGCTGCGGGCAGCCCC
>VXBC01004977.1:65069-78698 GCA_013399945.1 Ploceus nigricollis | reverse complement strand
TGACTCTTGGGGATGGTGCTGTGTGCAGGGCCAGGAGTTGGCCCTTGATGATTCTTGGTTTATCTCAAATACTTACAAAAAAATAAATCAAATATTTGAACTAATATAAAGTTAACCTAGTATTTGAGGTTAGCAATAGCTGGAAAAAAGTCAGGAGCCTTTCCCTCCCTTCCCTCTTCTGTCTGTAATGTGACTAAAGATAATAATAATCAGGCCTGTTTACTTTGAAAACTTTACATGTATTTAAAGTAGAAAAATATTTCAAGCTAAATTGTATTTCACAGGTCTCTATCCAAGGCAAAGAAGAAAGAAATACTGATACTAAATAAGGAATATATTCAGCTATACTTAATGCTATCTCACAAAGAACCAAAGGTCTATGTGTTTAGGTTATGGCAAAAACCTTTCAAATTTGTCCTAATGTGCTTTCTTTTTTTTTTTTTTCCCTTTTTCTATTTTCCAATTACTTTAGAAATAAATGCTCTTAATTCATCCTTTTTTTCTTGCTATTGAAAATAGAAGAACTTACACAGAAAAATAATCTCTGGGTACATTCAATCATTGTTATTTCTTCATTACTCCAACTTTTCCTCATCACACTAATTTCGGCTCTACCATGTTGCTACAAAGACAAGAACCTGCTCTAGTTTTAGCAGAATCAGTGTTAAGCAGATGCTTTGAAAATGTAAAGATATTGAATAGGGAAGTGAAGTCCGCAATCATTTCAGTTATCTAGGGGGATGTACCAGATGCATGAGGACTTGCTACAGAAAACCAGAAGTTATCCTGAAAAAAGTGAGAACATCTGGATGTGGCACTTGGCTGGAGTTGGGAAAGTCTTCTCTCTGTTTTGTTTCTCATGAAAATTTTAACACATCTAAAGTTGCTTTGGAGAAAGTGTGTTGCCATGTGCATGTGTGTGTGTATATGTACATATGCTGCAGAGAGAGATTGCCACGACAAAATTCTGTGATTCTGTAAAAAGGAATTTTATCTGATTTCTGCTTTATTTCCTCCCCCAGTGCAAATCATTTGGATGAGATCTTTCCTGGAGGAAACTACAGTCTGAATTCCTGGAAAGCATGTTGCCAAATACTGGGTCAACCTGCTTTTCATTGCACTTAGGTTTAAGTTTGAATTTTTTTGACAGGATTGAATATAAATAAGAACTGTGTTCCTTGGAAGAAAGGAAATAAAAAATGTGTTTTGCTACAATGAGCGTGAATTTCCCCCATGCAATCTTTATTTTTAATCTCTTACTAGCCCAATTCCTCTGACTTGTTTGGAATTATTTATAAATTAAACTGGCATAAATGGAAGACACCTCTTGCTGCAGAATTCTTCTCCCACTGCAAATCAGAATAGAAGAACATTTCTAAGCCTGATTCTCCTGCTTTTATTTCTACCCTGAAACTAACTAATTTTCCAGATTAAACTGCTATAAGCATGAAGAAAATCAGATTCAGAAGATTTGGCTGCCACTTACAGAAAGCTATGAACTAGAAATAATATTCAGAGTTACCATCAATTTCTAATACTATTTCTACCCTTTTTGATGGCAAATAAGTCTTTACTGCATGAAGAGAAATTACTTTTCTGCAAAAGAAAATGCAGAGAAATGCCTTTTCTGCAGAGAAATCTGCATTTTCTGCAGAGATAATTATATACATATACGNCTAATTTTCCAGATTAAACTGCTATAAGCATGAAGAAAATCAGATTCAGAAGATTTGGCTGCCACTTACAGAAAGCTATGAACTAGAAATAATATTCAGAGTTACCATCAATTTCTAATACTATTTCTACCCTTTTTGATGGCAAATAAGTCTTTACTGCATGAAGAGAAATTACTTTTCTGCAAAAGAAAATGCAGAGAAATGCCTTTTCTGCAGAGAAATCTGCATTTTCTGCAGAGATAATTATATACATATACGTATATAGATATATACATATATATATTCCTACCTATACCTAGATAGCTATAACTGCACATGAACTGAGCTGCAAACCTCTTCTACCTTATCAGCTTGGCCACTGAAGCACCCAAACTGGCGGCTAGCCACTCTGCCACAGTCCTCCTCCTGCCCACAGGAGAGTGCAGGAAGTTGGTCACTGACTACAGTTAACTCATGTGAATGAAAATGTCCAGCCTCCAAGTAAAGCTTCCTGTATTAATTCTTCTAAATCTATGTTTTTAACCATTGTGAAAATTGATCCTGGAGTCACCAACGAGGAACTTTTATACACATTTGACCATTATCAAATGCAGGAAAAATGAGACCCATACCATGACTATTCCCTGTCAAGCAAGCTTAATGTAGGAGACCTCCAGAGGATCCCCTTGAAGAAGAAAGTGTGTTATGATTTTAAGCTTCAGAACTTTCATGGACTCAAAAACTGGTAAGTTCTGTGCAGAGATAGGGAAAGAGAGAGCGGGAGAGAGAGTGATTACTATCCTATGACATTGTTAATGCTAAAGGCTTGGGGAAAGAAGGTCAGAACTAAAGTACAGGAGCATTGGAAAATTCTGACACATTCTGCAAATAAAAATTGTGCAGATGGTCTGTTCAGGAAAAGCAATTACTAATTTTTCAAGCTTCCATTAATTACTGCAGAATCTTTTCCAGGAAATCCAAGTTCATTAACTTAGACAGCTGCCAATACAGTTATTTCCAGGGAGTATTTATTTAAACTTACTGTGAAAGTGCTAGTTTCCTGTAAAGCTCAGTTTATTAACTTAATCCCCAGAAAATCCCCAGTATTGCTACTACTTGTGATTTTTTATCTCTGGTTTTATATTGTTAGGTGTTTTTCTTTGGCCTCATCCACCTAGGTATGTCATCCTCAATTTTCAGTGGTTTTAAAGGATGTTGATAATGCTGATTAGAAAAGATATATGCTCATATATTTGATATGAATCCATCCTAAAGAAAATGCATCGATTTGATCCATGAGTTTTATCCAGCATGCTGGTTATAGCAGGGTTTGGATTTCAAGTAAGTTTAGAGTCTGAAATAGAGCAATATTTCAAGGAAAATTAATCAGAAACATTAGTTCTCACTGCCAAGAAGAGCACACCCCACGTGCTCTGTTTGCAAATCATCACCTGCACTCTCCTTCTTTGCTACTCCCCTACCATGCTCTATTTAATATCAGTCTTTTGAAATGGCTGCTCTTTCCATTTCACAATTGTATGCTGGGTAAAAGGGCTGCTTGGGCTAGTAAATACAGTCATGCATAAACTGCTAGAAAATCCTTTCATATAGCTGAAGGTAGCAGCCTACCTCCCGCAGAAGAGATGTGGTGTTTTCCTTTTTAAGACTCCTCTATAGCTAGATTAAATGGAAGGCAATTTTTGCAGAGTATATAAGATATTTCTCTACACCTGCTCAAAGAGATTGCCCACCTGGTTTGATGATGGCTTAATCCAAAGATAATATATGTGGGACATTACATCTTAAGTGTAGCAAAACCAGCTGTGAAAGCAGGAGGGGATTGCTACCAAGTACCATCATGTGTTCTGGTGACTATTTTCCCTCTGTCCTTGCAATGGTGCTAGGAGTCCAGTGTAGAATTCTTTGTGTTTCTCTCAACACAAAAGTGGAAGAGTGCATGTCACCAGCTTGGAGTTACCCTGGCAGCTTGGACCCTGAACTATCAATGCCCAGGAACACATTTCTGACAATATCAGCAGGAACAAATCTGCATGACAGACCTCAAAAGAAACATTTGATTTAATCAAATGCTTGCTAGCACATGTGATGGGTTGACCTTGTGGTGAGATGGATGCCAGGTGCCACCAAAGTTGCTCTAGCCTTCTCCTCTTCTGCTGTACAGGCGAGAGAAGATCCAGTGAAAGGTTTATGGCTTGAGATAAGGACAGGGAGAGATCACTCACCGGGCACCATCATAGGCAAAACTGATTCAACTTGGGGAAGATTAATTTAATTTATTGCTGATCAGTTCAGAGTAGGATACAGAGAAACAAAACCAAATCTTAAAAACACTCTCCCCCACCTCCCTCTGTGCCTTGTGATCAGTTTTACTCGTGATTTTCTCTACCTCCATCCCCACCACCCAGCAGCCCAGAGCGATGAAGAATTGGGGTTGTGGTCAGTTCATCACATGTTGTCTCTGCCTCTTCTTCTTCCTCAGGAAGAGGAATCCTCACAGTCCTTCCCTGTTCCACTGTGGCATCCTTACTATAGCAGACAGTCCTCCACAAACTTCTCCAATGTGAGTCCTTTGAGTCCTTCCATGGGCTGCAGTTTTTCATTAACTGCTCCAGCTTGTGTCCCTTCCATGGGGTGCAGTCCTTAAAGAACAGGCTGTTTCAGTGTTAGTCTCCAAAAGGATCACAAGTCCTGCCAGCAAACCTGCTCCAGTGCAGGCTCCTCTCTCCACAGACCTACCAGGACCCTGCTCCAGCACCAACTTCTCTTTCCATGGAGCCATGGGTCTTGCCAGGAGCCCTCCATTGTGGGCTTCCCACAGGATCACAGCTTCCTTTGAGCATCCACTTGGTCTTGGGTGGGTCTTTTCTGCATGCTGCAGGTGGATCTCTGCATCCCCATGGACGTCTCTGGGCTGCAGGGGCACAGCTGCCTCACCATTGGCTGCACCATGGGCTGCAGGAGAATCTCAGCTCTCTACTTGGACCGGCTCCTGCCCCTTTTCCACTGACCTGTGAGACTTTTTGTCTCATTTTCTCACTCTTCTCTTTTGGCTGCTTCTTCTGCAATAGATTTTTCCTCATTTCTTAAATAGTTATCACAGAGGTACTACCACTGTCATAGATGGATTCAGCTTCGGCCAGTGGCAAGTCCATCTTTGAGCCAGCAGGCATCGGCTCCATTGGGCATGGAGGAAGCTTCCAGTAACTTCTCAAAGAAGCCACCCTGTAGCATACTTCCCTCTCTCCTCCACTACCAAAACCTGGCCTCATAAACCCAGTACACACTCTACACCTATAGGCTCAAATATGTGAATGAGCATTTTGTCAATTCATAAGTAACAGATGAAGTCTGTGTGGAGGTAGCTCTGTTTCAAAAGTCTTGCAAAAAAGAGAGTTTAACTTTCTTCAAAGTTATCAGAATGGCAGTGCACAATAGGTTGGAACTAATGAAGGTGGCAAGTGAATGAACCATTAGTGGCATGACTCAATTTCTCACCCTCACAAGCTACCCACTGGATGTCAGTACATATCTAATAGCTCTGTGATGTAGCTTTCACAGGGTGTTAGTCACTAAAAGTCACTGGTAATAATTCCAGGAAAACTTTTACACAGTTTTGTGTGCAACAGTTCCAGGAAATCTACTGTATAGCCTTTATCATGCTCAGAACATGTACGATCAATGAAAATTACCCTTAAAGTAAGACAGTGTTCTCTCTCGACCCAATTTAGAGAAGTACTGGAATATGTAAATTAAGGATGTCTGGCAGGTAACAGGAATATTTCTATTTTAATTGGCTAAGATGAGGGGCAGATGGAAAAAACAAGGACATTTAGAAACAATCTTTTTCTATTCTACATATCACAGCAGCCATTGCAACCTATATACCTTTGTGAACAAGTGAGTAGTTGACTATATGTTGTGATTTAACTGGCAGGCAGCTAAACACCTCCCAGTCACTTCCTCAGGCCCTGCTGCTACCTAGGACAGGGCAGAGAATTCAAAGCAGAAAAAAAAGTTAAATTTGGGGGTTGAGGTAAAGACAGTTTTAGGCAATAATAATAATAATAATACCAGAAGAAGTGATACATAAGGCAGTTGTTTTCTATCCACTGACTACTGGCTACTCAGTCCCTTGGCTGCAGCCCCCAGACAGCCTTCCCCCCAGTTTATAAACTGAGCATGACACCATATGACATGGAATATCCTTTCAAACAGTTTGAGTCAGTTGTTCTGGCTCTGTGTGTGTCATGGTTTAGGAATGGTACTCCCCCAATGTAGTGCTCTCACTGAGACCCTCCAAACCACACCACAAATCACTCGCTTCCCCTCCCACTCCCCCTTCCCCCTGTGGGTNTCACAGCAGCCATTGCAACCTATATACCTTTGTGAACAAGTGAGTAGTTGACTATATGTTGTGATTTAACTGGCAGGCAGCTAAACACCTCCCAGTCACTTCCTCAGGCCCTGCTGCTACCTAGGACAGGGCAGAGAATTCAAAGCAGAAAAAAAAGTTAAATTTGGGGGTTGAGGTAAAGACAGTTTTAGGCAATAATAATAATAATAATACCAGAAGAAGTGATACATAAGGCAGTTGTTTTCTATCCACTGACTACTGGCTACTCAGTCCCTTGGCTGCAGCCCCCAGACAGCCTTCCCCCCAGTTTATAAACTGAGCATGACACCATATGACATGGAATATCCTTTCAAACAGTTTGAGTCAGTTGTTCTGGCTCTGTGTGTGTCATGGTTTAGGAATGGTACTCCCCCAATGTAGTGCTCTCACTGAGACCCTCCAAACCACACCACAAATCACTCGCTTCCCCTCCCACTCCCCCTTCCCCCTGTGGGTGGCTGAAGAGAATTGGAGGCACAAAAGGTGAAGATCACAGTTGAGAAAAGAGCAGCTTACTGGAAACAGCAGTGTGATAAGAAAACACACAGTAACAGCAGCAATATGAAGAGCAAAAATGTACAAAAGAGAGTGATTCGTGTGCAAAAATGCCGTCACTACAAAGCTTAACCTGCCTGCAGCTACACCACCCCAACTGCTCCGTCAGTGTCAGAGGCAGAACCACCCAACTTTTCCCTCTGTGTGGAAATCAGCATTACCCTACTGCTCCTCACTTATTCCCACACTTACTCAACACCGCAGCAGAGACTCCTTTCCTCTGTACCTCAGCAGTGGTGTGAGGTGGTATAGAATAATGAGGTAGTACAGAATAATAAGTTGGTACAGAGTAACTGCCAGGTCCTGGCTACAGCCTCTCTTGGCTACAGCAGAAATGAACCCTCTCCTGTCTGGAGCCAGGACTGTTTTCTCCCATATTCTTGTGCTCCCCCACAGCCTATTCACTGTTGGGGTGATATGAGAAGATAAAATCCTTGACTTAGGGTAAGCATTACTTAAAAACAATTAAAACATCAGTGTGTTATCAACATCATTTCATTCTAAATCCAAAATACAGCACTTTACCACCTACTAGGAAGAGAAATAACCCTATCCCAACCAAAACAAGGACACAGTCAAGGAGGCATGTCATACACAGCAAGTTATGAAGCCAAATCAGTGTTCTCCAAAACAGGTATCACCTTTTTCTTACAAAAGTCATGAATAGAGAGAGGCAAGATGCCAAGGATACAGAATATTAATCCCAATTCTTCTACAGACTGAAACTGTTTTTGTTATGCAGTGGTCAGTCTACTTCTCACTATGCAGTGCCATAAATTCATTGTTTCCAAAAGTTATGAGTCTGTGGATCACTGACAGACTTCCAAATTTTGACTAGAAACAGCTTGCATTAAATTCTTAGCAGTGCCATATAGGTGTGAAGGTGTCTCTGAACCTCAGTGCCACCAGTTGTTGTAGAAGACAAATGTGTGTCAAGGGCATTGGTGCAGGGCAAGGGAAGCTCTCTGTCCTTGTGAGGTACACGGCATGGGGAGCACAGCCCTGCTTGACAGTCACCAGCACAGCTAGTTTTGCCCTGGGAGCAGCTGGTGTGTGACAATTGTGGCCACAGTTCATCCATGTGGGACCATCTCAATTCTGTAAGCAGACCCACAAAATATTTATGTCTGCTGCAACCCTAGGCTGTTTTCTGCTATCAACATAAAAACAAGCATCAGGTCACAAAACTTTCATATTTGAGAGGCTGAATCAAATTCTTTTCTCATTTGCATCAATCTAAACTTGGTGGATCTTCACTGAAACTGGAGTTATCATACACTTATGACAATGTAAATCAGACAGGAGTTGTTTCCCCAATGAAAGTACTTAATAAAATATTGTGTATTGTATGTGTACAGCTGTACACATGCTTCTGTTTTGCTTTGTGAAGCTATGCATCTGAAACATGAGAATGCAAAACTAGAAAACTAACTGGTGAAAACCAATTCACTCTTTATGTCTTGATGGCTTTCTAGAGGGGGGGAAAAATTAAAGAATTTTCTTGTTGCTATGGTATTCTGCAGCATAGGGATTCACTGTAGCAACCAGTGCATTACGTCTTAAGACATTGATCAGAATGCATATGTTGCCATGGTTGCCACAGTGAGTATTTTATTTTTGCTATATTGATTGATGCCTTTGATGTCAGGCAGCTAGAAATATGAGGGAGATGGGAGCACCCTACATGACAATCTGCTTGGTTCCTGACAGCAAATATAGATGGCAGCTAAGGATCACATTTGTCTAGATGAAATGAGAAAATTTTGAATTTTTATATGCAAAATCTTGCTTGTGACCAGAATTAAACATAGGAAAGAAATATCAAATTTGGGTTTCTTGTTTACTTATTTTCCACTTGCTGGGGAGGTGTTCCTACCTCAGCACCAATTGCATTACAATGTTTGGAGTCCCCATGTTAGGGACAATAGCCCTGTACCTAATATAATAAACCTGAATTTGTGTCCACTTGTGAGTTTTGTACCCCATGTTCACTTGGGAAAGTTTCTCATCCTCTGTTCCTAAAATGAAGCAGTAACCTGGGTGTATTGCTGGAAGTTGTGATAAAACAAAAGTTGCTAGCAGAAATGAGAGAGTGGGACTTTTGCAGGTGTGGGATTATACACCCAGGAAATCCATCCATCTGATTCTGTGCCAGAAAACAAGGAGAAACTATACATTACATGTCTAGTCTCTTATACATGGATTGAAACAGATATAATTTCACCAGCATGGTACTTTGTCTGAGCTAACAGCTCTGGTTTCTGGTTCAGAAGCAAGACCATGGATAGGTTCATACCAGTGTTATTCCCTCTCTCTGAAGAAAAACTCTCACACTGCTGCAGCATCTTAGCTCAAGCAACAGCAGGGACACAAATTTGGTGTCCATACCAAACAATTAGTTACATCACACAATCCCACCTGTCTTCCACATTGTTCATAGCCCTAAATAATCCAAGTTTCATTAACTGCTGACTGAAATTGTCTTACAAAACTGTCATTTGACTCTACCTGGCTATGTGGCCATATTACAATAATTATTACACAGGGAAAGTCTCTGAAGTATCTTGTCTCTTTATTTGGAATACTTTCTTTGTTAAAAGTACTTCCCCAAGGAGCCACTAAAAAAAAGCCTTTCTCTATTTTCAGTTCAGGAATACCACATAGAAGATATTCATCCTCCACAGTTTTCTGAATAATCATGCTCAGGCGTTTCAAAAAAAGGAACTGATCCTTGCAGCTATGTGCTATTCTTGCAGACAGCTCAGCTGAAGTCAGCTAAGGTACCCTCTGCACTATGCATATTTTCCATTCATAAGCGATTATGGGACCTGGCTTCACCTGAAACCAGTGGGAAAAATAAGAGATCTCCCCATAACAATCACTTTGCCCCTTATACTACTTTACTGCCATAATAAAACCAAAGCAGAGCCCAGACTGAGACTTCGTTTCCCAGGTAACTGTTGAATTCCCAAGCATCTTGCTTCCTCTCTTCATCCTTTTTTCCTCTAATCATTCCAAGACTTTACAGAAGCACTCTTCCCATCTTGCTTTCTGTACCTGCTAATTTTGATCACCTTTATTTTGATTTCACACACCACCACGGGAATGCTGGAATTTTATCTTTGTTGGGTCACTAGATGGCAGAAGAGACTCAGTAAAAACTCTTCCCCAGAAAATAGGTAGGGATCCAAGTATCTAGCCTTTTTACTTATTGTGTGGTCCACTTGGGGTTTTTGTTGATCAAAATTTCAAATCAAGTAACAAATCAAAATTTGTTAAATACTTTTTTTACCTGTTTTCAGGATTTTTTTTCATATTAAAAATGTGATAGGCTTTGGCTAAGGTGGTTTGCTTTTAACAGGCCACTCTGGGCACCTTACAGCTCTGCTTCCTGGAGTGCCACACAGGCATTCCTGAAGATCATCTTTTCCTAAAATGATGTGTGGTGGTTACCCTACATTTCTTATCACCATTATGGGTTCTGGTGAAGGGTGTTAGTGCCTGTCTGTAGTAACCTTAGAGAAAGTAGTAGAATGAATTATGGAATATATAAAATTTAGATGCTGAAAGAACTCGCAATAGATGGAGGTGTGAAGAGGGTAGTTGTGTATCCTGCTACCAAATCCTCATTTTATTTACCTGCAGATAATACAGGGCTGAAGGTTTCTAAAAATTATGCATGGCCTAGAACAGCAACAGCATTAATAGTTCCAAAGTCCATTTTATTGTAATCCCCACCACCAGTGCAGCTCTCAGCTTGTCCTCTGCCTTCAGGATTGCTGGACACAATAAGGCTTTTCTCAAGCTGATATTGATGCCTAAAGATTTTTGCATTTTGTGTATATCTGCAGTTTTATAGATTTTAATGTATAGCTGTATAGTTTCTAACTCTTTGTCACTTTAACATAGTAGCTGCACTTTCCAAGATATTATGCTAGCTTCTTGGAATTCTGCTTAGTCTTGCTTTTTAGTCTAGGAAGGACACTTTGTTTTCCACTAGAACTTAAAAGACATAACAAGAAAGTCCCTGGAATAACTCCATTGGGGCAGAGCACAGGGGGAAATTACCTAATCAACTGTTCTTCTAATTGGACAATATTTGATAGGTATACAAATCAACTAACCCTAAAAAAATTGCAGAAACACTATGCGTGCATATTGCCATATTGTGTACCTTGAAAGCTTTTCAATTAAGGATTTGCCTATATATAATAATTTAAATGCTGTTTGGGAAAGATATGTGTTTTATTCCAGGCAACAATAAAGTTTTCCTTAGCTGCCTTGTAGAGGTAAGGGGGTGCAGGAGCAATCATCTCACTGTGGGAGAGAGGGTTCAGACAAACATACTATTAATGACATAACCTTTAGTACAAGTCCTAGAAAATAGTACCTTTGGAAAGGAGAGGGAAACTCATTGTGGAGGAAACAATGACAAAACATCCTTATGAGATGTACTCATTTACTCAAGTATATGGTTTGTTTCTGGAGTATTGATTGTCGCAGTGGCTGGCAAAGTCTTTATTTACAAGGAAGAGGGAATAACAATGAGCCTTCCTTGCCTTCCAGAGGTACTAGAGCCACTATTCAAGAGCTTAAATGCTTACTTCTAAATACAGCAAAGTAATCCACTTTTCAGAGCAGTAACCTGTTCTGAAAGTGAGTTGCAAGAGCTTCAATAGAATTTAAAAGCACCTTAAAAGAGATTGGATGAGTATAGTATTCTCGATACCTCAACAAGAAGGTCTCACCATTACTTTCACTCCAACTGTGAAAGGTTTCATCTAACAATATGACACAGCAGCTACTGACTTTGGGCTGTTCTTCATCCGTCAGATCTATGACTGTTAATGGGGGCTTCAGGAGAGGCAGAAGATAAGAGCATGTATCCTTCAGGAACCATCCAAAAAACACTCTCAAAAAACCTGAAGGGCTCAAAGCCCTTCAACAACAATGTACTGTTGAGAGCTTAGATAGATTTGGCTTTCTTGCATTAGCTTTTCTTCATATTTCCTTATGTCATTCTATAAGGCCTGGTGTGTATGTTTGTGAATAGAATGAACTGAAGCCCTTGGGAGCAGTACAGGATGGGTGGTGGATTTGCTCTTAGTAGTGATGCCTTGAGAGACTGACCTGGAACAGAGACTAGACAGAGCTAAAAGAATAAAGTAGGTATTTATTAAAAGGCCTCAATGGAGGCAGTACAACAGCCTGCCCAGGGCTACACCCAAGATGGATCCAAACTGGTCACAAAATGGATGACCGGTCACAGGGTCTCTCACTTTTATTAGTTTTGGTCCATTTACGTATTGGGGTTAATTGTCCAATTACGGCTTCAGGTTATGAAGTCCCACCCTCCTTGTTTGATCTCCTCAATTCACCATTGTTTATGCTTTTTGGGCCTGAGGCTTGTAACAGTTGTCCTTGGTCTCAAGCTGGAATAGGATTGTTTTGTCTACCTACCCTGTGAAGTGAACCTACCAAGACTTAATATGAAGTTCAGAGTTACACACCAAGGCAGCATAGAGTCTGAAAAATATGAAAAAGAAAACTTAAGGTATCTCTAGCACTACCCAGCTTTGATTCTTTTTTTCCAGGTCACCTCAACCTGACTGCTTCCAAAGAAGACTTTGCCAAATAATGGTCAAAAGGAAAAAAATAAAATGTTGGTCTTATCCACCATAGTATTTTCTCTATTTTTTTTAACAGGGAAATTCTAGATTTTAAATAGTAGTAGATTTACTTTCCATAAAGCTTTCTCCCTAAAGTTCCTTCAAAATATTCATGCCAACTTTCTTTTCCATGTCTGAGTATATTGCAATAGCTATAAAAATAGATTTTTTTATCTAACCATTGCTATTCTGATCTATAAAGACCTTGTCTTTTGTAGATCTTTAAGGATTCAATAGGATGCTAAAAATGTACCAAATTTGTTTCTGCATTAGAAATTACCTTCACCCCCTCCTTATTCTTTAAATAATCCCTAAAATAGCAATAGGTGCTTTCAGCTGCATCCGGATTTATTTCTTCTCTGAGACCAGGTCTTTGGTCTGTGCAAATGTCTCCCAAAATCCTACAACACAGACATCAGGCAAAAATGGCTTCTGCACTAGGCTCACTTGCATGTGCTTAGGCAAAAAAGTATTTTTCAATGTCTTTTACTCCCAACTAAAACTTCATTAGGTGGCCGCAGTTGGTGAACTGCATTCTTTCCATGCTTTATGCTTTCCCAGATACGTTTTTTATAGTTCTACACCAACCCAGTCAGGTAGTTTACTCATTAGCCATCAAAGAGAGAGATAGCCTGAGAACTATTTGACTTAGCTGCTCTAGTAGTCAATTAAAAATTTTTTTTAAAAAATGCATGAATCTACCAAAGAAAGCTTCCATTGAACCAAACTTGATAATGCTGTCCAAAGCAGAGGAGAATGTTAATTCTCCTCCTGGTTTATTTAGTAGGGGAGATGGAAGAAACCAGTTTTCAAAATACAAGAAATCTTCCACTTGCAGATTATCTTTGCAAATATAGACATTTCAGAGAGAGAAATTTGAATCCTAAGGTGCTGATACAAGTGACTGAGGAACTATGATGGTGACACTGGGAACTCTCATCTTGTCTCTGTAAAAGTGATCTCATTTAGAATTCTTGGAAGATCCTCTTATGCTTACATGCCTGACATGGTTTCAGCTAGGGTAGAGCTAATTTGTTCTCAGCAGCTGTTACAGTGCTGTGTTTTGGATTCAGAATAAGAATAGTGTAGATAACACACTGATGTTTTGTGTTTCTCTTAAGTCATGCTTATCCTGAGTCAAGGACTTTTTGTTTCTTGTCTCGTGCTCTGCCAGTTAGGACATAAACAAAAGAAACTGGGAGGGAGCACAACTGGGACAGGTGGCCTGAACTCACCAAAGAGATATTCCACACCACAGAACATCATGCCCAGTATATAAACTGGGGCAGTCACCAGGAAGGGCAGCTGATCTGTATGTGGGAACGGGGTCTGGCAT
>VXBC01004977.1:47224-63790 GCA_013399945.1 Ploceus nigricollis | reverse complement strand
GAGGAGAATGTTAATTCTCCTCCTGGTTTATTTAGTAGGGGAGATGGAAGAAACCAGTTTTCAAAATACAAGAAATCTTCCACTTGCAGATTATCTTTGCAAATATAGACATTTCAGAGAGAGAAATTTGAATCCTAAGGTGCTGATACAAGTGACTGAGGAACTATGATGGTGACACTGGGAACTCTCATCTTGTCTCTGTAAAAGTGATCTCATTTAGAATTCTTGGAAGATCCTCTTATGCTTACATGCCTGACATGGTTTCAGCTAGGGTAGAGCTAATTTGTTCTCAGCAGCTGTTACAGTGCTGTGTTTTGGATTCAGAATAAGAATAGTGTAGATAACACACTGATGTTTTGTGTTTCTCTTAAGTCATGCTTATCCTGAGTCAAGGACTTTTTGTTTCTTGTCTCGTGCTCTGCCAGTTAGGACATAAACAAAAGAAACTGGGAGGGAGCACAACTGGGACAGGTGGCCTGAACTCACCAAAGAGATATTCCACACCACAGAACATCATGCCCAGTATATAAACTGGGGCAGTCACCAGGAAGGGCAGCTGATCTGTGTGTGGGAACGGGGTCTGGCATCCATCAGAGGGAGAGGTTAGGGACTGAGCAAGCAAGCAGCTCTGTGGTGCTTAATTTCCATCTGGGCTTAAACTACAACAGTGTCATAGGAGAAAAAGGACAAAAAAAAAATCAAAACACCAAAACGCCTGCTATTAAATGTCTTTATCGTGATTGTGACAAAATAAGACTATGTTGATGGTACATGTTCTGTCTGATGGCGCTGTCTGGCAAAACATGCTCTAAAACACAATAGGTGTAATTCTGAGTATATTACTTTATCAGGGACAATGAGCAGACACTAACCTCCTTTTTAGCCTACCTTATGGAAAGAAATAGACCAAACTACAGAGAGCTTTTGATCCAATTTTTATGGATCAAACAGAAGATCATGTGTAGAGCTCAAGGCAACAACAAACACTGGCGCATGCAATGGTAATCATAGAAGCACTACCATAAAGTCAGTACAAATTAAGCAGCCACTAATGATACAATACAGAGCACAATACAAATATGACCAGGCCTCTTTTCCTAAGCAAGAGTATGAATGTGTTACACTTGTATATTATTTGTGCAGTGTAGTCCTCAACTCCTGGTAAAACCATATGCTGCAATCAGATAATCTCCTGCTTTTGCAACATTTAGTAGCCCACTGCTAGGTCTGTATCAGTCAGTTCCATTGCTGGCAAGGGATAAGAGACAAAGGTCTCTTTTATTATCAGAGATGGACCTGTGGGGCTTTGTTCACACCATAGAAAAACACTGCCTCTTGGTGGGTTGATACTTGAGTTTTATATACATATGTCTTCTGAAGAGACTCATATATTGCTGTAGAATCAGGGAGATTATTCAGGGTGAGTATTTTGTTTTAACTAGTCTTAGCCCTGGCCTCTTCACCACAAGTCTAGGTAGACCAGGTTTGAGCACATATGTCTCCCATGGTGCTGCTGGCAGCACCTGTGGGGCCAAAAAACTGTCAACAGAGACAAACTTTTCATAAGTGTTTGTAAAGGGAGAGGATGGGACACAATTTCATTTGGAGGTATTGTTTGCTTAATTTATAAATAGTCAGCTTGATATGACCAAAAGTGAAAGAATATCTTGCTTTTGCATTATCTTGTTGAGTTCTGTGCTACATTGGTTCTAGGACTGGCCAGTGAGGTGTAGATGGCACTGCAAACCAATATAGGTGCTGCCATTAGAGCTCTTCTGAAATCAGTGTCAGAAGTCGTGGAGCTGCTCTTGCTGGAGCACTTCACACAAGCACACAGGAAGTCGTATATTGTTTTTATGTGGCAAGGTTTTGGTAGTGAGGAGCTGCATGTTTGACCTTTGCGAGAAGAGACAAGGGCTGTCCCCATGTCAGACACAGCAAACTCCAAAATGGACCCACCACTGAAGTCCACATATTTTGTATATGAAAATACTTCCACAGACTGTCTATGTGCAGCTATGGAAAATATTCAGGTTATGAAATTGGTCTGAATGCCCCAGCAGACTGGACATAAAAAAGAAAACAGTAAGCAAATTCCAAGTGCTGTCTATTAATAAAGAGTTAGAAATAACAGAAACAAAACTAATGTAAATATTACACTTTATACTATCCCTCTGTCTCACTAGAAATACAGAACAAGCCAATTTAAGAATATTATTTAACAAAAAAGGGGCTACATTAACAAGTCTTACCCTTCTAATTAGTGTGATAATAATTTATGTTATTTTTTCTCGTATAAACTTTAAGAGTCTTTAAGGATAAAGTTTTTTTTTTTTCATTTCAGCTACTTGAGTTGCAATGTGTTCTTGAACAGCTAAAACCTGCCTGGTAAAGTCTAAAGAAGGAAAAGGACAAAGAGGCAGGCTTTGTTTCTATTCCTGTATGCATTTTTACAGAGCTCACAGAACCACAGAATTGCTAGGATTGGAAGGGACCTCTGAAGATCACCCACTCCAACACTCCTGCCTAGGCATTTCAATCGTGCTGGCACCAGTGGTTCCACTCCCAAGAAGTTTGAGTGCAGCAACAATAGAAGTGCCCAGGCTCAGAGCTGCCATGCTGCTGTGCATGTGTTAGAAGAGTTTGGGTACAGCTTTTCAAGCATGTCTCACTTACTTTTACATGCTCATCATCAAGCACTTTGCATCCTGTCACACATGGCCAGAATGGCCAGAGACGTCAGAATCCAGTCTTGTACGTCTGGTGCTGAAATGGGATTTGCACCCCTCCTAAACTACGTACCAATGGTGTTCCCTGGGTAAGCTTGTCAGAAGACTTTCCACAGGGTTTAGGCTTGTGAGCTGTGGTGGTCTCTCATCAGCCAAGGTTTTTTTCAAATATACCTTCCTCATCAGCATTTTTCTACTTAAAAATGGCTTTAAGGTTGCTTCAGTCTGCCAGAGCATTGGAATCTTATGATTCTTCCACAAACATATGTCAGAAAGGGAAATAATTTTAGAAAACAGCAAACAACCAGCAATGATGGCATGGGGCATGCAGGATTGAATGAGAAACATACCCCGGGGTTGAGAGACCCATGTGACAGTTTTGTACTGCTCATCCATCAGTAATAAAGTATCCTAAAGTATTCTGAAGTATGCCTACTACTCTAGGTAGAGAATACTGCCTATTCCTCTGGATTTCAGCTCTAGTCAAGGACAAAGCAGTAATTCACAGGATTTCTGGAGGAAATGTAAAGCTTTATGCCTTGGAGTTTATTGTAATGATATGCTCTCAATAGATGAGTGCTACAATTGAAAAGGAGTTTGAAATCTTCAGACTGAAGGATCCTAACCTCTAACCCATCGTATGTATGCTTTTAAGCTGTTTCTAGTCATCATTTACTACTCAGATCTGAAAAATCCCCTCTGTGCTGTTTGCACTGTGAGACTGTAATGATCCATATGACGTTGGTGACATACTGACATATGTTGTAGCATATGTTGTGAAAACTTCTGAGCATCAATCTTCTCCTGAGGAGTAAAAAGGTGGGGAGGCAGGAAAGAATGTGCGTCTCCAAGCATGGAAGGCATGGACACCTCCTCCTACTTGAGTGGTTTTGGCAGATATTTCTTTAAGTCTATGGCATCTTTTTAAGATTTTCAAACCTCTTTTCTGTCCTTCATGACTGCTCTGACCCTTTTGTGAAGGAGCTTCCTAATGGCCAGTGGGCTCGCTCCTCTTCCCAGCATCCATGGAATGGGGACTTCCCTGCTCCTCTCTCCATTCTGCCCCTGACCCTTTTCTTTCTCTTTTCTGTTCTCACCTCTGTGCTTCCCTGTGTTTCCTTGTCTCTCTTTTCAGAGGCCAGAGTGTGTTGCTGCCTCCCAGTTGACTGCTGTCCCTCTGTGGGACAAGAAGAAGGACAAAGGGGTTCCACAAGGAGGAAGGGGTGTAGGGAAAGGAGCCGTGGGACACGCAGTGTGGGGTGGGATGGGAGTGTGGCCTTTGGCCACATGTGGAGCACCCAATTTCAAAGCTGTCTTTGCAAAACAAGAACCTAAACACTGCTCATAAGCTGAGGACTGTCATACTCCAATAGGATTTTCAGTACTGTGTCCTCTAGAAATTCGCAGAAATACCTAAAATTTCTCACCAGCCCAAAGGTAAAAGATGACAGCAGTTAAGAAACCCTGGAAAGTGGACCTGAAATACAAAATTCAAAACAGTAGGAAATTAAAACCTCTGTACATTTTCCATGCAACTATTATTTTCTGAGACAGATTTTTCAGAACACACTTTGGTTTTCCATATGATGGCTGAGACCATCACTCATTTTTGTTAGTGCTCTGTGTTTGTACTTCCCAACATGCCAAAATTATTATCTGTTACACAACTGACATATGATAGGTTCATTGCTGCTAATCAACCAATTTGTTTAAAGCTGTAGTTTTTCCTGACACAGACGGTGGCAAAGGCTTAAATTTAAAATTAGCTTTCAGACAACATTTTAACAATGTGTATGTCCAGAAAAATGTGTAATAACTCCCATCAATGTTGCAAATTTGACTCCTTCATCTCTCATTTGTGAATCTCATTGTGAATGCATATATTTAATTTTGTTGTCTGATATTTTCCCCAGTTCCTGTGTCACCTGGTTTCCAAAAAATAATTTTAAATTTTAAACAATTGAAAACAGAGATGACTGGAAATGTTTTTCAGAATTGGAATTTATTTTGACTTTGTCAACTTCTTTACTTCCTGGATGGGTGTTTGTCTGTTTGTTTGTTTGTTCTGTCTAGCACAACATCTCTTCATCCAGCTAGAGGATACTTACTGTGATGAGAAACACTCTAGAAAGAAGGGCTTGAAACTGGCTTGTATCCATGGGCCAACCACTTCATGGGAATGACTGATCTCACTTTGAGCTTCCTGATTTAATTGTAAGTTTTCTGAGCTCAGGTTTACAAAGCATTTAAGAAGTGACAAGCACAACATTTGAGAGAAGATGATAGAATAGTGAGCGCACTCACTTTTCATCAAGTGAGTTTTCTGCAGTAATCATTCTTGAGCCCAAAGAGGCCTATTACTGAAAGCACCCGTCTCTGGAAAACTCCAAGCTTCAATGCAAAAATGGAATATTCCAGCACTCCAAATTTTGTGGACTTTCACAGAGGCATGTTTGCTCTTTTGTGACCTCATCATCCCTGGCTGATTGAAAACTCATCTCTAACCTCTTCATTCTCTGAGAATAATGGGAAATTCATCTACTTTAGAAACTTCTGCCACCTTCTAAAATTTCCTCTTTTTTAAACGTTTGCTTCCTTGCTTCTTTCCGCTGGTTTTGAGCTGACTTTGTTCCACTCATGTCCTACTGACTCAGCTGTGTGCTGTTTCCGTAGTTCCTCACTTTTAAAAATACTTTTCTGAGCCCATCAGCTACACTGCATTCTATTTTCTAGTACCTTCTCACAAACCTGTTGAACAGTTCAGCCCTTCCAACAATTAAGCATATTAGGACCATCCTGCCACAGACATTCCTAGGTTCTTGGCATCCCTCACTCACGGCTGGATTTCATCCTTCTCCTGTTTTTCTAGTCTATTTTTGAATAGGGAACAGCTGTAAATATATGCAATTAAATGTCCATGTAATTAATATCTGACCATAAAAGGGGGAGCAGGCCATGCCAAGCATTAGGAAGTTTTCCTGTCTGCTGCTCTGTGAGAGAGTCACAGCAATGTAGGGCCTGTTTCAAATGCAAGCAGAGTCAGAGGAAGTCACAATAATTTCAGAGAACTTTTGAGTTTGACAGTAGCTGAGGTGTGATGTGTTGTTGTAAAATAATGAAGTAATAGATCTGTATATGTAAAACGTTGATTAAGTTACCTGTCATTTTATAATCTGAAGCACATGAATGGAAAAAACATAATGTATGTGGGTTCTTGAGATGCCACTGTCAGGGGAAACTGATGGGAAGGAGATTGCACGTAACAGATACTGTGTAGGCTTACACGTTTGACACAGTCTTCTCAAGGTCACTCTGAAGTGAGATTGAAAATATCCAAATATTTTCAATAAATATTGAAAACACTTGGATATTTTAAAAATATCCAAAAATATTGAAAATAGTAAATATGTGTTTATACAGGACTAAGCAACTAACATGTTTTCTTATTTGATTTATGTCTTAATTAATGAATAAAACCCTTGGATTTTGCCTCTTTTTCCCTGAAGAAACTTGAAGAATGACATCAATATCTGAACAATGAAGCTTTTAAAGCTTAAGTAAAGAGCTGTCTATCTAAAGATTTTCAAATGGAATTTTTTCAGAGGGTTAGTTATATTTTATTGAAAGAGAAAAATCATTACTGGGAGCTGTAGTAATGCAAAATTATACTGAAGAGTTGATTACATGGCTAGCGTAAGTGACTCTCTAGTGGCTTGCCACATTGTAACCCTGAGGGGCTGAATGCTTGTTACTACCCTCAGTGGCAGTGCAGTTCATGGATTGATGGGTTTTGTCATCCTTTAAAAAGAAATACTTTTCTGTTTTGGTTTCAGCTGGGATAGAGTTAGTTTCTTCTCAGCAGCTGTTACAGTGCTGTGTTTTGGATTCAGAATGAGAATGGTGTAGATAACACACTCATGATTTGGTTTTCTACTAAGTTGTGTTCATCCTGATTCAAGGATTTATTCAGTGTCTCATACTCTGATAGTGAGTAGGAGCACAAAAGAAACTGGGAGGGAGCACAGCTACACTTAAACTGGCAAAAGGGGATTCCACACCACAGAACATCATGCCCAGTGTATAAACTGGGGGGAGTTACCAGAAAGGGCAGCTGATCTGGGTGTGGGAACAGGGTCTGGCATCCTTCAGTGGGCAGTGAGCAATTTCATTGTGCATTGTTTGTTTTTTTCCTTTTTACTACTATTATTATTATTATTAACCATTATTACTGTATTTTATTTTCAAACTGTTAAATTTCTTTTCAATTATTACACTGTTCTTATCTCAGCCTACAAATCTTACCTTGATTCTCCTCTCCATTTTACAGGGGGAGGGTGAGAAGGAGAGAGTGGAGGTTGAGCAAGTGCCTGTGTAGTTCTTAATTTTCAGCTGAGCCTAAACCACATCGCCCCTCTTCCCTCTGAGAATGTAATCTGTAGATACAATTTCCATAGGCTGATTCATTTGTGTTCCTGTAATTTGCTTTTGCTTTCATTTTTAATTCTGCTTGCCAAAGAAACTGAACAGTCTGCTGTCATTTGGGCAGGGATTAGAAAGGGGTGAGTGGAAGAAACAAAATGGATGGAGTGAAAGAAGGGTTGCGGTATTGAGTAGGAGCATTAAATTTATAGGACCAGGATGATGAAGTGGAAATAAAAATCAGAGAAGACACTATTAGGACATTAAATAATTCAAAACCCCAGGAAAATATGCAAATGCAAGCCACAATTACAGATAACATTTTTTTCCCTATTCATTAAACCTCTTTCTATAGTATATTTCCCTGTGAGGAAAAAAATGACAAAAGGATAGCACATGATCCAGATTAAGAAAATATTGGGCCAGTTCTGGCCTACACAAAGTGGATGAAAACCTTCAGTCCCTTGCTATGAGCAATCCATAGGTCTGCTAAGTAAGAAGGCCAGAAGGAGCTGCTTGTCTCAGAGTAACAGGAGTACCTTTCTAAATTATTAATTGAGAAATACAGTAAAAGAGTTCAGTCTCGATGCCCTGCCCTTCAGCTCGGGGGCATATTGCTTAAAGTCCATTAAAGCATTTCTTTGGCATACTTCCAACAATCTATTAAAACTGCTACTATAACTAGTATTTTGCATACTCAAGAAAAAGACTCAATTTTGCATCTTGAACAGACTTTTTTGATAGTTCTGAAACTTTTCCAAACATTTTTTGAGCTGAAGAATTTGTTGAAATTATTGTTTCCTCAGAAACATTTTTTGTTTTCAGAAATTTGCATTTTATGGGAGGAAAAAGGTGCTTTCAATGATTCTAGACTCTATATACTTAAGGAACGATAGCTCGTTTGAAAAATCTAGTGCAATTTGCTAACATGGATTTAGAACCTGTTTGCTGCTGTTTCAAAGTTAAGACTTTGTAACCAAATACTTTATAGGCTTCATGAGTAATTATTCCCGTTACTCACTCTGATTAATACAGGAAAGCCATAAATATGTTTATTATTAAACAAAAAATGTCTGTTTAAAAAGTTTATCTACTTGTGGTTTTCAGTAATGAGGAAACACAGATTTAAGTCCTCTGGAAGTGCCTTTGCAGGTGGATGACAGGAAGTTGGATATGTACAGTCTCAACAAGGATCATGCCAAATGTCTTGGCTTGTCACCATGTTCAGGACCATGGTGAATGTTGCACAGTAAATGGAGCTCAGAGCTTCTTTAAAAATTTTATAGAATTTATATGGGAAAACATCCAATCCAGCTGTTTTCCCATAATTCAGTGAATTAATGGTCTCCTCAACTAATGCGTTTTCTACATCAGCCCTTCGTGTACATAGGCATGTGAGGCACTTGGAAGCTGTTAAGGAATGCATTAATTTTATTTTTATGTGCATCAGAGTAGTGATTTTTCAAGTATATATCATCAGAGACCTGCCTAAAGGCTTTATCTTTTTGATTACTTCAAGTTATTTCCTTTTATCTTGAATTTAAATGGACCTTGCTTTATTATTGTTGCTTTGTTTTTTAAGTGCCGCTCTCTGAAATGCTAATGTACAACATATTCTACACTGGGACTAGAGACAATTTTCTCTGTAAAAGCTGTAAAATGGGAGATTTATCCCTCCACCACAATAACGTGTCCTTGGGTTTTACATTTCACAAATCAAAATTTGAGAGGGATCAATAATTGTAGGCATTTCTGTAACAACCTGCATTTCAGGAACTTAAAGCATTTAAAAATTCCCCATGACCAGAGGCCTAAGAATGCCCTGAAAATGTTAGTAATACATACAATACAATATTTTCTCCCACATGTAGGGCTACATGAACATACTTTCAAACTGAAAGCAGCACAAACAACTCATCATACTTTGGCTGCAGTACTAGGGCTGGAACAGAAAATGCAGATATGGTTGTCCACAGCCCATGAACAGCACCTAAAGAAGACTGAAGAAGTTCATTTGTGGGATTCGAGGGGAGAAGGGATGAAGGGATTTACCTAGGTCAGATGGGGAGCTGGGGTTTTTGGATCAGGGTTATTATATAACAGTAGCAGGATAAGGAAAAGCTGTTGTAGGGGGGAAAAAAAGCTTTTTATTTGTTTGAACAATACTATTGCAGCAAAATCCCTTGATTAGACCTTTCTCATTATGTCTATAATATACCAATGCAATATGTATGTTATTTTCTAATGCTCGTCTCCTTTCATTATTTTTTTAGATGCAGCTTCAAGTTACTTGGCATTTCTATTTGCTTGTTTAAGCTCCAAAAGTTTCATTGGAAGCTCTCAAATGAAAGCTGATCCACTGACAAAAAAAATGATATAGCTGAAAAAAATCCCAAAAACAAAAACAAAAATGAAAGGTAGAGGAAGGAAAAGAAGGTTTTCTTTTTTTTAGTTTAAATCCTTGATTTGAAAACAGCTGCTGCAAATATAAGTGATATAAAACAATGTCTTTGTTTTGAATAAAACAAAAGTCCTTTTTTGAAGTCTGAGAGACATGGAAAATCCAGCTGGAATAATTTATTTCATGGTCATATGTCTTTACTTTGAACTGTTTAACATATCTGGAACAGAAAGCAGTTGATCAGCAATGTCAGCCCTAGATATGGCAAATAAAAGAAATGAGGATGTTTGCTAAACTGAACTTAGTGATTATGTTCAGGAAATTCACACTTTTGCACTCAAATATATTTTATTCACCCTAATACAAACTATCCTCTAATATCTGTTTCTGAGGTTTCTAGTGCAATAATTTCTGCAGCCCTTATGCTGAACTGAGTTTTCCCTAGTGAATTTACTTGCTTTTGGTACTTGTGCTCCTGCAACTTTGCTGCAGGATGTAAATCACACAGAACAAAGAGCAAATCTTCAAGTATTTCCTGAGGATCCAGTGTTTATACGCTCACTGATTTTCTTCTCTTTCAAATACTACTCTAAGCTGCATCCAGTACTAATACTAATATTGTTCATTCCCTCTTAGGAGAACTGTAAGACTGAAAGCTTATCCTTTGTGTATTTGTTTATTTGTCAAACAGGGGGATCATTCTTGCTGAAATATAAGTATTTTGTAACAATCATGGTGCAGGTGAAGCTCTATTTAGTGAACTTGCAAACTGAGGAGGGACTGAGAAATAGATTACTAAACAAACAGCACCTTGCAAAAATAAAAGAAAGAAAAGGGAGGAAATTTCCACTTTCAAATACTCTACTTCTCAGGAAAATTCCAGCTTTTGATGACTCTTTGTCCAGTAAAATCCATTTACTAGCTGAGCAAGACTCTCTGCATGCTGTGGCTGTCTATTCCAAATGGCTGACTGCCAGCAGTTTTGTTGGGGGTGGGAGCCACCTGATATTACAGCACATAGAAAGAGAGCGAGTGCATCAGTAGGACATGGGGGACAGAGAACCAAATGGCATTCAGAGCACAGCCTGTGTTTTCTGTGCAGCTTGAGAGACAGCACAAGTTGAACAAAAGCATGATTTTGTTGGTAACCATCTTTTTTCCAATGGGCTATTTTTAAGCTCTAAAAATGTAAAAGATGTGCTTTTTAGTTACAGCTTGTTAAATAAGGGCTTGAGCAGCTCCAGTCTCAGTCAAACAGTCCTTCAACACAAGAGTGAAGGAGGAATACAGAATCACAGAACTAATTAGGCTGGAAAATCACTGCGTCCTATGACCCAACACCACCTTGTCACCTAGACTGTAGCACCAAGTGCCACATCTAGTGTTTCCTTAAACACCTCCAGGGATGGTGACTCCACCACCTCCCTGGGCAGCCCATTCCAATGCCCAGTCACCCTCTCTGTGAAGAACTTTATTCGTAATGTCCAACCTAAAGTTCTCCTGATGCAGCTTAAGACTGTGTCCTCTTGTCCTGTCAGCGATTCCCTGGGAGAAGAGACCGGCCTTGACCTGGCTGCACCCTCCTTTCAGGCAGCTGCAAAAGAGACCTTACACATCTTTCTGATGAGGGCCTATGATGCCGTGTGTTAGCCCCATGTCGCACTTTCCTCAGAGCCAGACTTCAGCAGAATGTGCTCACAACACTTCACATTTTCTGACCTAGATGTACTTTCCAAGACCACTTGTCTCTGTCTGAACAGTAGCAAAAAAGCTAGCCGAAACTTCAGCCCTACAAACATTAGCTGCCATCACGTGAATTAACCCTGGTAGGCAGTTAAGTATCACACAGCTGTTTTCTCCCTTTGCCCCCTCCCCCAGTGGAATGGGGAAGGAGCAAAGAAAGTGTATTGGCAAAAAACCTTTTGGATCCAGCTGAAAATTGTTCAGTAAGTGAAGGAGTGGAAGAAGAAAGGAATACATTGAAACAAAACAAGTGGTGCAAAACCACTCACCACCACTCAAAGGCAGACTGAAGTAAAATATGGCCAACATCTCTAAACCCTCTCCTCTTTGTTTCATTGCTGCCTGTGGCATGACACGATGTGGAATATCTTCTTGGTAACTCAGCTGATCTACCTTGTTGTGTCCCCTCTCAACATCCTGCCCACCCCCAGTCCCTTCACTGGGCTGGCAGAGGGAGAAACAGAGAATCCCTGGATGCTGGGAAAACACTGTTCAGAAATACAGCTGTGTTATCAGTATTCTATTGGCCACAAATCTAGAACACAGCACTGTACAAGCTGCTACAAGACCATTAACTATATCCCAACCAGACTCAGTACTTTTGGTTTTTTTGTATTATCTCCACTGCAAAATTCCTTGATTGATTTTCCATAGCTGAAAAGGGAGACACCATCATGTATTCTTTGACTAAGGGGATTGCAGTACAAAACTGCTTTGGTCTCTCCAGAAGTATGGCACAAGTCCTGCAGTAGCCACAAGACCAAGCCCATGAAAAGTAAAACCCACATCATACTCAGAGCTACTAACAGTTCCACAGAGGGTGAGGGATTGGAGTGCAGTGAATGAACCCTCAGCTGGTCCCAATCAGCTAAAAAAAAAAATTAAACTGAAGTGTGCTTTCTGCTGATAATAGCTCCTCCAGATACAGAAAGCACCATGCCATTCCCTGGAGGAGGTGGGCTCTGACATAAGGCAGACATTGCTGAGCAGTCTCTAACAGGCAGCAAGCACATCTACTTTCTGTTTAACATAGTATCTTTCCTGAGACGACCCCAAGTTGCCAATGTCTGCACACTTTATCAGTGTCATCCCCACAGCTGTTTTCCAAACAAGACAAAACCAAGAACAGAGCATAGTTGCTGACTGGAGGTCCTACACAGGCATGGGTGGAAATGTGTTTAAACATGGGAGCTGTTTCCCACGAGGACTGACAGGTAAGCATCATTGCAAGAGGGGCCCCAGTAACGTGGACCATTGAGGTGTTGTGTAAGGGCATTCAAGGATAGAAAATTTTGTGCCAAAGTACTAGCCTGTATCCTCACTCTACTGTTGGTCTAATTTTGTTTTCTTCTATGTATTTGGTATGAATTTGCATTCATTTTAGTGAGACATGATCATTTAGAGAGTTTTTGGGATGAAAGCTGAAATTGCATATAATGAGGTGGCACTAATAAATGAAAGCTGACCCATCACTGAAGCAAGGCAATGCAGGAGTATTCAGCCTCTAGAAATATGTGCTCAGATAATAATACTACTGATAATTACAGTTTGAGAACTTTTGTCCACATTAATCTTAAGTTTTATTTGTGTGTCTGTGTGAGTTAATAGGACATAAATCAGTAAGAGTGGCATAATTTTCTCTTCAAATTATTGAATTTATGTATATACGTTATGCTGAAAGAGACAGAGACAACAAACTTAAAAAAATATGAGCTGGCTTAAATATTGCTTTCAAATTCACTCAAATAATGCCTAAGCATCAATTATTTTATGTGACTGCCAGGTAGGTGTTTGTAGGCAGTTTTGGATTTGGTTTCTCTTCTTAGTCAATGAAAAAACATGTTAAAGGCAGAAGAAAGAGGACAATTTCAATGTTCCTGTTGACCCAAAAAGCTAGCACTGGCTGACAAGAGAAAAAAATGGGAGTCTGATTTCTTAAGTACGTCTAAATGAACACAAATCACTTAAGACTGGGTGGGCCGTGAAACACCTTATCAAGTGCCCATACTTTATACTTATAAACACTATTTGTTGTCAGTATGATACAAGTCAGGTTTTCTGAAACTGAGCAGTAGGGTATATTAAGGTTTTTCTATTTTGCAAAAGAAATTGCTAACATCAACTATACAAAATGTACAATTCACTTCATAGTTTCAAAATTATAGTGGGATTTGTGACTTCAAAATGGCAGATGGATTTATAAACATAAATTCTACCAATTTCAAACATGGCAAAATGGTTAAGTGCTTTGTTTAACTCTAGGAAACTTTCAGTTTTTCTTAAATCAAAGCCTAATACTGATTAGTATCTGATCTTGGCTTTGTTTTTCTTGCAGATGTTTCAAACTGACAAGGAAAGACAGTCGTGCCCAACCTTCTGTTCAATTACATCGCTTATCCCCAGTTGCCTTTTCCTATTTATTCTAAAAACCAAAATCCTAATAACAGCTTTTGAAGCATTATTATATTCCTAAGAGCCAAAGTGAGGTATGTTTGAGTTTACTTAACACAATCCTTTTTATCTGAGAATGCATGTACATGCTGCATAATTGTGAAACACAGCTACTGAGAGAAAGATCATCGACCTGGGGTTGAAATGCTCTAAAAACTCTGCTTTGTCCAAGTTAGCAAAGTGTATTGTATTTTCATCTTCATTTGCATATATTAAAAGCTACGCATACAAAACAAATTCCCCTTTGTGGAGAATGAACTATGTAAATGCAATTTATAGCTTTAATTTGGACTTGGAAATTTAATACATTCAAACATAAAAAGGTTTTCGTGCACTGAATATTCCTGAGGTGGTTTAAAATGCTTAAAATAAATATGGAGCAGATGACAGAAAAACTTGTCCTCCATATCACAAAAGCTTTTTTAAAACAGTAATTTAAGTGCCTAATTAATATTGACTACTCTGGGATTCTAAACCATTAATTGTGCAATCTATATAGGTGGCGGGCATTGATGGAAATAGAATGCAAATGGCCAAGGCAAAGGTACATTATAAATTTTGCTGTATTAAAAAGTACTTGCCATGAAACGAAAGAAATTGATACAAAAGAGAGTTTGTTCCAGGTCTTCAGCTCCCAAGTTTCCTGATGGCAAAGGTTGTGTAATTTGCTCAAAAACCTTTGTTTGAAAGGATTGTGTCAGTCATACGTGGTCAAAAGCTTGTTCTCGGAGACAAACATACTGAAGCTCAGCCCCAAATGCTACAGTGAGGTTGCCACACTGTAGCTGTTTGGGATTGTGTCTTTCTTTTGACCACTAGCTGTTTCAGCTTCCAAGCTGACCCACACCTCAGAACTTGTTCAACTCTACCAGAGGGAAATAACATGTCTCTATATTTTGTTTTAAGGTTAAAAAAAAAAAAGCTCGACTGGGTGAAATAAGCTAAACCTCTCAAACAAAATGTATACCAATTTGTTTGCTAGATAAATTAGGCAGAGAGAAGGAAAAAAACTCATATGTCTGTAATTACAAGTTCTCTATGATTTTCTGAAGTGCACTTTAATGTATCTCAAGGATTATAACATGTTTTTATACAATTGCTCATCATGCCTTGCTTTGGCCAATACTCCTTATCTTCAGTAACAGATTAGTTTGCATCTAGACTACAATCAAAACCCTCATGTAATTTTTCTGAGCACTACACTTAATAAAAAATTGTGTTTTGCAACTTCAGCTTAATGCAAAGCTAGTAGCTGCATAATGTTTAACCTCATTATGTGTCCATTCAACTGAATGTGAATCTGAGGAAATCAAGACCAGAAACGTGAGATCCAGGCTTAATGAAATTTAATCAAGCTACTGGTGGGGTGACTTCTGTAACCTAGTGATGATGTTTTCCAGGCTGAAGGTGCCGGGTCTGCTCATAAAGGAAATTAATTTATTTGAACTGAGGGTTCTGCCATGACCCCTGAAGAGATTAAAATATAAGAGCTAGAGTGTGGGTAGAAGGTCTGTTAGGTGCTTGGCATTAGAATGTAATGATGTCACAGCTTGAAAAGGAGGAAACAATGCTTTGGAAACTCCTTCTGACCTGAAGGAATGGTCCCCAGGGACATGGTGTACCAGCATCAGTTTCTCTGTATTTATGTACATATTTGGTGTTTCAAGCCAGGCTGCATGTGGCATGCACTAGCAAAAGCCCAGAACCAAGAGAATTCTCACACTCTCAAGGTATTAATTATTGGTTAGTATTGATTGGCCTGACAGGCTACTATTAAAAATAGAAATGTGTTGAAGGCAATCAGTGATTTTTAAGTAAATACCTTAGTAGTTACCTATATACAGTATGTTCACCCAAGTGTGAATTAATCTAAATTTTTTATTGCACATTCTAATCACAGAAGGTGAATGTGATCTGAAGGTGCAATCATTCATAAACTCTTAATCTCTCTTAATTATAGTGGAAGACAAAAATTACCTGCAGAGGTAATTGTTGTACAGTGGCAGCATGTTCTTATAATTTTCATGCACTTTCGCCAGGAGGCATAATGTTCTTTCCTGTTTCTGTATTATGAAGTCTAGATTTGCTTCATATTTCTTGTAGACATAGAAGTTACATAAGTAAACTGCAATGACAAACTTCTTAGTGGCTGTTTAGGCTTCTAATACATTCAAGTCAAATCCTGGATTTTATGTAATGTGTGAAAAAGGAAGAGAAGAAAAATATTTTCTTTTAAAATGTTTAAAATTTTTAGCAAAAGGCTGTTCCTCATGGCTCACTGAAGTCATTTAAGGCTTACTAAATTACTCTTCTGGTAAAACTAAAGCAGACCTTCATGATTTCTCAAATCATATTGAGTTTGGATAGGAGCTATAACAGCTTTTAATAGAGCCTTTTAGTGTTCCAACAGTGAATTAATTAATTAATTTTGGAATAGGGAGTCTGCATTTNGACTCTGGTATCCCCTTGTGGCTCTTTCAGTTAAGCACGGGAAAAACTGATAGTGGCTTTAAAGATGCCTGGGACGGAGCCTTTTAAGATAATAACTATGAGGAGATGCCACATGATTCTATTATAAAAATGATCCAGAGTGACACTACAGAAGGCACCACATGGAGAGAAAGCTGGAGTATTAGCTGTCCTCAGTGACTGACCTCTAATCCTGCTGGGCCATTTCTTCTGGGGTGAGACAAAGAAGGGCAGAGATTACACAAGTCTGTGGCAAGCAGAATCATCACCGGGAGCTCTTGGTTTCAGGAGAGCAGGATACAGTGGTGGATACCAAAGAGCAAGAGCTCATCTCTGAGTTACAACCTGTCATGG
>VXBC01004977.1:33016-47183 GCA_013399945.1 Ploceus nigricollis | reverse complement strand
TTGGAATAGGGAGTCTGCATTTTGCTGAAGTTTTTTTCTGAATCACTGTTGGCTATGTTTTACGTGGGATTCTTATTCTTATGTTATGGTAACCATATACTTCCTCTGTTCAATCTATAGCAGGACTGTAACACAAGAAAAATGAGGGAAATTAATTCTAGCAAAGCAGTTTTGTATGCAGCCTACCTTATTTCACTGGTGCAAAAAGAAATTATAATAGTACAATGGCAACCAAGTGCAATGAAGTACAACTCAACAAATGTTACCAGCTGGCTCTTGAAAGNGACTGACCTCTAATCCTGCTGGGCCATTTCTTCTGGGGTGAGACAAAGAAGGGCAGAGATTACACAAGTCTGTGGCAAGCAGAATCATCACCGGGAGCTCTTGGTTACAGGAGAGCAGGATACAGTGGTGGATACCAAAGAGCAAGAGCTCATCTCTGAGTTACAACCTGTCATGGGAGAAGAAGAAACTGGGGGTAGGATGGAGGATGAGCACCAGCGCAATCACAGCAAGTAAGTGGAGACTGAGAGACTATTCAAGGGTGAGAGCCCACTCTTGGCCCCAGGGAGGGGGGCATGCTCACAGAAGGAATGTGTGAAGGGAGAAGGAAGGGGTTCTCATCATGTTTCTTTTAACTATTACAAACCTTACAATTTTACTAGTGCAAGAAGGAAACAGATCCTTTCACAGAATGGGACCACTAAGAGTTAAGAGGCGTGTGGAAGATCAGACAGCTACAGAAGCTGGCCTGGGTAGTGCCACAGACCTCCTGACCCTGGTACAGTGGAAGCCATGGGAGAGATAAACTCAAGGCAAGAACAAGAAGTGAACATAAGTGAAGTCTGGTCACTCTGACTGCTCTGACAAGAGAAGATGTAAGTGGGACATTGATGGCACAAAAGGATGTAGCAGTGACTTGATAACCAAAAAGATTGTGTTGCTAAGGGAACGGGGCAAAGGGATCTGAGTGGAAAATTTTGTACTGAAGTTAGAGAACTATAAATACTGGTGATTAGTGTAATAAACTGATTTTTGCTTTGGTCTGTGTCCTTCAATCACTGCAAAGGTGCAAGAAAAATTCTGATGTGTCAGTTCTGCCAGAGGCCACGTACTTCTTGCCCAAAAACCTGTCAGGAAATCTAGTATTATTCTAGTGAACTATCCTAACCACTCCTCTGTGGCATGAGTGACCTAGTAAATTTGCTGTGCCCAGCGAAGAGTGGCCTAATGCCAGTTTGGAGTGGCTCCTGTGAAGCGGCTGTAAAATGAGGCCACGCAGTACCTCACTGGACCATATCTGTGCAACTTATATTCTTCCTCTCATCCCTCTTTTCACAAGGACCCTTTTTGTCTCTAGAGAGCAGCCAGCCTTCTCCATCCCTACCTTCATTCACAGGACGTGCCTATGGTGTCCTGGCAAATCACCCTTAGTATAGGGACTGTTGGGCCTGCCAGGATTACAGTTCATGGCCTAAAAAAAAAAAAGAAAAAACTCAGAACCTTCAGAAATCCAAAGCTGCAGCAGTATATTTCAGCTATAACTAACTATATATAATTTTGACATTTACTGTTCCCAGATATTTTTTATATAAAAGATTGATTTGGAAGATGACTAATACAACTTCTCTCCTTTAGCTGCAGGATTTGTAATTTAATTACAAAATTCTCATGTCATTACCATTAGTGTGGCTGTCAGAATTAAAAATTATTATTGTCTTTTACGTAGTATACAAATTTTTCCTGCAATATAATAAGATGTGCTTACAAATTCAAGCACAAGATTCCCAGCCAGCTTGATTTTCATTTCTTTTAGCTATAATATATTACCCCAAATATATTACAAATATATTACCATTAAGAGAGATGAAAATCTGAAAGTCAACACAGTGGTCTTTCAGCATAAATCATTATTAGAAATTAATTAGAGTTTACCTGAAATAGAAAAGCCACATATTTATTGTTGACACTGCTTAGCAATTACATCTTGCTTATTTACAGCAATAACAACCCCCTTTTTCTGCCTTGGGACATGACATTGTGTTTCAGAGTGTCTAACAGTGTTGCGGTATAGCTTTGGAATAAAAAATTAAGAATTTTTCTGTCATATCAATAATCACTTACCCACAGAGAAAGCTTGATAGCAGCAGGATAGACAGAATCCATAATGCAGCTAAATAATTTTATCATTATTCCCAGAACTGTTTACTTGTAAGGAAGTTACACATGACTGTGAATGACAGAAAAGGAGAGTTTCTCCCCATGGGCAGGATCTGCTCTAGCCATGGCAAAACCCACAGGACCCTGCCTGATGCTGCACAAATGTGGGGTGCCCAGCACCCGAGGGGATGTAAGGTGCTTCTCATTACCTATAATCCTCTTCTTATTCTGTCTTATTGAAGCAGATGCCTTATTAAGTTGGGTTTTTCTCACTGAGATTCAGAAATATCCTTTCACTGGCTCCCTCTCACCTCACTCCACTTTCCACCCCTGTGCAGTACAACTCCTTGAATAGCCAGCCAATATCTCTAGAGAAGATGGCTTGCTACTTCTAAAAGGTGTAATTTGTCATTAGAACTTCAAATAAGACTGCCTCAGTTTTTCCCATTAGACAGCCACCCACAAGTTCAGCTCCAGACAGGCTGTACCAGAATCAGCACACATACGGAGGGGAACAGATCTACCTCCCATCACAGAGTGTTTAATCTATCCACTTCTTTTGCACATAAACGTTTGTGAGTGTAACAGATCACCTTGCTGTCAAAGCTGCCAGATGCGCTATATCCTCGCTGTGCTGGATGCTTCAAAAGGGGATAGAAATTGTCCAAATAGGAGTGTCTGATATTTTTGAGGGCAGTGATACTTTGGGAGCAGTCTTTGGCTCAGTAAATCTGTATGCACTCAAATACATGCAGAAATAGATCTTCATGTTTAGTAGCATTTTTAAATGCTGAATATTGTTAATATTTAAAAGAGCACATCCTCAGAAAAGGGAACCCAAAATGAATTTTGTCTTCTACATTTTCATGGGGTGTCTTGCTTTCCTGGCTTTTATTTGAGTAATTTATTTGGATGGTGCCAGGGTACAGCAGTCATTTCTAGTTTGGGCACTTCAGATGGCTAAGTATTGGCTTTTCTGAACTGAGCTCTGTTGCTCTGAAATACTTGAGTGACCACATTAACAATGCTTTTCTTTAGAAGCTTAGCATTTATGTATGCAAGAAATCATTAAATTCTCACCCCAAAGCTGGTGAAAAAAAAGCTTTCCTAGCACAGCATCTGTTGTGGTGCTATTTTGAAGCTAGAAGCCAGAAAGCAGTTTATAGCTATTGTTATTTCCAGATTGTTCTTCAGCTGGCACAATTTGTGCATTATAGGATGGGAGAAAGCCATTTGTTTGCCCTAAAGAAAGATAAATATGGGTGTGTTTGACTCTGTCCTCCAAAAAAAAAAAAAAGATTTCCTGTAAGGTGTCTTTTTGTCAGGTCCTTGGGGCCACAGCAAACAAGTACACTAAGAACACACCAGTCTTGCTGACACAACTTCTAAGACTCGTGCTTGAGCTGGGAAATCCGCTTTAGTTTGAAATTTGAAGGCACAGATCACCAGCTATCTTACAGTATATGGTTTGCTAATTTTACAGGAACCAAAATCTGCCAATAAAATACAATAGAATACTTATGTTGGAAGAGACCTACAGCTGTCATCTAGTCCCCTTGCCTGACCACTTCAGGGCTGACCAACAGTTAAAACACATTGTTAAGGACATTGCCCAAATGCTTCCTAAACACTGAGAGTTTTGGGGCATCAACCACCTCTTTATAAGCCTGTTCCAATGTTTGCCTACCTTCTTGGTAAATAAACACTTTCTAATGTCCAGACTGAACCTACCCTGACATGGTTTCCCATGCGTCTTGTCACCAGGTCCCAGGCAGGAGAGTTCAGCATCTCCCTCTCCACATCCCCTCATTAGGAAGCTGTACAGATCAGTGAGGCCACCCCTGAGCCTCCTTCTCTCCAAACCCAGAGTCCTCAGCTGCCCCTCACAGGACATGCCTTCCAGCCTTTTTTTTGGCTGGCCGGTGATGCTGTGTCTGATGCACCCCGGGATGGGGTTTGCCCTCCTGGCTGCCCGGGCACACACTGCTGGCTCAGCCTGAGCTGCTGCCGACCAGCACCCCCAGATCCCTTTTGCAGGGCTGCTCTACACACACTCCTCTCCCAGCTTATACTTGTGCCCAGCTTTACTGCATCCCAGGGGCAGAATCTATATTTGTCTTGCTTAATTTCCTGCCACTCATTATTGCCCAATGCTCCAATGTACTCAGATCCCTCTCTGAAAGTCATCCTAGGTTCTTCAGTGTGGTGGTCCCAGGGAGGCAATGTATTGCCATCAACAGAGGATCTGGTCTGCAAACAGGTGTTTCCATTCCATACCACAAGGCATCTCCAATACCACACCTTCCTGTTGTTTCTTCTTCCATTGGTCTTAATGCAGGTTATGTTATATAGCTTTAATAATCACAGTATCACAGCACAGCTGGGGGGCTGTCAGGCAGCTCAGCAGACTGTGCAGTCTAACCCCCTGCTGAAAGAGGGGACTGCTAAAGCAGATTGCCCAACACTTCTGTCCAGTTGAGTTTTGAATGAGGCCAGGGATGCAAATGCTGCAACGTTTCTCAAAACCCCTTCCAGCGCTGACCATCCTTACCAAAAAAAAAAAAAAGAAAAAGAAAAAAAAAAAAAAAAAAAAAAAGAAAAAAAAAGGCAGTATTTTCTTTTGTTTAAAAGGAATTTTCTGTATTTAAATATATGCCCATTTTCTTTTTGCTGGGTGCCACTGAGAAGACTGCTCCCTAGTCTGCTTTGCTCCTCCCTTGCCCATTGAGCTAGTCATTTTGGTTTAGAAGGCTATCGGGCTGGTCATACATGATTCCCCTTCACACGGCCATAATGACTACTTGAAGTCACCTTCTTGTCCTTCATATACATAGAAATTATTTCCAGGATCATGTCGTCCATCAGGTTTCCAGGGACTGAGGTGAGGCTGAGAGTTCTCCAGTGCCCTGGGTCCTCCATTTTGCCCTTTCTGAAGACAGGAATGACACTTTCTCTTTTCCAGTCCTCAGTAACCTCTCCCACTTGCCACACACTTTAAAAGGGAATTAAAAGTGGTCTCATAATGGCATCTGCCACCTCTCACCACACTTGTGGGTGCAGCCCATCAGGCCTCATGGATTTGCATGTGCCTACTCTGTTCAAACGCTCCCTAAGATGATCCTCTGCACCAAAAGTAAGTCTTCCTCACTTCAGATTTTCCCACAGGTCCCAGGGCCTGGCATTCCTGAAGATGAGATCTACCAGCAGTTCTCAAAGCCAAGGAACAGGTGAGTTTTGGCTTTCCTAATTTCATTCCTGCATATTTGGGCAGTGTCTCTCTCTTCATTCTCTTGAATTTTTCCCTTATGCCCAAGTTCTGTTATGAGTTCTTTGTTCAGCTTTGTAGGTATCCTGCCATCTGTGCTTTAATTCCTGTATGTTCTTGAGGTAATCTCTGGGCATCAGCCAATATAGCTGTTGTAGTTACCTTGCACATTGTTAGTCTTTATTACAGTCCTTAGGGTTTCTTCATTTTAAATAAAGGAAAAAAGAGAAAATGGTCACGGCATTTGAACGCCAGAAAAATTGTTTTCCATATCTCTATTAAAACAGCAAAAAAAAAGTCTGCATGTCAAGGTTGTGGGGTTTTTTTACGTGATGCAGTCTTGATTGTTCTTGGCTAAACATTTTTACATATTTTTTTAAATTTAAAGATTGTAAGGTTTTTTTTAAAACCTTTTAATTTTGTGCAGTATTTTGAACTTTGTAAAGTTGCCATTTACTAGTATAATAGATTAATTAAGCAGTAAATAAATAAAAAGTTTCCTTCCTGAGTCCTGGTTTTCCCCAAGACTCAGGCTTGGTATACTGCTTAGTATCTTCATCAACAACATGGGTGAGAGGATGGACTGTGCCCTCAGCAAGTTTACAAGTGACACCGAGCTTGGTGGGAGTGTTGATCTGCTGGAGGGCAGGAAGGCTCTGCAGAGGGACTTGGGCAGGCTGGATCTATGGGCTGCAGTCAATTGTTTGAGGTTCTACAAGGCAAATTGTGGGGTCCTGCCCTTGGGTCACAACACGCCCAGGCAGTGCTACAGGCCTGGGGCAGAGTGGCTGGACAGTGCCCAGTGGAAAAGGACCCAGGGCTGCTGATCAGCAGTGGCTGAACATGAGCCAGTGTGTGCCCAGATGGCCAAGAAGACCAATGGCATCCTGGCTTGTATCAGCAACAGTGTGGCCAGCAAGACCAGAGAAGGGGTTTTGCCCCTGTACTTGGCACTGCTGGGGCCGCACTCAAGCGCTGTATCCAGTTCTGTGCCCATCACTTCAGGTCATTGAGAAGCTGGAGTAAGTCCAGGGCAACAAGGCTAGTGAAGGGTCTGGAGCACAAGTCCTGTGAGGAAGAACAGCTGAAGGAGTTGGGGTTGTTTTAGCCTGGAGAAAGGAGGTTCAGGGGGGACCTTATCACTCCAACTCAGAATATTCTGTGATCTGGAAAGAAATTAAATTAAATGTTTCAATTCTCTACAACTACCTGAAAGGAAGGGTGTAGTCAGGTGGGGGTCACTATCTTCTCCCAGAACAAAAGGAAATCACCTCAAGTTGCACCAATGGAGGTTTAGACTGAATATTGAGAAAATGTTGTCAATGTTGCTCCATTGGAGCAGACTGCTCAAGGAAGTGTTGAGTTACCATACCTGGAAGTGTTTAAAAGATGTGTGAATATTGCATTTGAGGACATAGTTTAGCAGTGAACATGGTGGTGTTGTAGAGCTGACAGTTGAACTTAATGGTCTTAGAGGTCTTTTCCAACTTTAACAATTCTGTGATTCATGATGCAGTATCAAATGAAATAACAAGAAATGGAGAGATAGATGAAATTTTTATGTCACTCCTAATTGAATTTAAATACTAAGAAACTGTGATGTGGAAAAAAATTATGAACAGGGAAAGACAATATGTGGAATTTTTGATTTAAACCAGTATTTAATGATGTAACTATATTTTTGAGGTATCTTTAAGTATCAATTTACATTTTTATTTTTTGTGCTGTAAGTACAACTCACACGTTGAATTGATATTGTTATCTTTGGAAGTATAATTTTGAAGAACATCTGAAGAGCAACAAAATCTTTAAGAGATGCCTACATTTTACATAAAGAAACTAATTATTTACAATTAGGATTAGGATTTGCTAACCCCTCTGCTTCCATGAGCTCAGAAATACCACAGAAAAATCTGCTGTTGCATAAGGGTATTACTCATTCTGGCCACCTGCTTTAAAAGAACTTTTGCCAAATCTCTTTATGGTCAGTTTTGAGCCTTGCAATGAGCAAGAATTAAGCAGCATCACTTCTTCAAAGGATTTTCATTAAAAAGGTGGGGGAAACAGTGTTTGCAACTTCATCTCGTGATTTTCACTGTTTAATAGCGCTTAGTACTTGCAGCTCTCTTTCGGTTCAGTCATACAATACCTCCACATATTTAGAACTTCTTAAACCCAGGCCATCTTTACTCTTACAGAAAGGAAAAAACCCCAACTATGTGAGCACTCTCCAGACACCTAGATTTGAAGTCACTGACCACACTAAAATTATTAAGAAGTTTTTTACGTTATAATGGCAATACCTTGCCCAAATGGTTTATCTGAAGTGTTTCATCTTTTTACCAGACAGGAACATAGCTGTGTTTCATGATACAGGCAAGTATAGCTTTAAAAATCTTTGGAAAAGAAAAAAAAATTTTTTTGAGTTTTTGAGTATTTACTAATTTGTGTCTAATCTCTGTGTATATGACAGCAAGATAAATCCATTTTTAGTGCTTGCACACCACCTTTGATAGACTTCTATCAGCCGAGTTCCTGCTCCTATGATGAGGACAGAAAGGTGATAAAGTTACAATCTACTGTTCTGCTCAGCAAAATAAACTGCAGTGCTACCAGTTCCTCTTGTGAAAGTCAGAATTATTTTATGAGGAACTGAAGTGACAGCAGTACTTTGCCCCTTGCAAAGAAAAATTCTGCAAGGCAAGAAAGAAATCTAATAATGGAAAAGAACTAAAGAGTCAACACATAATGATCAGTTCTTCAGTTACTTAATCAGCTATACAATATACCATATGGGGGTTCCCCTGCCCTTTCCATTATGGTGCATTAATAAATAGCAAACTTTAAACAAACACAACTGAGATGCACTCCAAGTGCACTCGAAAACTAAGTGGATCTTGTTAATGGAAGAAAATGTAGTATAACATATGCTTGAAGAGGTTCTCTTTGCTTCTTAACAGTGGTTGTCAGGTAACCTGTATGTGTATATCTTTTAAATGTCATTGGCAAAAAAATCTGATTAAATGTAATGCTATAGTAAACAGGAGGCCGCAGCACATAGGTCTACAGTAAAACAACAGATGGCACAGGTTAAATATATTTATTACCAGTCACTTGGCAAGGAAAAGAGAAACAAAAGAGACAAACAGATGCCAGATGTAATATAATAACACTTGATATAATAGTTCCACTAAAACATGTTTCATTTTCTTGTCTTTCTTAGCCTTCCACCACAAATTTTAAGAGTCTACTGTTTCTAAATAGGAATCTTTAAAAATATGCACAATGCTTACTCTAGGCTATGCTGAATAGCTGGTTTTCTACTGCTGAAAAACAGGAACATTTTTATTACTTTAGTGGAAAATCAAGGACAAGAAGCAGTGCAAAGTCATCAAACAGTGATGGACAGCTAGTTTGCCATGGCAAAGCTGGATAGCTTAACTGCGTTTCTGTCCGTTAACTGCTTCCACACTAAACTCCCTCCCCGCTTTGATTATTGTAATCTGCACTGTAGTTCTTTCAGAATTAAGATTCCATTTTTCACAGGCATTATTCTAGTTTTCACTGTGAAAATCCTGAAGGGATTAAAAAATGGTTTTAGTGTTTTAACTTTGGTTTTAACCTCAAAGTCCTAGTGAGAAATACAGTGGCCTATGTGTTCTGAAGAAAATTATCCTGTTATTGTTCCCTTTAAAGATAACTAAAATGCCAGTGCATTTTTTTTCAGGCAATAAGGCTGTTAATTGGGGTGTTAACAATGTGGTGATTATCTCACTGTTTTTTCCCTCCTCTTCTTTCAAAGGTTTGGAGTTCATGGGAAATAAGCTAGCTTGGTCACTGTTATGTCAAACTCACCTCATACCCTTTTGTAAGTGTAACTTCTGAGTGATACTGATGATAGCAGCCGTATCCCAGCCATGGTCAAAGTGAATTTCTATTTCATGTGGTATCACACTCTGTTATTGTTTCCAGGTAATGTGGCCTCTCTTTCACGTGGCAGACTTTTCAGGCAGCTCCTTGTTAGTGCATAGCAAGCGCTGAAAAAACCTACAAAACTCTTAGATGACCTCTTTTGCATTGTAAAAAAGATACGCGGAATAATAAATAGATTAGGATGTGTTACTATCCATTATTCAGTTCTACAGTTAGCGAACATCTGGCATGGGAAGATGAGATGCCTATTTACTTACCATCTGTATTAATGTTGATTTCCAGCAGGCAATGCAAGCGCACCACTTTCATCTGTTTAAAGGAGGTGAATGTGAAACAAAAATAATTTAACTAATATTAAGAGACACAGATTTAAATGTTATCTTTAAAGATCGTGTATTACATACCTTTTCTTAAAGTATCATTTATACATAATTTCTTTATGGACTTGAAACAAGACTAACAAGGATTATGAAAGATCAGTTTATTTCAAATTTACAGAATAACAAGAGGTATAACACTGCAGATGAGTATAGCCAGATAAAAATAATTTTGTTTTGTCTAGCTGATACTATCCAGTAGAGCTGAGTCATGCTGATTTTCAAATATAGTTAGGAAAAAAAAAAAAACCACAAAAACAGCCTCTTCTGTAAATTGTAGTTATGAAAGCCTGATAATGTTTGTTTGACCTCTGTTGGCTGTTGATTTGTTCTATGTTTTTGGCCTCCAAATTTAACACCTTTCCATTTTAATGTGTAGACTAGAGATTTGAAAGAAACATATGGACATGTCATGTTTGCAAATCACCAGTAACTTATAAAGAAATGAAATGTTGAACAGAATTAAGAGGAATAGATTATGTTAAGAACAGCCATAAGAACCTCCATAAATTCACATCTAAGACTGCAAATGAAACAAGTGGCACAGATGAAAATACTAGGAATGCAAAACTAAGGTGGCCAGAATGTGATCATGTGATTTTTCTTTGCAAATAAAACTTAATATGGCATCAGGATCTTCCTCTATAAGGTGGTCCTCAACACGGAGCTAGGAACATAGGAATTGGGATGCAGGACAATAGGACTGTTGTGGTTTAGGAATGGTATTCCCCAATTTAGTAATTGTGCTAAAACCACACCACCACTCACTTCCTCTCCCTACACCCTAACAGAATGCACAAAAGGAGGAGATCATGGGTTGAGAAAAGAACAATTTACTGGAAGGAGCAATGAGACAAGAAAATGAACAGTAACAGCAACAATATTAATGGGAAAAATGTACAAAGAGAGGGTGATTTACATGTAAAATGCTCACAAAGTCCAAGACAATGAAACATCTGCTGATGAAACATCTGCTTTCCTCCATCTGTCATATTTGTTCATCAGGAAACCACTCCCTTCTTCCCAGAAGCCGGAGGGCCCCCTAGCTCCACTCCCAGCAATGATGTGAGGTGGCATAAAACAACCTTCTATTTACGACAGAAAGAGGTACCCGGCCCAGGCTGTAACCCTTTGTTTTTATTGTGTCATAATTGTCCTAAAACTAATTGTCCAGATTTTTATTACTCTAATTGTATTACTATTTTTATAACCATTTTATTACTATTAAACTTTTAAAATTTTAAAAACAAGTGATTGGCGTTCTTCACAAAGTATCATTATTACATACCAATAGGAAGATTATGACATTCTGATTATGATTTATTTGTGGCATCACTACTTTCAGCAAAACTAAAAATGGACATGGAAGTCAAATTTTAATAACCTTAGATCATAGTTTCTGTGTACAGGTACATCAAAAGTAAGATCTAATTGATCAGAAAATATTTAAATCAATAAATGTGGTTGCAGCATTTTTAAAAAACATTTTTGGGAAAATATCCTGATTGTCGAAGCTGAAGTATATATAAGGCATTGTTAACTCTATGGAGTTTTTGTTAGAAAGGTTTTAAACATCCTAAGTCAGGCAGTTATTTCCGCTGAGAGAAGATGAAATTGAAAATCTGAATAATTTTTTCAGAAAACAGTATTACAATGCAATTTTCCTTGTGAAAATTCTTTAAAAGCTTTGGTTTTACTCCAGCACAGAAGAGAAACAAACTTGAGAGGTTTGACTGTTGCAATGACATAATGAATTCTAGCTTTTTACCAGCTGTAATAATACCATTGTTTTCCAAAGGATTACAAAACTAGACTCAAAATATTTATTCAGACAACAGTACTTTTTAGAACCTCTTCTGCTAGGGCATCTCAAGAGCAATTAATTAAGCCTTGCAATATTCCAGCCATGAACATCACACCTGCATACTACAGAAAATACAGAGATTAAATAATTTCATGACAAACTAGTAGCCTACCATCATATCTCCTAACTGTTCTTTAACCTGAACATAATGAATATTATATTTTAGGAGCTAATGAGTATCATTAATCCAACAATGATTCACTATTCACAAAAGAAATCTCTGTAAGTCAGAAGGATATAAGCCAAAACTTATTTTTAGTAAGTGACTTCCTATCTGTAAGTAGAAAAGTTCAAGAACTTTTCTACTTACAATAAGAACACTTATTTAGTAAGTGACTTCCTATCTGTAAGTAGAAAAGTTCAAGAACTTTTCTACTTACAATAAGAACACTTATTTAGTAAGTGACTTCCTATCTGTAAGTAGAAAAGTTCAAGAACTTTTCTACTTACAATAAGAACACTTATTTAGTAAGTGACTTCCTATCTGTAAGTAGAAAAGTTCAAAATAATTTAGTTTCTTTTTAAAAAAATAAGACAGTTTAGTGTTGAATCATTACCTTGGATGATTGGTTCAAGGATCAGGAACACAGGTAGTGTTTTTCTTGGTCATTCCAGTAGCAAGAAAGAATAACAAAAGGAATAGGCAGACCGATCAGTCCAACACAAATGAGCTTTTTGACTGTGGGATGGTGTTTTTAACATCTGGTCTACCAGCATCTGATGGGATGCACCTTTCTCAGGGAGGGAAAAGGGTTCTAACACAGGAGCTAGAAGCACTCATTGGTAGAACTTTAAACAAGTTTTGAAGCAGGTAAGGGACAAAACCAGGCTTGCCAGTGGTAAGGAATGGCATGGCATGCCAAAACTTGAGTGCTAGAAGCATCCTTCAGTCTGCTCCAGGAGGTGTTAATACAATGAACCACACTTGAAATGTTTCTACAAAAACATATGCAGCAAAAAGAGTGAGCAAAAGGAGCTCAAAGCCTTGGTCCAGTCCCAGAGACTTGACATCACTGGCATAAGTGAATCCTAGTGGGATGAGCCCTGTGAGAGTTGTGCCATGTTGGATGGTTACAGGACCCTTAGGACAGATAGGTAGATGATGAAGGTGGGTGACATTGTATGTAGTGGAGGACTGGAATGTATGGAACTTGCAGTTGTCACTGGCACAGCTGAGATCCTTTGGGAAAGGATTAGGGGACAAACAAATAATGTGGATGTCAGTGTGAGAATCTACTATATAGACCTCCTAGCCAGGATGATAATGCCAATGAATTATTCTTCTAGGAACTAACAGACACCTGTAAATCAACTGTCCTTGTCCTGACAGGCGACTTCAGCTTGCCAGATGTTAACTGGGGAAACCACACAGATGGCACAAACAGGTCCAGAAGATTCCTAAACACCTGAATGATTGTTATGGATTGAGTGAGAGCTTTAGACAAGCCCTGCCTCAGAATCAGATTTTTGGCAGCAGCTCTAAATCCCTGCACCTAAATCACTCCGTTTTTCAAGTCCTTAAGGATGCTCAATCAGGTCTATTATAAAATGAGTTATTTACTGAATAAAAAGGAGATTAACAGCCTTAAACAGAGTTACTAGACAGGATAAATCAAAAAGAACTACTAATGAATTACATAAAACAGTGTATGAGATAAAGGTACCTATATTATAGCTAGCAAAGAAATAGCATAAGATTAGTAACTTACCACTGAATTGATGATAGGGTACAATAGTGATGATAGTCCTTTCTCTCAGGCCCCAGGAGAATAATCACAAAGTAAGCATCCTGACTTCAGGCAGAAAGCTCCACACATTTCAGGGAATGTGCAGACTTCTGCTTTGTGAAAGCATGGTGTAGTTTTTATAGTTTTTGAAGTGTCTGTCAGTCAGAAATTCCAGCTTGTCTTTCCACATCTGCTTCCACAGCAAGATGTTTAGTATCAGCTGAAAGCATCAATCATGTGTCACTGAAAAAACCCACTACAAGGCAAACTGTTCTGATTGAGTTACTTCATCAAGGCTCATCTGAGGTTTATGTGAGAGAAAGATGTCCTGAGTTATTGCACCAGCTAATAAACAACAGATAAGCTCTCCTGTGGCGGGGGGAGAAGCTCTGCTACAATGATAACTTCATGGTACATGTACTAAAGAAGCTGATCAAAGCTCCTTGACATGTTGCCTGTTAACAGAGAAGGTCTCATGAGTGAAGCATTGATTGGTGCTGTCTTGGCCACAGTGATCATAAAGCAATCAAGTTTAAAATCTCTGTTGTCAATTGGAGAAGTGCCAGGAAAACTTCAACTCTGAACAGGGGTGGAGCAGACGTCAGGCTGCTCAGAGCAATAGTGAGAAAGGTCCTGTGGGGAAAAAGTTTTTGAAGGTGCTGGGGTCCATCTGTGCAGGTCACCTTTTAAGCATTTCCTCTGAAGGGCACAGGAGCTGACCAAGGAAAACCAGTTGTCGTGATGTTTCTGGATTTCAGTAAAGCCTTCAATATTGTCTCTCATAGGATCCTTCTGAAAAAAAAATGGGCAGCCCACAGCTGGATAAACACATCATGGGATG
>VXBC01004977.1:8826-32864 GCA_013399945.1 Ploceus nigricollis | reverse complement strand
TCTGTTCAGCCTGGAGGAGACTGAGGACAGACCTCACTGCAGTTACAACTTCCTCATGAGGGGAAGAGGAGAGTCAGACACTGATCTCTCCTCTGTGGTGATCAGTGACAGGACCTGAGGGAATGGACTGAAGTTGTGTCAGAGGAGGTTTAGTCTGGACATTAGGAAAAGTTTTTTACCCCGATAGTGGCTGAGCACTGAAACAGGCTCCCCAGCAAAGCAGTCATAACATCAGCCTGACAGAGTTCAAAAAGCATTTGGACAATGCTCTCAGGCACATGATGTGTGACTCTTGGGGATTGTGCTGTGCAGGGCCAGGAGTTAAATTCAATGAACCTTCTGGGTCCATTCCAACTCAGGGTGTTTTATGATTCTATTCTATGAGTCTATTATTGTAATCAAGAGATGCATCTTTTATTTATTAAATAAGAGACCACTATTACATCTGAAATGTGGACTAATTATTCTAAATGCATTGATCAATTTGTTAAGAGCTTTTAGGTAAAAATGTAGAGTCTTTGTTGCTGCCACAGTAAGATTTGCCTTACATAACCATAATCTGCTCACTGATACAAATACCACCTCCTTTTACTTAATTTCAGGAAAACATCCCAGAAGTACTCTAGGCCAAAAAGGGATGATAAATGATTTTGAGATAGAAAATTGAAGTGCATTGATTAGGAGCAATTTTTTATGTTTTACACAATAAAAAGATGAACTACACGATTCATGGAGACAATTTGCAGAGCAACTTCTTCTCTCTAATTGCTGCTGGACTAATGTAGAAGCACACTCCTAGAAAGTAGAGAAATCCATTTACCCAATCATATAATTTAAGCAGTGAAGGGAAGTAGTGGATTTTTCCATTACCTTTTATATTAGCTTTGCTACATTCCATCTGTGACCATTATTTTGAGAGTGCTATGCTCCTTTAAACAATTCTGTAAGCATAATAAAGTTCCACTTCAAAATTTTTCAAAGTAGACTAAGGACATTTCAAAAAACCCTGTTATTAGGGACATAACCAATCTCACTAATTCCTGGTAATCTACTGTAAAACTAAATTATTTGCTAAGGGGTCTAATAAATTCTCATCTTCAGGAGCAGGAAAGAACATTTTCTGTACTTCCTTTGGAACAAAAACTAGATGCTATTCTCTTCTGACTACTTACTCCAGGATCTGCAAATTTTGTTTTTAGTATTGTTTGAGGCTTTGGGGTTTTGTAATAGGAAACAGAGAGTCCTATTTAAATCAAGATAGGATTTATTTTCTTTTAGTACTGCTCACGGGATAATAGATTGCTTTTTGTTGCTGGAGAGATAGAAAGCATATCTTTCCCTCCCTCATTGTATCAAGTCACAGTACACAGAATAATTATCTTTATGTTCCAGATGTCTCCACTCAGAACCATTTCTATTAATTGCTGGGACTGCATTAAAAAGAATAACATCAGTAAAAACAACCCTGGGAGCAGAAGTTGATTGTGTGCAATGCTTTTAAGTTGTTTTATTGAAATAAGAACTTGTTGTGAAAGGTATTTTCAAAAATATCCAGAAGGAAAATGCAAACACATTTGAAGTAAGTATTCTTCATTATTTCATATTGAAAACAAACAACATCACTACCAGTGTCAGGTTCCCTAGTAAGCTGAAATACTTTTATACATTGTTTTCTGATCTTCCAATGAATGTATGCCATAAATGTAACATGTTGTGACACTTTAAAATATTTTATATGTTATAACAAGACCAAATTAAAGATTTATGCAGGAATAACATCTTGAATTCTTCATTACACATAGAAAGGCCCCCAGAAATGTGAAAAAATGTTACAGCTTTTATGGTAGGATACCAAGATCTGTACAGAGAAAATAGAAGAACTGAAAATGCCAGCTTATTTCTTTTAATTACAGCAGCTCTACTTATAAAATATTAATATAGCAAAAACCAGCCTCATTGCACACTGCTCTGTTTTAAAACATCAGAGAAGCCTGCAACTTCCTGAAATCTGTATTAATCTTAACTGCAGTAATTCAAAACCAATGTTAAATATCAGCTACTTGACTAAATACGGATTTGAGCGCATTATTTAGCTACTGTAAGAGCAAGGCTAGCATAGATACATCAATGTTACAGTATTTGGGGATATTTCAGCAGTACCTAGGGTTTTAAAACAGGCCTCACAATTACCTGATTGGGATGTTAGGGAAAAAGAATGGAGTTAATAAATACAAATTTTACAAAGGAACATTTTAATTAACATATTACACATACCTAAACATGAGAAATCATTTTTTAAAAAGTAATTAGTATCTCAAAAAGGGGTCAGTAGTTTTGATCTACCTAGCATGTGCCGGTAATCCCACTAAATATAAAGGATTTACTGATGATTTAGACAAAATGAACTAAGTAAATCACTCTTGAAAGGACTTGTCCAAACTAAACAGACCTCATTACCTATTTCAGGAAAACCAAGGAACAAGTGAAAAATAGGCTATGATGTCCTATCTGAACAGCAGGAACTGGATTAGCAAAAACTGTCAAGAAAGAACAAACTTGAATTTTAATGCCAAAAGACATTCTGATAAGCAAGGTTTCAGATTTGGACAATGTAGATATATACATAGATAGATACAGATATACATCAATATATATTGATATTTGAAGCAAATTTACTAAAGAAGCAACTTTTGCAAACTAAGAGATACTGTATTTTAAAATTAGTGACTTTGAAGACTGGAAAACCTCCATTTTTTTAGTACTGGAAGTAGTTGTCAGCATTTAATGTCTTTGTGGATTCAGTTGTGGATTTCATAAAGGTTTCCCTTTCTGCTGCTGTGACCATATCTTCTTTTTCATTTCTTGCTAATGAATTGCACAGGTTGCAGACCTAAAATTAGAACCATGCAAAGAAGCCCATTTTATATCAGAGATGCCTTAAGATATGATTGCTAAGGGACAGAAGATGGGCCAGAAGATGTTCCTAGCATAAATAGGACTCCACTGGCAAAAAGTGCCTTGGTGATTCTACGTGATAGATACAGAAATTACACAGCTGTGGATAAGCAAAAATGGCACATTTATAGGTCATCATCCACTTTTGTTAGGGTAAGAAAAAGCCTTTCAAATAAACCCACTTTTTGTAGGTCTAACTGCATCCACCCTGGGATAGCTTTAGGAATATCTCAAGTGTTGATATTCTGCAAAAGGAAAACATTCTGTATTTTGACCCTAAAAGAACTTTACAGCTGCTTATAATTTTAAAGTCATGGGAAAATGCATTTGAAGGAATCTACCTGTTTTATTTTCTTCTCTCTTATCTCTATGCTCATAGGCCCTGTCATGTCCCTGGCTGCCTGTTCTTTTCTGCTATACCATGAAACTTCCATTTATTTCCAGCCCTGCCAGTTTCTAGAGTTCCAGCTTTTAGCATCTGCCCATTTACCACCATCTTACAGTTCATGTAGAGACACTTTCCCACAGCTGTTCAAGTTTCTCACCTTAGTTGTTCTTCCCTTTTTCTTCTGCAGGCCTCCACATAACCAAATTTCCTTTTTCTATGTCTATCTGGGCCTTGCCTGCCTCTTACATCTCCAGCTTTTACTTCCTGGTGTTATGTCCAGGTACTCAGAAATTCAGGACTGTCCTCCGCATCTGGACAACCCTTTACAAAAAAAAAANAAAAAAAAAAATTGTTGTAGCATTTATGCTTTCTTTTCATCTAGCCTATGCCTTTTCCTTACTTCTGTCTTCTGAAAACTCAGTCCTCTCCACTTCATTTGCCCACTTCATTTCTCTCTTTCAGAAGTTGAGGTCTGCAGTGCAGGAAAAACTCCTCTCCTCTTAGCCATTGTGCTAAGCACCAGAGTGCCACTGCTGCCAGGGACAGCAGTTATAAGGAATGTCCTCAGCAGACATTTCAGTTTAAGAGGCAGCACATATCATGCAGTCTAGTTAAAGCAGAGTGCCTTTAAAGGGAGGGGTTGTGTGTGTAAAGTGGTGACCAACAGAGACCCTGCTTTCAGCAGAGTATCTATAACATAGTGTATACCAGAGTAAGATGGTAGTGCTGCCTCTCTTCCAGCTGTTATGGGGTTACCTGAAATCAAATAAAACTGAAAATCCTTGACTTTGTAAGAAAGAGAGTGTGGAGAAAAATTTTTTGAGTATGCATCCTCAGGCTTGCATATCAGTAGCAAAAACTTAATATTTTTGAGACGCAATATAAAAAAGTAGTTACACAAGTAGTTACTTCTGCTTCTTGGGGCAGAAATATCTACTCTACTCCTGCTATTGTTTTCCTATTGACTTCTTACTCATCACTGAAAATACTAGAAGGAAACATGAATAGAATGAACTAGAATACAAGAAGGAAACATGATGGAAAACTGCATTCTGATAATCTTCACCTTGTAAAATAATCACCCAAAATTGTCTTCAGGATTGTAAACCAAAAAGTAGAAAATCAGATTTTTCTGGACAAAGAATTTATTCTACTTGACTTCCTGTATCCTGAAAGGGCAATACGTTGCAGACAGCAATAAGTTACTGGGGTACCTGTAGCAACAGCTCTCTGGCTACAGAGAACAGCACACAACTTTCTCACAGCCTTCCTTAAAACAATGCTTGAGAAAGTTGTATGTTGTTCTCTCTAGCCAGAGAGCTCTTACTACAGGTACCCAGACCCCTGAGGTGGAAGAGAGGGATAGGGAGCAGAATGAACCTCCCACAATCCAAGGAGAAACGATCAGTGACTTCCTAGAATGCTTAGAACCACAAAAATCTACATGGCCAGATGGAATCCACTTGAGGCTACTGAGGGAGCTCTTAAAAGTGCTGTCTGAGCCACATTCTATCATTTATCATCAGCCCTCATCAAATGGGGGGTCTTAGATGACTGAAGGCTGGCCAATGTGATGTTTGTCTACGGAAGGGTCAGAAGGAGGATTCAGACAATTATGGGCTGGTCAGTCTGACCTTGGTACCAGGGAAAGGCACAGAGTGGATCATCCTGAGTGTGATTGCATGGCATTTGCAGGACAGCCCAGTCAGGAGGGGCTTGTGAAAGGCAGGTCCTGCTTGAACAACTTGATCTCATCCTATGATCACCATATGAAGTGGGTGATCCACTTAACAAATGAGGGAAAGGCTCTGAACATTGTCTGCTGGGACGTCAATAAAGGCTTTTTCAACATTTTTCACAGCATTCTCCTGGAGAATCTGGGTGTTCATGTATTGGATGGGTCCACTGCTCACTGGGTTAAAAATTGCTTGGATGACTGGGCTGAGAGTGTTGTTGAATGGAGTTACATCCAGTTGGTGGTCAGTAACTACAGGTGTTCCCCAGGGATCAGTATTGGGACCATGCTCTTTAATATCTTGATTGAGGATCTGGATGAGGGGATTGAGCACATTTAGTAAGTTTTCAGATGAATTCAGTTGGGTGGGAGTGTTGATCTGCTGTGGTGTAGGAAGGCCCTGCAGAGGGATCTGGACTGACGCTCGGAACAACAGAATGAGGTTCAACAAGTATGACAATGGCGTGGTCAGCAGGACTAGGAAAGAGATTGTTCCCCTGTATTTTTCCCTGACGAAGCTGCACCTTGTTTTGGGCCCCTCACAACAAGAAGAACTGGGCTGGAGTGAGAGGGCTGGAGTGTGTCCAGAGAAGGGCAACGGAGCTGGTGAAGTGTCTGGAACACAAGACCAGAACTTGAGGAGTGGCTGAGGGAGCTGGCGGTGTTTAGCCTGGAGAAAAGGAGGCTCAGGGGAGACCTCATCACTCTCTACAGCTCCCTGACAGGGGAGTGCAGCCAGGTGAGTTTCAGCCTCTTCTCCCAGGCAACTAGTGACAGGACGAGAGGTAATGGCCTCAAATTGCTCCAGGAGAAGTTTAGATTGGATGTCAGTAAAATTTCCTTCACTGAACGCGTTGCCAAACATTGGAACAAGTTACCCAAAGAAGTGGTTGGTTCATCATCCTTGGGTGCATTTAAAACATGTGTAGATGTGGAACTTAGGGACATGGTTTAGTGGTAGACTTGGCAATGCTGGATGAATGGTTGGACCCAAGGATCTTAAGGATCTTTTCCAACTGGAATGAGTCTATGATTCTAAGTAAAGCATTATTTCATATCTTAGGGTTAGAATTAAGGGTTAGGGATTATGGAGTTTGGTTTAGGGTGTTACAGTTTTGTATTTGGGGTTATTAGATTTGGTTAATGTTTCCTTGTATTATATGTTCTTACTATTACCTACTTAAAAGTTCCAAGTGAGTGTAGACAAACAGTATAAGACACTTCAGTTGCAAAAATGCAATTACAAAAATAGTACAAACGATAACGAACTTACAATTCAAGAAAAAACCCAGAAAGAACATGAGAAAAAGTAATATGAGCAGTACACACAATGGTAAAGTCAGAAACTGGAAGATAGGATTACATTATTGGTAAGGCTTCTGTGTGATTGAGATACTTGTTCTTAGCAATATAACTAGTTCTGTGTATTTATTTCTCTAACCTAATGAAGATTTTCCTTAGACTAGCTCTATCTATCCTCACTGAATTGATCAGTTATCAAAAAGATCTTTCAAACAATATTATAAGCCATTTCATGTAGCTTTGCTATGAATTCCAAATTATTATTAATTAATATTGTGATGATTAATGCTACTTACAAATGTTCAATTAGTGTTTTAAATCAGTTTTCATACTTAGATTAACTTTCATACTTAGATACTTTCATACTTAGATTAACTTGTGTGGAGATTTTTGTTTGCTGGGTTTTTTGGTGTTGTTTTTACAGTTTAAGTAATACTAATGATATGTGGATTATGGCATTAACTGTACTTGTATTAGACTGTGCACATACCAGATTTTTTAAAAACAAAATAACCTGTGGTAACAGAAAGATGTAAGAATTTAAGAAAAGTAGGAATAGATCTTATATCCAAAAAATAGTTTTTCTCTGCACACAAGTGTTGCAGTACCTGAATTAGAGATGATAGACAAGAACTACATTTTAACAACACTTTATGTTCACTAAAACCTCTGATTATCTGGCTTAGTCTGATTATCTCATGTTCTTGATTTCCAGCTATTAAGTGCAAAGATACAACCTCTGGCTGAGGATGCCCACAAGCTTAAGATTGCTGAAAGAATCCAGGAGGTAACACTTTACCCTTGCCATGTTACCGTCCACACCTAGTACTAGACATTTTCAAACAAAATATTGGACTACATGGGTTATTGATATCAATCTTTACAGGCTTTTTTTATTGTTGGTTATATATTAAAAAAGTACTAAAAATTTCATTTGGTTGCCTTACTATTCCACCATAAGTTAATATTTGAATTCTTGTGTATGAGTATATTTTGTTTACAAATGGTTTTCTATACAGTGGAAGTGTGGAAAATCACATTTTGTGTTTGCCATATCATTTATATACTTTAGTAATGTATTCTGAGAACTCATTAGGATACATGGATTGAATATTCTCATTTAAAGTTCAATAGTTGTTTAGCAACTTTAAAATTTAATTAGAACCCTTTCCTGCATTTCATTATGAGGTTATTTCATAATTACTCAGTAAATAGGTCCTACCTATTTACTAATGCAGAAATGACAACACATGACACTGCTGAATTACAACTGCACAGCTGGAGAAGATACTTAGAGAAATAAAGAAGAGAGAAGTGCATTATTTAAAAAACATCAGGGAAAAGTCAGCATCAAGAATCCTGCCTCAACGTTCACCCATGCTCCCCTTTACTGTTGTAAATAGTGCTACAAAATTGAGCATGGTTGTCTATATTCTAATTAGAACCAGTCCATTATTTACTTATGCAGCTTAGAGGAATTGGGATATTGGTACCTAGAAGAAAGCTATGCTCCTAACCAGTGGAAGGATGGGTGAAGTGCTGCAATGGACCCTGTACTCAGTGCATTGAGTTTAGTCCAGTGGGTGAACAGGATGGTGTAGAATTGGGTTCAAAATATACCAATACACACCACATTTTGTTCTTCTTTGGAGTAAAGTCCTAAACATACAATTCCCTTTGCTTGTGTGATACCTGCATTGCATGGCCCTCTGAATTCTGACAGGAAAAATGAAGTTAGCACCATGATTCGAGACTGTTTAAAGGTTTATTAAAGGCAATGTTTTATCACGTTAACAGTTGGACTGATGATCTTTGTGGCAAGCACATTTTCTGCTCTCTTGGGAGACTTTCATAGAAGAGTAGAGAGAGAAAGAAAAGAAAAAACAATTTCTATTTCTGTCCCTTGTTTTTCTATGTAGAATGTATTAGAGAGTTGTTTACTTGAGGTGATTAGTTGATTAGACACTGGTGGGCATTGTTTGGTCCTGATGGTCAATAGAATGCACCTGTGCTTAGACTCTCTCTGGGGAGAGAATCACGAGACAGTTACAGTGAGTAGTTAGATGTGGTAGTTAGAAGTTAAGATGTAGTTTTAGTATCTCCTCTTGAAATAATATATTAATGTATTGTAATATAGTTATAATAAAGAAACTATTCAGCCTTCTGAACTGGAGTCGACATCATCTCTTCCCATCTCGGGTTCACCTGCACTTTTCCCTGCCACAAATCTTAGAGACATTTTCCAACTTAAACAATTCAATGATTCTGTGTTACCACCTCTCAAAAAGACAAACATATTATTATTAGTGTTACCTTATTTTTGTACTCATTGACAAAACTACAGTATATATTTTAACACTTCTAAGAAATTAGAGTTCAGTGAAATACTTATGAGAAAATAATGATTCACTGTGCCTTCCTTTCTCTTTCGACAGGAAAATTTCAACAAGAAACATACTGTAGATACTAAGCCCCCTCAAATTAAGCAATTTATTTACAATTATTTTGTATACCTTTGTATACCTGCTAGCTTTAATCAGTATTAATATGTATGATTTTCATTCTCAGCTGCTTTGCAGTTGAATTGAGTTTTCTACAATCACATATAGTTTTCAAGATCACAGAAAGCTTTGCTTTTCCCTTTTTCCATCCTTCTTTATTATTCTTTTCTGCTCCTAATAAAGACATTATTTGGTTCATGAAAGAAAACAAAGGATACAGTAAGCTTTTTCTCATTTTGATATTCATAGCTCTACCTCTTAGCTTCCTTCCCTTCAGTTCTTGACTTCCCTCTTCGTATATTTTCATCCTATTTTCCTCCTGCTGACTCCAAAGGATGCCTGTTGCTATCCTTCAGCAGAACCAGTGGCTATGGCTCCACACACAAAAAACTGGCACATGCACTCTCCATGTCCTTCCCCCTGCTTCTTTCCACCCCTGCAGCATTTCCTACTTTCTACCTCAGTGAACTAATTCAAGCTAAAATCCAGCCCAACAACTACAGAGAATTTTTCACCCAGCAGCTAATGGTGATGGTTTTGATTGTTTCTAACGCAGACATAGAAGATGGCATGCAAGCATGAAAACAGGGCCAGGAAGGGTTTAATACTTTCTTTTAGTGGCCAGTATGGTTTATACAGATCTAAAGCAAATGCAGAACTAAGCTATGAAGTAATCAGGTCCTTAATCTTTTTTTCAGTCAGCCAAATTTTACCTAAAATTTTAGGTGCAACATGGGCATAGTTATTCTATTAACTAGGGTTATTATACAACTTTCTGCAAAATGACACAAATTATATCAGCTTACACATCTTTATACCAATACCACAACGTCCAACAATTGTCAGTCTGTGTCAATTGTACCACAAATAATTAATTGCACTGAACCTATTCCCCATAAAACCCAAACAAATTCACTTCCTGTGCCTGAAAAGTATGAGGTTACCCAAAGCATCTGAGAGGTTCGCAGGCTTCTTCTGTAGAATTAATATACAAGTTTTTTATTTCAACAACATTCCAAATAAGACAGAATGGTTAAAAAACCCATAGAGCAGCATGAAGCTTTTGGCAGATAAGTTCTGCTATGAGACTGTCCAATAAAAGTTTTGCCACTGAATGGTCTGTGCATACCACTAGAGCAACATAAAGCACACCATATGTGTAAACCACATTGTTTCCTTGCCTAGGACAGCAACCTTAGTTTATTTAAATAGACTTTTCTACCGAAACCAAATCAAATTAAAACCAGTATATGATGCTTGGGCTTTTTAAAAATTGTTTTAAGCTTTTTCTTTTCCCCCCTCCAATCAAGTACAGAAACATCTTGCTAAAATACACTTCCTTTAAGATCCCTGACTTTCTTTCCAACCATCCTTTCCTTTTCCACTAAAAGATTCTCCTCCTCTAACAATCCCTTAAACTCCCAAAATGAAGTCAGAAACAGACACACCATTTCCCAATATTAGAATATATTTCTGTCATGATAAAAACTTGGTTTTCTTACTTCCATCACAAAACATCTTTCTTAAACATTTAAATGCTTGGTATAATACAATATGAAAGTGTTTCTCAGGAAGATGTAAAGTTGTAAATTACACTGAAGACATACTACTGGATTCTTAGATTCAAAACTATTCATGAAATAATGAGTCATCATAAATAACATGAACTGTATATTTAAACTAGTTTGTGAAGATTATGAGAAGATTAATATTTTTCCTTAGCACATATTTTCATGTATCTTCAGATAAGAAAAAAACTTCTATAAAGAAAGCTTCCCACTACAAAGAAGCAGCAACAGAGGCCTTAATATTTAATTTCTATCTACAAGCTAGTGGTTTTTAAAAGTTCCATCAATACATAGCATACAGTTGAAACATGTCAGATTCTGTGTCACATGGATAAATTACTACTAAAAAATATGGAAAACATATAAATATGTAGACATGCTGTGTTTTGTATACTTGTTTCTGTCTTTGCAGAGTGATTAACAATCACTACTCATGTATGGAGAAATAGTACTGAGCTGCCAATATTCACAATTATGCCACCTCTTTATTTTTGTACATGTACCCAGCACCTAATTTACTGATTATTATAAAGGCCATTATGAAGATATTATTAGATCAAACTAACTCCCAATTCTATTTGTCAAATTATTGAAATGGAAGAATGGTCATCGAATCAGGAGTTTTACATGCATTTGAGAAAATGACAGTTTCCCCCAAGTGTCATCTGGGGACAGTGTCCCCAAAGTTCCATAACCAGTGTCACTTGATAGAAGAAAACCAGACTTTCAAGACTTTTTGGTCTCTTGATTAGTCATCAACCATCACCAATATTAGACAGTAGATAAAATACTTGGCTAGAGATTGAGGATTATTTCACACTGTCCTTTCTTATTTTACATTAAAAGATTATAAGTCATATTTTACAACACTGGTATTAGAAAAAAAAAATCATGAGCATTAGCCTCATGTTCTTTCATGAATAGCAACAGGCCCCGTAAGTAAGACACCTACTTTTCTCCTATTTTGTCTTTGCCTACACTATCCAATGTGATCCCATAGCACTTAACAGCTGCTGCTTGCCTTTGTATCTGACCATCTCTAAAACAAAAAGTAATATCTATATGGAAGTGCTCTTCCATACACTAACATTTATTTTAAAGTAATATATTATTTATACAGGCCCTTACTGCACATATGCTTGGCAGAATATTCTTGGCAGCTCAAATGAATTTTTCAGTATTTGCATTTGAGTTACTCATTTGTAAATAAAAGGTTTAAGACAAAAGACATGTTTTCATAAAAAGGTATCTAATGAAAGATAATTTGAATGCTTTAAGTTACAAGTAGATCCTTATTTACGCTTTCTACTTAATAGCACTTTCTAGTTTGGAGAAACTGTATGAGGGAATTACACTAACAGTTGGTACAAGGGAGTAAATTACCTAAGTATATGCTCAGGCTGAAATACAGCATTAGGGGCTGCTGTATTTCTTTATGATAAATGATGGATTTGTTGTTTAGTAGCAGTAATACTTGCCTAAATTTTATATATAGTACATGTCTGTTAAATTATGATTGTGCTTTAATTATAAATATAACAAGAGATTGTCCCAGGAGCAGGAAAGTCAGTTGTGAATATTTAGGTTGAAATTACATTTATTTCCTAAATGCTGTTAATGGAGCACAGCACTTCCTCTTAATTATCACAAATCACAATCTTTTCCATCACAGATTCTTTCAGCACAAGTATATTTTCACCTTAGCATTTTGATGTTTAATTTGAAAGAATGCTTTGTGAAGGTTGTTATTCTCTCAATACTTTAAAAGATCAGACTTTCATCTTCTGCAGTTAGTGCCACCATTGCCTCATTCATGGACAGTGATTGTCAACATGGATAAAATAAATCCTTGACCCTTTAAGCGGAAATAATAATCTGCTTCTCATAGAATAATCATAGAATTGCCAAGGTTGCTAGAAACCTTTAAGATCATCCAGTCCCACCGTCCAGCATTACCACTGTAACCCCTAAATCACTAAACCACACCACTCAACAACAGATCCAGACACCTCTTGAGCACCTCCATGGATGGTGAGTCTACCACCTCCCAGGGAAACCTATTTCCTGACCACTCTAACCGTGAAAAAAATGTAATAATTTTTATTTATTCGNCGCCAAGTGCAGGGGGACAATCACTGCCCTGGTCCTGCAGGCCACACCATTGCTGATACTGGCCAGGATGCCATAGGGATCCTTGGCCACCTAGGCACACTGTTAGCTTACATTGAGCTGGCTTCAACCAGCAGCCCCAAGCCCCCTTCTGCTGAACAACTCTCCAGCCACTCCTTCCCCAGCTTGTAGCTCTGCATGGGGTGGTTGTGACCCCAAGTGCAGGACACAGCACTTTGCCTTATTGAGCCTCATGAAGATGTCCTTAGCCCATTGATTGAGTCTCTCCAGGTCCCTCTGTAGAGCTTTTTTTTTTCCTCCTATAGAAAAGACTATTCTCATCCTAGAAGAAAATTCCAACCTACCAAGTATGCAAACAAAAAGTTGTTTAACATGTCATGGTGGACTATACCAGCTAAATTAACTGTATTGGATATCTCTGGAGTTTATACAAGGAATTAAGCAAAAAAATCTAAGTCAGTGTGCAGGGAGATGTTCATTTAGCTACTAAGAAGTATTACATATGGAATGTCTCCCAGATCCAATCTCCACCTACCATAAAGGTGCTCAACAGGGCTGAAGATTAGATGCTCTCTCTCAGTCAAGTGGAATTCCTACTGCTTTTTGAATAGCCACAGAATTGAGGCAAATTTTCTTTACTACGATGACTCTGTGAGAGCTCCCCTGGTAAACAGGGAAATACCCTTATCCTGAAAGGCCTCTAATCTATTTACTCCTTCTATGAATATCCCTCTCAGTTCACCCAACTCAGCTCACCTCTCCGGTTTATGCTGTATTACCAATTCAGACGGTATTTGTGAAACCTGCATTTTCCCCTTTTTTATATTAACAGAACTTTACTGAAATCAATGTTAGCTTTGTCCATGAAAATAATGTAAAAGATGTTTTGGTATTCACCTGCCACAAAGCAGTAACTTGTATATTACCATGGCCTTTTAAGTAGTATCATCTAGCCAAAAATGTTCTTCTACCATCTGCAGTGCCACTACAGTAAAACTATTTTAAAGCTAGCAAAAATTGTGACCTGCATTACAGTATGAAACCTGTGATATAGCCTAAATAACTTACAGCTTACAGAGGCAACAGATACTGGAAGAAGCAGGTGATCCATGAGCAGATGACAAGAAGCCTACTAAGTTTCCCAAGCCCACTAACAGTATCTGTAGAAAGGTATTACAACCGACTGCAAGTAATGGGACAGGGAATGCGGTGATGCTGACCAGACGATGTTGAGGGCTCAGTGACATATCATGGCTAACCTGAGCAGGCAAGATCTGTGCTCTGCACAGTCAGTGTGGCCTTCAGGCTGTGTTGGGCTGTGCAAATCTCTTGGTGGTGAGACAAGCTCAGGCAGCACAGTGTGGGAGGACCCAGCAGGCAGCTGCTTGTCTTGACAAAGCTCTTGTACCGGAGCTTATGCCACCTGCACGGCCTTGCCTTTATCTGAAAGTGTTAGTTCTAATAACTACTTACTGGGATATGGGGACACAAGACAGATGATGGACTTTGGACCTGGCTAGCATAAGAGATTTGATAACAGGATGCCTTGGCAAGAGCAAACAGAACCTTGAGAATTAAATCAAGATTGCAAGAAGATCAAATCAGACGGATTTACTGGAAAAAAGAAAATTACATCAGACTTCTGCAAGCAAGAGATGTTTAAAATGCATAAGTTTATGTGATTTTTAACCCAATTATTGTAGTAAAACATTACTAGCCTTCTAAAATACTACATAAGCAGTTGTACTTCACAATAAATTCAGATTCTTTGACCACCTCAAAGTCTTCCCTGTCTGTCCTCATCACCAATAACTAGTGTTTTAAATGGTATTTTAGACTCAGAGTGTCTTTCTTACTGAACTCATATGTATCAGCACCTCCTTGTAGCAACAGACTACTTTACCCTGCAAACACTTACAACTCCCCATGGGACCAGAGAGGGTGCTGGCTCGTGTCCCACAGGGACATTCTCTACGACACTGGAAAGATTTCAGCAGTACCTGACGAGTGGTAAAAGCCAAGTGCCACATCCATGTTCCAGGAGGGGAGTCTGGGGAATTACTAACTTGACAGTCTGACCTCAGTCCCAGAGGTTAGAGCAAATCCTCTCTCAATCCATGAGAGCCACATGAAGGTGGTGGTAGTTTGAAACAGTCAGCACAATGTCAAGCCTACAATGTCAAGTCATGTCTGCCCAACCTAATTCCCTCTAGAAAGAGGTGTCTGATTGTGTAGATAAGGGGAAAGTGGTAGAGAAGCTTCCACACATGGCAGGGAGGGGCAAGAAAAGAAAATAAAGCAATTAGAGATAGAGAACCATCATGGCACAAGTTGGACACGTGGACTTGTAGAAATATAAGTTCAACAAAGACAAATGCAAACTCCTTCATCCTTACAGAAATGACTCCATGCAACATTATGGGTTGGGAACCAGCTGGTTAGGAAGCTTTAGAGTAAGAGCTGTGTGCACTTGTGTGCAGCTTAACAGAAGTCAGCTGTGTGACCTTGTGGTGGCAATGACCATCACAGCCAGCAAGCACATCCCAGAGAGCAAGCTGCCTTTTGCTTCCAGCACTTGTGAGACTGCATGTGGAGTGTTGTGTCCTATTTAGCATTCCCTAGCACCAGAACACTGCTGACAGTGAAGCAGGTGACCAGCAGACACTGCCAAGGTGGTCAGGGAGATGGAGCACATGCCATTTCCTGGAAAGGATGAGAGAGCCAGGTTTTTTTAACCTTAAGAAAAGAATCAGAAGCTGGACAAATTCTAACAGCCACATACTGCAATTTCACCCTATTAGAAAACCCAGTACAATAAGGAAAGAACTCCTTAAGGAAAAGAGTAAAAGTGACAGACTGATACAAAAGCGACAGACTTTTACATTTAGATGAGCAGCTGATTTGTAAGAAACTTGCAAACTCTTCTGTTGAATTCAGGAGTTGCAATGTCAGTTTACCTTTATCCTTTCATTTGCTGTTACTACTATTGGTATTCTGTTCGTTCTAGGAGCGTAACATCAGAGAATTGGATCTGAAATGAGACGTGTTACTTACATTTTACAGTCCCTTCTGCCTTTTCCTCTCAGATAAATACATTTAATTTTCCCTGCCACCAGATAATTCAGAAATACCATAAATAATTCTTTGCTCCCTATAGCAAAAAGCTTAAAGTTATTACCTTTTTATTCAAAACAGGAATGTTTGACATTAATACAGTAAGACATCAAGAATAGGTCTTTATATTTAGAACCAAATGTTGCATTTACTGTTCCATCAACNATATGATTCTTCTACTGTGAACTCACACTACTGATCAGTTCAGAGTATCTTTCAGGAAACCCCTTAATATTCTTCACTCATACTTTGAAAGTACATTACCTCAACTAGCTGTTGCTTCCTGAGAGCACTGCCTGCATTCGATAAGGAGGTTGCTGGGTTATAATGACATGCATATTTCTGGCCAAACTAATATCCCATAGGATTAGAGTAGTCTTTGTTGTTTTTGCCAGCGTAGTCTATTTGGAAACATGCCATATTTCTTGGACTAGCCATGGCCTTGCTATACAGTTTGAGCGAATACCTTGAAAAGAACTAGGGCACAGCAAAGTTTGAGAGCCTTCTGTTTTCTACTAGCTTGACTTAGTGACAGAGCTTTTAAAGGGTATTCTGATGCAGGTACCGGGTGTGTCATAGCACATTCATTGGTTTCATTTTCTTGAATAACCATAAGGCAAGAACTGACTTTCATTGTTAACAGGGTAACATCCATGTCCCTGTGTGAGAATATGGTAGGTTTCATATATTGACACCAAATTAATTGGGAGTTTTCACTGTGACCTGTGACTATTTTTTTTTCAACAAAAAAAGGAGATTATTTTCCCCATTAGAAAGAAAACATTCTTGAAGAACATGGATGCTGAAACTGCAGTCAGATATGCTGCAAGTGCAGAAGTCTACTTAGCACCTGAAACAAAGATAACAAGAAGAAGTTAGTTGGTGATATACTGTAGACAAGAGAGGACAGAAAGTGCAAAGGCGGCCTTCTGCCAGAAGGCTACATAAACTTGTGAGAGCAGCTGCCATGACAAGTGCCTTCAGCAGCTGCTGCAGGAGTGCTGTTGCATTCTACAGAAATGTGGCCATACCTCTGCTGGGGTAGTGAATTCAGCCTGTAAGAACAGTGGTTATATGAAGGGCTCTGACACACACTACTGCCAGGTACAGTGAGGCAATATATGCACACCATGCATACACACAGCACCAAATCACTAAGACTGTTAAGAGAAAAGTTGATTCTGAGAGCAAACGAAGCAGATAAGGCAAGAACCAATGACTGTATGCATAGCCACACAAACCATTTTCTGTTTGACATCAGCTCTTAAATAAGCATGCTTTCTCAATACAACAAATTTAATTACTTTTCTTGTTGTAAAAACTATGCAATATTTCTCATTAATTCTAAAAGCTTGAACACAGATCTGGAAACCTTATACACCAGAAAATTGCACTGAAATATCTGCAGAGCAGTCATGCTGTAAACAGCTTTATTGAGATCTTCTTGCTTGCACCAGACCACAGGCATAACAGTGGCTCTTCAGAGAGCAGATATTGAAAATGAAGAAAGGACAATGGGGGTGAGGAAGAAGAAAATGTCAGACAAGTGACACTGCCTTTAAGGTGGGAAGGTGGGGGAGGGAGGAAGAGAACAGGAGGTACATGCAATAATTGTAGCAGAGATGGCTAAATATTGATGCAAATGCAAAAAAAGAGGGGTAGATGTGACTTCATCATCTAAAACAAACACAACACTTAATTTGATTTTGCAGTTTGAATAACATGACTCTTACTCTGCATAAGCAGAATAAAACCTGTAGATTATTTGTGCCATTTGAAGTTTGAAGACTCCTAGCCTTTTACATGCTAATGTAAAAACTTCAAAGGAAGTTTCCCAACTCATTATAGGAGAAATATTTCCATAAAACGGCACTGAAGGTTTACAGTCAGCTCCATTAACTTCTACAAGGCTTATATGAAATGAAGCTTGGTCAATTTCCTACTAACAAGCAATTTTTTATGAAACTGTAACTCAAGATCCAGTAATGTTGGTTCCAGACAGGCAAAAGCTTTTGCTGTTACAGTTCTAAACAATGTACTGTTCCCAAAAGCCTCAGAAAATAAACCCAGAGGTGGCTCATGGGGTTATAATTTCCTTAGGTTCTCTTCACAGTAGGAGGGGCAAGAAAAGAAAGGGACACAGGGATGTTTGTGTTTATAAACTGTACAAAATAAAGCCTAACCCCCCTTACACCTCAAGCACAAAAACCCTCAAGATGTCCCATGCTCCACTTTCTTCCATTTTTATCCTACTTGGCAAATTACTTCTAGTTTTCCGTGGAGTCTTCAAGCATGGTTCTCAATTTGGGATTGAGCAGTAAGGCTATACTGACAATCTGTCACAGCAAATCTCAATGGCCTAACAGATATTGTTCAGAGAAAGAAAAGGCTTTGAAAAAAGATAATGACAGGTCAATTAAAAAAATCCCTCTCCCAGCCACCAATCTTACATTCTTTGCAAGCCCTACCAACACTCGGCAAACTGCTCCTGTCATTGGTTCCCCTATTCCTGCCAAAATATTAGTTCTTCTGAATTTAAAGGGAAAGAACCCAACTCAAACCAATCAACATCAACCAAAGGAAAAAAACAAACAAACAAAAAAACCCCAAAACAAAACAAACCAAACACAAAACCAAAAAACAAGCGAAGTGGAAAGGATCGGAAGAAGCAAAAAGAAGAATGAAAAACTTAATAAAGTAATTTCTTACACTCTATACACTCAACAAAATATTTATTTTTCTTTCAAAGTGACTAAGCAGCATCCACCAAAATTTAATTGAAAACTTTAATACATTATTTTAGAAGCAGAAATTTAAAAAAAATCAATCAAAATTAAGACCAGCATTAAGGATACTATACAACATGTGGGCAGCACAAGTATTTGACTACTCTGCAAAAAGGTTAGTCAAGTAACCATAAGAGTTAATAAATAAATTTGCCTCTAATTTCAAAACTACTAGCAATGATTAATATTAACATGACAAAAAAATAAAATCCCCATACGTTAGGATAATTTTCTGGTAATAAACACTTCTAAACACTTGGCTTTCTTTTAAATTATTTGTAAAAATATAGAGGGTTTTTAAATCTCCTTTTGGTATAGGATTGGAGTTTTTTTCCCTCACACCTGAATATTTAGAAGACAGTCTTTCATTTCTCTATGCTTGCACAGTGAATATAGATTTGAGTCTTCAGATTGGCATAGGCAGAAGGGACTGTATTTGATTTGAATTTATTCAACTGATTTTCTCCAAGAAAAAACTGAGCGTCTTCTGCACTTTTCTTTTAAAAATCAGGTAAGTACTTGAAAAAGTAAAATAACAAGATGGTTTGTTCATTGTTATACATTTCCTGACAAATTCTGCTACTCAGGATTACCAGTCTAAAACACACAGGATTTTGCAGAATGAAAAAGTCAAGACACAAATATTCAAAATCTTATTCCAATACTGTCACCGTAAGAAACAATCTGTCCAGTTGTGCTCCAACAAGTCATCTCCTTGTCTCAGTTTTACATTATAATTCCTGATAAAAGACACACCACTTTAATTGAAGTTTAACTTTCAAGAGCTCTTCAAGGGAAATCTGACTTAAACATTTCCTAATATATAGTCTGCAAGTTTGCACATATTATTTATTCAAACGTTTCTTCAATTGTTCTAGATGCCTAGCATCAGCATCCTGGAGAATTAATACAGTAGCTTTAGACTGAAATGGATTAAACTCAATAGTCATCAAACAACAGAGATCTATCAGCTGTTTTTGACATTTCTCTAAACCATCCTTAAGTTTTAGACGTAAAGCTGGATCCTTTTTCAGCTTATTCATTTCAGGCACTGAAAAGCCAATGAAACTTGTTAGAATATCATCAGCAAAATCTACTTCAAGATAAGCAGAGCCATCAGAAATTTTTGCCTTTATACCCCAGGACCCATTGCTTTTTGTGAGGTTTCCAGTGAGAGTGACAATAAAACATTTAACTTTCAGAATTGTAACAGTTTCTGGTTTTTTTGCAAGGAGAAGGGAAATATATGTGAAAGGTGGAGAATCTAAATCTAAATCTGCCTCTACTGCCTTGCAAGGAAAGATCTGTGAATCACATTTCTGCTGACCTCCTTCTGGATCCATTTTTAAGGAAAATACAGGATCATCATTTAATACCCTGCTGTCAGAAGTGTGTTGGTGTTTACATCTGCTCTCATCTAGGTCTGTATAATTCTGTCCCTCCTCAGGAGGATTTTCCAAAGAGAAAGCTGATGAGCTGCAGGTCTGACGTAAGCCCTTGTGCGGCAAAAAGTTACTCATGCTATTTCCATCTTCATCAAATATTGTTCTTCTCATGTTCTTTTCCTTGCTGATGGCTTCCCTGGGCTTATCTCTTTCATTCACATTGTCTTCTTCACCAGTGCCATTTAAAGATGAATTGCAGGAGCTTCTAGATGTATGTGGAAGTCTGGCAGTAATGTTTCTGTTCATCTCCACTGGTGGCACTTCTTCCATCTCTCTTTGCATCTCTTCTTCCAGAAGAAAGTCATCTTCTAAAGGAAAGTCATTTAAAAAGCCATCAGCATATTCTAAGGGAGGTGAAACTTGTTCATCTGAGTGAGGCAAAGGACTTCCAGATTTTTGTAGCAAAACATTTCCACTGTGTGCAATCCGTGAACCAGAGGCTGTATTAAAATTGTTGCTTCTACTACAGTATCCACTTTCTAAAGATGTTCTGTTGTTTAAAGTAAACTCATTATTTTCATCAAGGCTGGCTAAAAGCTCTTCATCTGAAGGGCCAAGAGTTTGTTCTAACTCATCCACCGGCCTTGAAAAAATCTGTTCATGTCCAGCTTGTCCAACAGAATTAGGGTTTTCAGCTTCTCCAATTAACCTAGCAAGGACTCTCTCCTGACAACAATCCTCAAGAAGAGCATCAACTTCACCCCCCAATAGTTTCACATTTTCTGGTTTAAGCAGAAGAACTCCAAGACGATATGCAATATTGCCCTGTACAGTGATTTTTGTTCCAGGAGGGAGATTACTGCAGAGAACAGGCACTGGTTGATACTCCATGCCCTGAATTTGATGTATGCCATCTGTTAATTGCAGCATCAGCATTCGAGTAGGCTTCGCTTCCCAGGGCTTCTGAAATGCCTGAGTACTGGCTGTCACTTCTTCATTTACAGTGCTTTTCCCTCTTAGCTTCTGCAACTGAGAATATGCTGGCTGGCTAACATCCACCAGTGAATCAATCTGTATGGAGAAGCAGCCTGATAACTCTCCCTTGGGAGTATCTAAGATGCAGTTTGGCAAAATGGGATATTCCAAGTCTCTCAGATCGGTAAGAAGCCATTGCTCAAATACCTGCTTGTTAATCTGAGCTTGACTTAAATTACTACCACTATTTTCTTCCTGGATCCAATTAATACATGCTTCCAGCCACGTTGAAGGAACTCTAACATGCCATGTGGATGAAAGCCAGGTTTCCACTCTTGCTACAATGCTAGATGTAGACATTTTCTTTTACGGTAAGAGACTGAATTCCCTAAAATGGAATTCAAAAAGACATATTTAATCTTCTGACAAAAACTGAAATTATTACAAGTTTCATGCTTATATTGTATAAAAAAAATTAAATTAAAAACATTTCTACAGACAATTAAATTCACAGGCATTTCCAACATTTAACGTTTCAATCAGCATAAAAGGTATGTGCAATTATCAGCATAAAAGTTATGTGCAAAATATAAGAAAAGTATGGAGACTTATACAAACAATGACACTTTTCTTCTGTTGGTTAAATTAGAAACATATAACTGAAACCCTTTTCTTATAGATTGAAAGTGAATGGACAAAAAAACCCAAACCATAAGAGCAGTAGGTTTTAAAATATATTTCCTCTTTTTTTATGGTTTTCTTTCTGTTAACACACAGTTTACTTTAGAAATTGACCTGAGATGTTATTCTCCCACTTCACCAGCACTGTTACGAGCAGAAGAGGATATACAGAACCAAGCTGAGGTCTATCAACACTTATATCAGAGGAGTGACTTTCAGTCTGTGACTGAAAGCTTTGTACCTGACAACAGAAAGCTGGCTTGAAACATTGGTATCTAGAGACCCAGCGCAGGACTTGGCTGCAACAGCACCAAGTCTGGGCAGCTATCATTTCAAGGACATCAGTGGCTAACAAACTCTAACTTCTTCTTAGTTTAGGAAGTAGTTCTGCACAAACAGAGTAGAATAGAAGTATTTCAGTTGGAAGGGACTGTGATCATTTAGTCCAACCACCTGACCAATTCAGGGCTGACCAGAAATAAAAGCATGTTACTAAGGATCCAGATACATCTTAAAAATTAACAGGTTTAGGACATCAGCCACCTCTATAGGAAGCCTGTTCCAGTGTTTGATCGTGCTCTTAGAACTAGAATGATTCAGGTTGGAAAAGACTTCCAAGATCATTGAGTCCAAGCTCTGACTGAACACCACCATGCCAACTAGATCACGGCACCAAGTGCCATGTCCAATCACTTCTTGAACAATTACAGAGATGGTGACTCCATTATCTCCCTGGGCAGCCTGTTCATTGTTTAAACACCCTTTCTGTGAAAAATTCATGATGTCCAACCTGAACTTCCCTTGGTGCACCTTGAGGTCTGTTTCAGAGACTGACCCCCACCTTACAACAATTTCCTTTCNGGATGATCCCAATCCCAGCTGGTGATGCTGTGTCTGATGCACCCCGGGATGGGGTTTGCCCTCCTGGCTGCCCGGGCACACACTGCTGGCTCAGCCTGAGCTGCTGCCGACCAGCACCCCCAGATCCCTTTTGCAGGGCTGCTCTACACACACTCCTCTCCCAGCTTATACTTGTGCCCAGCTTTACTGCATCCCAGGGGCAGAATCTATATTTGTTCTTGTTTAATTTCATGCCACTGATAATTACCCAGTGCTCCAATCTATTTCAGATCCCTCTGCAAGGCTCTTCTCCATCGAGAAAGTCAGCAGCACCTTCCAATCTGGTATCGCTACCACACCTGCTAATGGTGCATTCAACTCCTGCATCCATGTCACTACTACAAAACTGAAAAGACACTAGGTTGCCTAACTGCATGGATCATGTTCCATCCCTTAGAAAGGGAGACCGAGTAGCTCAATCTCTCTACAGAACACAACGAAAACAAAACTTGCAGTAAGAATATTTAAGAAACAGCAGGCGTGGATTCTGCTGTGTTTATTGGGGTATTTTTGCCATTATAGCCTTTAGAGCGAACAAAAGAACACCCTGCCTCCAAGCTCTCCCCAAAAGATCCACCACTCGGAAGACACCGCCTAGTTAACCCAAGTAAAGCGCCAGCCTTCCGCAGAGGAGTTGAAAGGGGTGAGGGAGGGAGGGTAGCAGAGGCGGGGGGAGGAGGAAGATCTGAATGAGGACAGGCCGCACTTCGCAGCCCCTCGGAGAGTCCGAGAGCTCCGACTCACCGGGGCGAGCGAGCGGTGGCGGCGAGGCGGCCCCGGCTCCCGCCGGCCTGAGGGACCGGGCAGCGCCCGAGCCCGCGCTCCCCAAAACCGGCGCGAGCACCCACCAGCCAATGGGAGACGCGCGTCGAATCATCGCGAGAGTTTTGCCACAGCCGGTGCCGGGCTGCACGCACAAGGCGGGGTTTTAGCGGCCGCCATTTTCTCGCCTCCCGTCCGCAGCCGCTCCCGCTTTTCTGGGCCGTCCCCTCGCTGTCCGCGCCGCTCCCAGCGCGGCTCCCGCAGCCCAGGTAGGAAAGGTAGGCCGGCCGGCCGNCCAGCCGCTGCATGGGTCTAGCGGCGCCACCCTTTCCCCGGGCCTATTTCGTCCTTTCCCTCACGGAGGGCGGTGCGGTTCGCGGCGCCGCCTCCTATGCTGACGGGCAGCGGCCTCACCCAACGAGGCGGCGGCGGCGCCGAGCGGGGGGTGGCGACGGGGCCAATCGCGGGTGGCGCTGGTAGATGTGCGCATCGGAGGCTGGGGCTGCTCCCCTTTCTCTCCCGTACGCGGCGGGGCCGGCGGCGGGCGCAGGTACGCGCAGCCCGCGGCGCCGTGCGGCCGGGGCGGCGAGGAGGGCGGGAGAAGGGCACAGGCCGGTTAAGGCCTTCCCTGGGCCGGTAGAGCCGCCGATGTACTCTGCTCGGCGACGCGGCGTGACACAGCGGTGCGAGACGGCCTGTGTCTCCTGTCGTGGGGCCTCAACCGCCGAGGGCTGCCGTGGCCCCAGGGCTTCCGTGGGGTCGGCTGTAGAACGGGGAAAACGCTGCGTGGAGGACAGTGGTGTGTTGCCGGCTCAGCTATTGCTGAGGGCCCTCAGATGGCCTCTGTCCCCGTTGC
>VXBC01004962.1:1148877-1225694 GCA_013399945.1 Ploceus nigricollis | reverse complement strand
TCCCTCCCTCCCTCCCTCCTCAGGACATTGTTAGAATGGGCACTCCTGGCTGGTTGGGGTTTGCTGTGCCCTGCTCATTAAAAGAAGGGGGCCTCATGCCAGAGTTTTGTTTGAAGGAGCCAGGGCTGCTCTCTCCATCTCCCAGGTCCAAGCTCTGCCAGCTCATGTCTTTGCTGGTTCCAGCTAAGCTATTTCACAATCCAAAAACATGATGAGCCCTGAGAAAATGGTGTCCTAAAGAGCAGCCCAAGCTTTTGCCATGTTCAACCATTGAGTGTTTGGGATCTAGAATTCCCATAATAGTTCACTACACTGCCTTGCTCACCAGAGCAGGCTGGAGCAGGCTCTGGCCAGTTGGCTACTTTGGTGATTTAACCTGTCAGGAACGTGGGAGTACAGAACAAAGCCACAGCATAAATCCCACAATCATCATCCTGCAATGAAATTCATTTGGACAGCATCATCAGGCTACTTTTTAGAGCTGTTCATCTTACCCTGAACAGTAAATTCCTATAGGAAAGTAATTTATGATCTGGGAGGGCTGTTACTTACAAGCTAGTAAAATAACTTTAGCTGGACTTTTACTACCTCCAGCAGCAAGCATCCATGCTGAAGCCAGGAACGAGCCTTTTCTTCCTAGCTGTGATACAGTGTGATCTATCACAGAGCCACATGGGTTTTTGGCTTGCATTCATCTTGTTTCCATGCAGTGTGCTTAAAAAGAATTCACTGATTTCTACTTGCAATGTTTACAGTCAAGTCACATTATTCCAGCAACTGCATGAGCTTCCAGTAATTTATGCATGAGTAGGATCAGGGAGGCTTCTGGCATAGCTTGGGCACCCTGCTTGAGACCTGTTCAGAAATCAGCAATCTCCTGCATCCAAGTCATCCAGGATCCCTCCACCTTTGGGGGGCTGAGTTACCCTTTTGAGGTAGTTTGTTCTTGTTAACTGCAAGTGGAGTTGGACTTGGTGCCTAATCTTTAGATAATCAACAAATGTCATCACAAGTGTGTTGTATTAGAACCATCACAGTTTTTCTGCTCCCTTCCCTTCCCACCTGACTGTTCCTCAGGCACTGAGTACTTTTGGGTATCAGCTCCAGCATGGAAATGGCCTTAACAGGTGGCTGGTTGTGGGTCTCATCACACGTTTTCCACAAATAACTAAAACTACAGAAGCACAGAAACATAGCCCCAAGCCTCCTGTAAGAATGATGCACATAAAAAAATTACTGAAGCACATGCTGGTGCCACTCTGATAGCAGGGCAGAATCAGGCCTATTTCATCCCTTATAAAACATTCCTCAGGGATGCTGCCTTGGCTACAAGTTTCTGTTCAAACTGAGTCTTTCTAACCCTCAGAGGAAGAAAGCTCCTGTACCCTTTTACCATATCCAGCATGAGAAAGGACCTTCTCCAGTTCAAATATTCATGTGCCAGTCAACAATTAGAATCCAGATTATTACTTTTGTACCACAATTTTCCTGCTCTGTCTCAGGCCACAGCATGTGTGTGGGAGCATACAACAACATTTAGCACTTGAATGCTGGCCATGAGTAGCCAAAGCTTTTGAAATCTGCATTATGGGTAAAGAAAAGTCGGTCAAAACCTTTTGCAAGCATCTATCCTATCTGCAGGAAAAGCCCATGGTTTAGTCTTTACGTTCAGGAGTTGCCAGAAAGTCATTGCTTTTGTGATTATGCCCTCAAAAATAAAGTTTTGAGGAGCTGTGTGCCCTCCACTGTTGTGTAAACCATGCAGGCACCTCTGAGCTACCTGCCACGGCTGGCGTTGGGCTCTGAGCAAGTTTTGCTCATTTACCCTTCAAAAACTGGGAGAGATAAAAGCAAAAATGAAGCTCCAGAGAAAGCCCCAGCAGAGTGGGATTCAAGTCCCATACTCAGAAGACAAAAACTTAGGGATTAGGTTCAGATCAGGAACCTCAAAAAGTGGTGTGAATGTTGGGAAAAAGTAGCTAATTTCTCCAAGGGAAAGAAATGATCAGTTTCAACATTGAGGCAAGAGGTCTGGACTTCCTAGGTGGAAGAGAAATAAAGAAGACCAGATATATGTGGGTTGAGCTTTCCATGTATATTTTTAATTATGGCACATCTATCATTCTTAGCACTGCCTTGAGCAAAGAAAGATAAAACAGCAAAGCAATAGCAAGATTTCCACACATGTAGCCAGTCTCAAAATCAATGGGAGTTTGGTATCTAAATACCTTTAAAAACCTGATCAGTTGTTCCCTGAGGCCCCCCCTGAATATCACAGCCTTAAATTCTGGAGGATGTGCTGGCATTGCTCAGCCTGTGCAAAGCAGAGGGGTGCACTCAGGACAGCCTTTGGTTTGTAATGTGAAGGGCTGAAAAATTGTTCATTTAGGGTTGTCTGATGATAAGAGCCACACACTCTTATCCTTCAGCATCTCTTTGGTTACAGGCAGTGTGTGATTAGGTACCAGCAACCAGTGACAGGAGTTTGGTGAGTCCCCATTTGTTTTTTAGGAAATGTTAATTACCCCCACTTTTAAATAATTTACAGGGAAAATGCAAACCTTCACTAACTTTTGGTAGGAGAGGTGGAACAAAGGATGTTTACCTATTATTCTGCATACAGATAGAACCAATAAATATTCAAGAAAATTTTAAAAAAAGGAAAACTGTTTCCAGTGAAGATGAGGGACTCTGCTGAGGCCTTGCCATGTGGTTGGAGCTGAATGGGAATTCTGGCCGTGCCTCCCTTTGCCTCCTGCCACACTGGCACCACTGCATGTGCTCTTCTTGCTGCTGCTCACCCAAGGTTAGGCTACAGGAGAGACTTGCTTAGCCAAGGTGACTCCTCTCATCTGTTACATATCCCAGGGTTATAAATAACAGAACAACCTCTGTTTGATGGGGGGGATGCTGACAACCCCCCTCCCTCCTTCAGGATGCTGAAGCAATTACAGGCAGGAGGAAGCTACAGAGCTCTTGTGCTGTTGCAGCAAACAGAGGCTTTGGGTTGGTCTTTGCTCCTCTTTAATTAGAGTTTATTGGTAAAGCAACCCCATTTTTCTGTTCCTGGAAAATCAGGGCTGTCAAGGCCTAATTCCTTGGGCCTATCAAGTGTGAGATATGTTTACCAAGTCTCTCCAGGATTAGCTGGGTTGCTATCAAAACTGAGGAGTGTATTTCTATCAATGAAAACCACTATGACAAGGTCTGTCCCCTGAGACAAACGGCCTGTTCCATGGAGGCTTTAAATAGGAGCAATAATGGTAGTGAGCAGCACTGAGTTGAATAATTAGATTGTTCTTCATAAATCCTCAAGTGAAGACTTCCAAGCAGGTCCATTATGTGTGTCGTATGTTAGCACTGAGCTTTATGTGGTGTGGACACTGCTCTGTGCCGAGCTGCTGTGATGGGTGAGTAAATCACCAAAGATTGGGACAGGAGGAGTACAGCTCCTTCCTCTCCTGCCTTTTCCCCCACAGAGATCGTCTGCTCTGAACTGCAAACATCCACATTATTTATCTCATTGCTCAAAGAGTTTTTGAGAGGACTAACTGGAGTAATTTCTGAATATTTATGCTTTGTTTGTTTATATTCAGAGACTGGAAAACACACATATTTTGTTCATGTCCCCAGACTAGTTCATTTACTGATTCACTTAAAACATCCTTTCGGATCCATTGAGAGATGACTTTTTCCTCAGAGGGATGCAGTGGTATAATAGCAGCTCAGTATTATCTCCCTATATTCTTGGTAGGATTTCCTCTTGCCAACTGAGAACTGATCTTTTCTCTTCCTTTCAATTATTCAGGTTTTCTCTCTCTTTCTTGCTTTCTGTGCCAGTTACAGAAAGAAATCTCAAATGAGTAAAATGTCATTTAACCCTAACACAGATTGGTGATTTTTAGACACTTTGTAGGAAATCCTGGGAGGCAGCAGCATCTGCAGGCAGGGATGTACACCCAGCCAGTGCACGATGCAGGTGCCTGCTCAGACGAGCACTTCTGCTCAACCCAGCTGCACTCCATTCTCTCAGAAACACGTTTGTCAGACCTGGTTAAACAATGCTGGTAAAAAGAACAAGAAATCACATTATTCCCCTGAGAACTGTGTATACACCTAACTATTTTGCCTGCCAGTAAGAATCTTGTGTCGTTGTAAGGTTTATAGGAGCTGACTGGCAAAGGATGCCCTGATGATAAATAAAATACCCCTGTCCCATGTGCCATGACTCTGTGCAGCTGAGCAGCTGTGGTGTCCTTTTCACTTACCTTGGTATGAAGATGTGGCATCTGCCTTTGGACCCATTGTTATGGGCAGCTGATGGGGTCCCACGAGGGGACACGTCATACAACGGGGTCAGGAACAAGCACCAGCTGTGAGCCACCTTCTGATAAAGCTCTAGGCCTGCTGTCAAATTCTTCAGCTTGCACACAAGCACTGGGATGAGGTCTGGGATTGGTGTCATCCAGCAGCTCCACTCTGACCCACCATTCTCTGGTACCAGCAGCTTTGCTGCCAGGTCATCCTTCAGTTAGCCCTGGTGGAAAAAGTTCTCCAGTGTTAAAACACTGCCAGGATAAAGTGTTAAACATTTTATAAGCCAATTTAGGTGATAATCATCAGGGTAATAGAAAAATATTATCCATATTCATTTAAAGGTGTGCTGTGCTTCCCTTCCCGATTAGCGTATGAAACTCCTTGCCAGGCTATGAAAATAAAGTGCCTGTGAGAATTTTTAAAGGCACATTCCTCCTCGCATCATGAGAGCATGAATTCCAGGAATTTCCTATCCACAAGAAGTTTGCATTCCTGGGACGAAATGATTGCACCCTTGCACACAAACTGCCCTGATGCTGCAGCAGACACCAGCCCTGCTCCTTTCTGCTCTGCCTGGGCAGCCAGGGCTGCAGAGTTTCTTAGCTGCAAGTGTTGAGTGTAGCCAAGAGTCAGCCACATCCATCTGAGGATGATTTTCAGTGAGATGCCTGGGAATTTATGCATGATTTTATTTCCTAAATGTGGCCTTTCATTTGGCTTGTTCTGTTTGTGCCAAGCTGCTCAGAGCCAGTGTGCTTTGTGCCCAGCGGGCAGAGCCAGCAGAGAGGGTTTCTTCCAGTGGGCTTGTCCATATCTTCTCTGAGAGAGGACCAAGGGGCATTTGACCCTGGGGCACAGTAGTGATTCAGGTGATAATAACAGTTTGTGAATTGATTCCTTAGATGAGAAACCACCTTTAAACTTCCCCTGAAAAAAAGCAGCTTGAGATATTTTGATGTCATAGGTTCTGATCTGTACATTGGTGAGGAGGCACTGAGCAGAGCTCTGGACAGATCTGGGGACTCCTGTCCCACCTAGGGCAGGTCAGAGCACACAGTGCAACCCAAGAATCCTGCACCAAAAAAATGTTCTACAGAAGTGGAGTTAGGTCTTCTCAGCAGGGTCTGGTCAGGTAAAACTGGTCCCAGTTTGGAGACAGGACTGAGTCAGCAGCCCCACTCCCTGCTGAGCCCTTTGCTCCTGGCACCGAGCTGCTGATCTGTAATGCAGCCGGACCGAGGCACCCAGGACACTCAGAGGAAATGGGAAATGTGTCTGGACAGTAGATGATTCACAGTTGCTGGCAGCTGAACTGAAGTTTTCTGGATTTCAATTTTGAAGCCAGGCACCTTTATTCCACCCTGTTCCCACAGTGGGCACCTCCATCCTCTCATGAGCCTGGGCTCAGGGCTGTGTTAGTGCACAGCACCAGTGGCACTGCCTGCCTCAGAGGCATTCTGAGGAGCTAAAGAGTCTTGAAATCGGGGCACTTCAGTTCCAGGACAGTGTGAACACCTTAAATACATCGATTTCATCTTCCAGAGGGTAAGGTCCAGTTTTCAAAAGGTCCTGGGAAATCTCTGCCTAAGCCAAAATCTGGTTCGACCACCATCCAGTTTCACTCTTCCTCCATGCATCTGCTGGCTGATCTGGTACCAGGCTCCTCCAGTGCTGTTATCTCTCCTGAAAATAATGGCAGTTTGGTTTTTTTATGCATCAAACACCCCTTTTTTTACATCAGGAAATATTTGCTACAAAACCACATGGTGTTCTTTGTTCTCCAAAGATTACTTTATAAAGCTACAACACATCAGGCCCCAAAATGTTTGTAGATTGCCTGAATTTCCTAAAGTAGGTTTAATAAATAAAGAGTCAAGACTGAAAACACTGTTTGTAGTAGGATTTCTCATTACATTTCATGTCTATTGCAGCTTTATGAGGATATGCTGCTTTAACTCCTTTCTGATGCAGTTTCTTAATACAAGCAGATTTTCTAGATTAGTAAAGGTATAGGAAGTAAAAACCTGGAATTAGATTTGCAGAAAGTCTGTTATTTATACTAGATAATGGACATTAAACCAAGACAAAAGAAATGCACTGTCACAATAACAAATCCATTTTAAAATCCATTTTCAAAGCAATCAAATCACTGCAGAAACCCACTGACAAGTATATAACAATAATGTATATTTATGTAGCAACTTTCACCCCAAGGAATCCAGAACCTAGGGAAGCACCAGTGTGGGAGATGGCTCTGGGGTGGACAGATCCCAGGGAGTGTCACAGGGGTTCCGGAGCAGCCCTCACAAGGTCACTGGAACAAATTTGCCTTCATCTAAAAGACCTCCACATGGCAGGAAATGTGAGTTATGCTTCCAGTTGAGCTGCTGTGCCTGTGGTCAGCACGCACGTGCATGAGGGCTGAACTTTGCCTCTTTTTGCAAAGGACTGAACAACAAAAAGAGAGCAGTTTCCCCTTTTAAGGTCATAAACAGGATGAAAGTGCTGCTTCAGCCCATGGCTGTCCTGCTGCGTGAGGCTGCTCTGGCTTTGGGTGCACAGAGTAGTTCTGCAAGGGGATTTTTACAGCCCTCTGAAAAACACCAATATTTTTGCTACACGTTAATGGAAGCTTGACTTGAAGACAGCTTGAGTTGCAGAACAGTGCTTATAATAATGATTTATGTATTAAATGCAGCTGATCTGTTATTTTTATTATCTTGATGCGTTTTTGATGTTCAGTTCCCCGAAGAACAGCAGCCAAGTGGCACTGAAACCAGCTGTGAACATGTGCATGTGTGCATGCCTTAGCAAACACGACTCATGTATGATGTTCAGTCAGGGCTCTGAATAATCAGGTGAAAGGAACGGGCAGCTCTGGGTGGGATGGTGTCACTCCATCGCCTCAGTGTGACAGAGGCATCTGTAGTCAGGAGGGTTTGTGTATTATCTGCAGGAGCTTTCCTGCCTTATCTGTGGAAAATTGATCCATACAGTCTCTTTAGAGACCTACATCAAATATTAATTTTGCCTATTTGTTCAATGTAATTAGCAGGTGTGATTAATCAATTAATCAATCTGCGATTCCTATCTGCAGCGCAAACAGCTGTGCTCAGAGGGGACGCTGGGAGCAGAGATCCCCCAAAACACCTCCCAACTCCCCACTGCAGGGGCACCCCTGACCCCAGGTCGAGGTCTGCAGTCACCCACGGGTGACTCTTGCAGTGCAAAGTGCCCAGAGAGCACAGCCAAACCCCTTGAGTGGGGACATTGCTGTCCTTGTCCCCTAAAGAGTTGTGATGGCAGTGCCTTGCCATGGGGCTGGGGGGCAGGAGGATGCCCCTAGGTGAGGTGTGGTGGCCACAGTGAGCCCCCTGGACAAATGGATTGGTGGGGCCAGGGCTGTACTGGTCCCCTCAGCACTCATGCTCCAGGCAATGTCTCATTTTGCCTGTGCCTAGAGGGGACACAGCCAAAAAAGCTGCCAAAAGTGGGTGAACTCTTTATGGCAGGCTTTTGGTGCCATTCCCAACTCGATTTTGCTGGTTCAAAGGATGCAGGTAAGTCGTGTGAAGTTCAGGCAGAAATAAATTCTTTTAGAAATGCCAGACTTGCTGAGTGGGCAGCAGACAAAATCCCAGCCCTGTGCTCAGGGACTCAGTAACTTTTTAAAGCTCCTGAACTGTTGCTGAAATTCACAGAGGGTGGGGAGCTGGATCATGTTTCACGAGGGATTGAGCACCTTTGGGTGTTCCCACTGCCTGGGGCCCTTATTTGGGGGCAGAGGGAGGGATATGACCACGGGTATTACAGGCAAAGCAGGGAGGGATGTCACTGTGCTAAATTGCCAGGTTTGAGACTTTGCATTTCCTGGTGGCAGGAGGTGAGGAGCTGGCAGAGCAGCACAGCAGGACCCTGGGCTGTGCTCTGCTGAGGGCAGGAATTTGAACTAGTGCAGGTACAGGAGCCTCCAGCACAGGACATGCATTTTCAGAGGGTCCATAATTTATAGGGGACCCAAAAAACCTTTTCAGAGGGTCCAGAGTTTATAGGGGACATACTGAGGGACTTTACCACAATCTCCAGCATGCAAAGGGTTTCTTCCAGCACTGTGGTAGCTCATGCTCTGCTTTGTAGTAAATATGGCATGACCAAGGTGCTGGGTCACCTGTCTGAGTGCCCCCTGAAGCACTGCCCATTGTTCAGTGGCATATTCTGGATCATCCCCATTCTATCCTTCCTGCTTTTCTCTGCTTTCCTCCTGCTATAGGGAGAGTTCTCCTCTCTAGCACCTTGCTCACCATCACCCTGGAGAATCAGGGTCCAACTGCACATATGCTGAGATAAAATAGGAATATAATCCAGGAGTACCCAGGCTTGCCAAGTGTTACAGTCCCATTCAAGGTCTACCTGAAATTCTTTTCCTCTTCTGTGATCTTTTAGCTCAGCAAACCCTTTTGCTGTAATATAAATCCCTCTGGACAACCTGACCTTAACCTGGCCTAGGGTGGGGTGCTTTTTTCTCATTTATTGGGCTCATTGGGCCTGATTTCATTCCTGTGCACTGAATGCTTTGCTGACCCAGGAAGATTTGATGTTCCACAAAGGCAAGTGCCCCCCAGAAGATGAACTGGTCTTGGTTTCAGTTTGATTTTTGGATTAGAACTGCCCAGAGTAGCACTTTCCTCAGAATAGTTTTTCTGTGGAGTAAAAAGTATGTCTCCATCTGATGCCTTGAACTGTCATCATAATAACCTCAAATATAGCTGTCTTCACCACATCACCGTCCTCCTCTCTGACCCATAAAGTTTTACCATTACAACCTGCCCTTAATCACCTAACCATTTCCTTAGTCTTTCAAGGACAATGGTTTTTATGCCATACTTGCTAACCTTATGTATTAGTCTACCATCCTGGGCTGCTTTTAAATGACTTTTCTGAAATCTATGTGGATTAGCTCCACTGCTTCTATCCTGCATGTTTTCCACCTTAGCCCCTAAAACAAATTCTGCCAGATTTGTCAGACAAGATTTACCCTTTATGGAGCTGGGTAGATACATTTTTATCAGTTCATATTTCTCCAGATGTTGGGTGATCTCATTCCTGTTACCATCTCTAAAATCCTGCCTCTGATTAAAAAAAAAAAATCACATTCTGCAGGTTTGGGGCCAGACTTTCAGCTGGTGGAGTGAGTTTGTGTGTGTGTGTGTGTGCACCAGATTTCATGAGCATCTGTATTGGCTGATATCTATTGCAAATATGCCTTGGTTTCTACCTATCTCTTCTCATAGATGCTCAAAGATTTTTGCTTTGTATCAGTTTCTCTTTACCACTTTTTAACTCCTAAAAATGACTCAAACCCCCTGTTACTGGGCACTTAATATCTCCTGCTGTTCCATTAAGCAGTGTGGGCTAAAAGTACACTCTGCACTCAGCCCTGCCTCCTTCCCCATGGTATGAGTTTGCTCTGGTGATTATTCATACTCTCAGCATTTCCCTGCTCAGCTGTCACAGGAAACTTTGCTTCTCAGTCCCTCTCCCTGTGTTATTAAGCTCTCTTGACCACCTCTCAGTGGTCTGGAGGCCTCCCCGTTAATCTTGTCTCCTTTACCTGCTTAAAAGAAATATTTTATTGTTTTTATTCACCCCGTGGGCCATTCTTCTCTTTGTCATATTTGGTTTCCTAATCAGCTTTTTACATCTTTTCAGCTTTGCTTTATAATCCCTTTCATCCCCTTAATATTTGCCTTCTCACCCATGTCAGCTGCATCTCTTGTCCCTCCGACAGCTTTTATGACTTCCTCAGTGATCAGCCTCCATCAGAAGCAGGCTCAGCCACCCCTGCCTGACAGAAATCGCTGTTTCCAAGTGCTGCACTCATTTCCTGAGTACAGTTGCTGTGTATGTAAACGAGGGCTGGGTGAATAGGCACTGGTGCCTCTTATATTGACTTTTATTTCTTTCTTGCCGCTGTTTGCTCATGAGCAAATGGCACTATTCTCACATGCACTCATTGCTCCGGTTTTCTTCTGAGGAGCTTGGTGATTTTACCTTTTTTCCTTTGCAAATGGAAGGCACCCCAAGCAAAGAGTCGCCCACACAGGCTGCCACGGATCTGAGAAATGTGTAATAATTTTCTTAGAGGGACTTTAAATACTGTGGGACAGTAGCTGGGCCATTCTGCTCTCAGAACAGCACTAAAAACCCCTTTGCCATTAACACAACTCAAAACTCTTACAAAAAAGTCAGAGGTGGTGGATAGAGCACAGGAAGGGAAGCAGTGAGTTAAATGACTTGCCTAAGGCCATCCAGCAGGTAAGTGGCAGAGACAAAAACAGACTCCTCTCGTCTGCCCAGGACTGTATCCACTGAGCCAGGATAATTCCTGGCAAAGCAGCAACGGTGAGGCCACAGACTCAGATCATTACTCATTTGGTTTTATTTGTTCCAGCACTAGGTGATGAAATGCAAATGGTACAGGCAGATGCGCAATTTCAAATCCTCTGTGTGTCACGACTCCAATATTGGAGAGGCTTTCTCTCCCTCTGCAGAGATGTGCTTCTGAAGCTGCACGGGGGCATGGAAAAGGGTATTCAGTGGGTTCATGTGCTCAGGGAAACCTGAATTGGCAGAAATTTCTTTCTCAAGCAGATTCACTCAATTGTAGTGTGAAAAATGTGTAGTTACACACACACACACACACACACACACACACACACACACACACACACATTTATGTGTTTTCAGCAGTCCAGGTTCCAGTCTCTGTTGTAATCTCTTAATCTTCAGACTGAGGAACTGGGGAGAAGGGACGAGGCAGAACAGGAGGATAACCCAGGGAGATCTGCCCTGCCCCACACCCAGTCCAGATGTGCACATCTGGCAGCCCCAGAGCAGGGCGAGGGCTGCGGGGAGAGGGAGGAGAGGGGCACACCTGGTGTGTGGGCAGCACTTAGCAGGGGAGTCCCCTCCCTCACCAAAACCCTTGGGCCAGTGTCAAGCAGAGGGCTGAGCAGTGGTGTTTGGGCAGCAAAGTCGGTTTTTAATATATATTTAAAAGAAAGAGTTGGCACAAAGAGAGGTAGGAATGAGCTGCAAGTGTGAGAACGAAACCACACCTTTGTTCTCCTAACGCTCTTTCCCCTGCTTCGTGGTGATTAGGGTTGGTCAAAAACTTCTTCATGCTATTTACATTTTTGACAGATAATTTTTTGCTTTCTTGCCAGGTTTTCAGGCTTTTTCACAAAAAGAAAATCTTAATAAACTGTTCTGTTTCTTGGTGGTTTTTTTTTGCTTTTTGGTTTATTTTTTTTTTTTACTTTTTTTCAGTTCATCAGCAGAATCATGTTGCAATCAGAAAGAAGATTGTTCAAGAAAAGGCACTAATTAACATTTTATTGTCATAATTATTTCCATCATATTCCCTCTGCTGTACAGGTCCTCTCTTTCATCATTTATTACAGTGATGTAACTATACAACAGGGCTTGTGTACAAGACAAAGACAAAGCTGAAGGCTTAATTCAGCATCGCAGGCGTGATGAAAGGAACAAAGGATGATGCAGCTATGCCCTGATCCGGCAAATACTTATGCACATGGATAACTTCACTGCCAGGAGTATTTCTGCTGGCAGTAACTGTGCACTAAAGTGTCAGCAGACTTTAAGTCATAGGGCCTGATTTAAGCTCTGCCCGAGTCGGTGCACAAACTCTGACACGTTTCAGCAGGGACTTTGCCAGTACTTACTTAGGGAAGCATTTTAGCGCTGCTGAGTTTATTTGCAACCTAATCCTGAGCATGCACAGGCTTTTCCGGGCTCCGAGCACACGCTCCAGCCACCAGACGTGACAGTGATTGATGACTTGATTCATCACTATTCTGTAAAATTACCTCTGGCGGGCACTGCCAGGTGGAGCAGCGCAGCTCAGCTCGGCTGTGCCAGCAGCGGGGCCGGGCGAGCAGCCGGGCATCGCGCTGGCCCCGGGGCAGGGATGCCCGGGGATGCTCTGCAGAGCCGGCTTCCTCCCCTGCTTTTGTCCTGGTCTTCTCCAGAAATGATGTCTATGGTGAAGGAAACTCCCAGGGACGACAATCCCATGCCAGATAGGCATTTTCCAACCCTGTGGGGGACATTTCTAGACTTCAATTAGCCCCTTAATTGAGCTATTTGCAGGGGAAGGCTCAAGGGAGCTGAACACCTATTTCCTCGCTGTTTAACTACCACCAAACTTAAAATCCCTTAAATAGGAAGAAATATAGTGTCTCCAGAAACTTTGTCACAGTGAACTGCCTAATATTTTCCTAACACAGTAACATTAGTATCATCAAACTGTGGTATGAAAAATATTCAATTATAATTGAGTTTTGATTTCATTATTTTTTAAAATTTATTTTTAGACAAAACAGTGTGCATTCCCTCCAACTACTTCTAAAGCAAACAGCTAGTTGAGTTTTCAGGCCAAATATTGTGGACCCAGTTCTCTGTTTGTGTCAAGTTTAAAAATAGTACAATCACAATGCTTCGGTGGTATAAATTTATGGGGGAATGAGAAGGACAACATTAAATCTATCCTTAAAACTATAACAGGATGTGCACCTCACAGGTAAATATATCAAGGGGATATCTGGAAGTTTTAGGCCTAAGTTCAATGGGACTTTGCAACCAGGGTTGTTGCAGGGCTGGGTGCAGCCCTCAGCCCAGCCTGTCCTCCAGTCCCCCTGCAGAGCAGGTGATGGATGTGCAGGAGGCAACAACCTGAATGGAATTAAGCTGGTTTGGGTTGGAAAGAACCTTAAAGATCATCCAGTTCCAACCCCCTGCCACGGGCAGGGACACTTTCCACTAGACCAGGTTTCTTAAGCAAAACATCTCCTTCAGAGCCAGCACCCCAACCTACACCAAACCAAACTACACAGAGCAAATCAGGTGATTAAAACCAACCCTCCACAAATGTCTGTGGGACTGCCTCAGCAAGAGCCCTGTGCTGAGGTCCTTGGTGTTCCCTGGATGTAATATTTCTTTATGGTCCTTCCCATAGCAGTGGGACTGTGACTATAACCCTAAACCTGAGCTGTGACTCTTAGGTCGAGCTTTTCTTTAGAATAATTCCCACAAGTGTTGTCAAAGCCAAAATTAGCATAGCTATGGGGCCTCTGCAAGTAACTGCCACAGAGAAGCTGAGAGGCTTTTTTATGATTCTTCAGTAAACCAGACCAACCATGCATTGAAAGTCATCCCAAAGGCAAATTATCTTTATGATCAAGGGACTTCAGTTGTTCTGGGCAGTTTTCCATCAGGGCCTTACAGGGAAAGCTGCTGCAACATCTCACTTCTCTGTGGGATGACTGGACACAAGTAATAAACACCCGAGACTGGTGTTTGCCCTGATTTTCATCTCCTGTCTCCTGGTTGAAATAAATGTGCTGTCACATGATAGGAGTAGCCCATGAGACTTATGTATTATTATATCCAACTTGAAAATTAACTCTAATGCGAGTTGCACACAACACCAATGAAAGTAACCATTAATTGTTAATATAAACTATTAATGAAACACCAGGATGAAGGTCAAAGTGCATGACTGAAACCTTCCAGCAAATGAAAAAATTATTTTGCCTCTTGCTGAGCATAATTATCATCAGAATTTCATCGACTTTCTGATCAAACCACTTCCCTCTGCACTGACCTGTTCCACCACTGCGGTAAATCTGCTTGCCAGAACTGGTATTTGCTTTTCCTTGTCCACCAAGGTTTTTATTAGCACAGTGGATGTCTGTGAGAGCAGAGAGCCTGCACCCTTTTGTCTTTGTTCCTATGGGAGCATTTTTCCCCCCCTTCCATTGTCCATTACTCACAATAAATTTGCATTGACCTGGCTCCCCATAAATTATCCTGTCTCCTGCTGGTACGTCCTTTAAGTGTCCTGGTTCACATGTCACAGGGCCATGACGTGGTGGACACACCTGAGGGCAAGCAGCCCAGAGTGAGAGCAGGCCCTTTCCCACTTTATACAGGTCAAAACATCAGGGAGATGACAAGTTGGGGGGGATGTTTTGTAATGACTGTCAGTTTTTCCTTCCTCCTGAGCATGACAGTGTGATCAGTCTCCCCCCAGCAGTTTTACTTCAGTAATTTCTCATACAGGCTTTGACTGCTCAGGTAGTTTCTGCTCAATTTTTATTTATTTTTTTCTTCACACAAACACACACACGAAGTCTTTCCCCAGAGAAGAGTTTTTTTTCTTTTTCCATCAGAAACAGGAATCTTAGCAAGTGAAAAAGACTGGATGTGAGGGTAGAAATATCCTGATGGGTTTTGTTTCTAACAAACCCCAAAAAAATTTTAGGGGTACAAGAAAGGTGCTCTTTATAAACATTCATTACTTTGATGAAATCTCAGAAGTGCTGATCTGACTCAAGATTGCTTGATTACTGCTTGAGCAGTAACATCTCTGGCTCAAAGGTTTGCTGTTACCATCCTTGCCCAAGCTTCAGGTTAACTTGGAGGTGGACTCCAGGGACATTGACTTTACCCTGCCTACCTTCTCCATGCCCTGCTGGGCAGAGAGCCTTGGGCAGAAGTGCAGCATTTGGCTCTGTGACCACCCAACAGTGCTTGCCAGGGGAGTGTGGATTGCAGGGGGCAGGGGTGAGGCCATGCTGGGTGGGCTGAGCCCAGCTGGGCAGCCTATCACCCCTGCCAAGTCAGCCTGAGATAGCAGCTGCCAGGACTCAGAGCTCTGATTTACAGGGGTGTTAAACCCATTCCTGGATTTGGATATATTTTAGTCCTTTTTTTGAGTTTCTTAAGACAGAAGAAGCTCCTGGGATCAGTCAGTCCCAATAGCCAGGGTAGGTGCTGCTCTTGAGCAATGTCACAGCTTTTGGTGGGTAGAGGTAGACCCAAGCTGGATGGAAGTTGTATGAAGTCCAAATGCCCAGTAAATAGAAGTTCCCGTGGCTGAGATATATTGAATCAGTTGGCTATGGTGGTTATGTTGATGGTTATGTTGGTGAGGACTTCAGCAGGGCCTGCTGACCTAATTAATACATGATATAATGCCAGTGGACTGCTGAGAGTCTTACACATGTTTCTATTTGCAGGTTATTTGTAGAGTTACCTGATTTTCTGTGAAGAGCATGACCCATCTGCATGGATCTTTCTTGGTTTGGTTTCTTTTTATTTTTACTCTGTATGCTTTTTTTTTTTAAAGGAAGAGTACAACCCTTGGGTTGCCTTTACCAGGGGACAATACTCTGCTGTTTCTGTTAGCATGGGCATGTGTAAGTTGCTCCTTTGAAGAGAAGGTCCTAATATGTTAAGGTATGCCAGGCTGTGACAAGCTGAAATCTCAGCTGAAGAGCCCTGTCAGATCTGTTCTCTCATCCATGCCCTCCCTCCGTTCAGACCCTGACCTTCCCCATCAGATAAGCAGCACAGATCTCGGCCCTGTTCCCTCTGCAGTCTCAGCTCATTAAAAATTCATTGCCTAAAGTGAATCTATTCTGTTGCTGCTGAAGTGTTATTTACCTCGGCCCGGATTTCCTCAGGTTCTGACAATTAAACAGGGTCCAAGAAGAGGGCTGAGTCATGGGATTAAGGCTTGGGCAATAATTCTCTTGTAGCAAGAGATGATCATGTAAAGCCATAATTTCCCAGCTGCGTTTTGGTTCCTCTTCAGTGCTTCATTAAAGGTGGTGACTCAACAGAAAGGACTGAGGCACAGGTTAACAAGAATCTCTCCTTTTGTGGGATTAGAGCCTAGCATGGGCAGGCTCTTTCAAAGGCAGGAGATGTTGTCAAGCATCATTAGGAAGCTGTTTTAAACAAGAGTCATAAAGCACCCTTTGCGGTCAGACCAATTTATTAGAGAGGCGAGTGAGTGGAGGCAAACAGGGTAGGAGAGAAATAGATGAACAATTTGCACGGCATTGATAACAAAGCAGTTCACCAGATCCAGAGCTGCTACCATTAGAACAACTTAAAAGGATTTTGCAAAAATCCCAGGGTGTTTTTCATTCTGGATGAAAGCAGAGACTCTGTGGATGGTGCTGGCAGACAACGGCAAGTCTTGAAATCAAGGTTTGTGTGCAGGTTAACTGTTTCCCAGCCTCATGGTTGTTCCTTCCAACAAGTGAGAATGGGAAGAAACTGGCCTCTTGTTGTGCCTCAGTGATCCTGAAAACCCCCATGAACTCCAGCTTGGATGGCCCTTCACAAAAGCCGAGCAGCTGGGGGAGGAATCTGGGGCTTTTCCACAGGGAGCCCTGGGGTAGGAATATAACCTGGCTTCCTTTGGGAAGGTGAATTATTTGCAGTAATTTCTCAGACAACTTCTGCAAGTATTCTCCAGCAATGTGCAGTTTGAAGGGCTGTTGGAGAGACTTCAGACATTATTGGATCTTTGATAGTGTCTGGTTTTGGAAAGAAAGCAAATACTCTTCTTGGGTTTGATATGAGGGAGAAAAGAGGGAAAGAGGGAAATGAAAGAGGAACAAACGAATAAAAACTACTTGTTTGGAAGTAGGTAAGCAGCTTTATTATATAGTTAGCATGATGGACTATGTACTGTGTTTGTTTATTGAACCAACAGCATAAATCTAAATGAACCAGTAGCTCAAATCTAAACCAGCTGTGGCTGAAGGTAGAGGAATGCCAGATACTAATCATCCAGACAGCACCAGTCCTGGCCACGGGGTCTCCCCCCACCCTCGTCATTGCTGAGAAAAGTGCAGTAAAATCCCACTTTCTGTGCATGATGCTTGGGCCACACAAGCCCTGGCTCTGGCAGGCTGGTGTGAGCCCCGCAGAGAGCCCCGTGGCTCCTGTGTGTATAAATGCTTTGCTGCCTGGGGGCAGGACAGAGGCTGGCAGCAGGACAGGCAGGGCAGGAGTTTGGATGGACTGTTGTTTTTGGAGTGGTTCCTTCCATTCTGTTTAGAGGGCTCTTGCTGGAGCATGTTTGGAGAGAAGCAATGCTAATGTTGCAAAGACACAGACAAAGGAGCAGAGTAATCATGCTGTCTCTTTAGAGACTGAAGGGTAGATGTTCATCAGGAGGGAGGTTCTTTGGAGTGGAAAACGGTGGTCAAAAGTACATCTCCTGGCTAGGAAGGGGTTTTTATTTTGTATTCAATTATTCATATGTGTTAGCTGGTTTGCAGATGAAGCTGCATCTCCTCCTTCCCTCCTGCCAGTGCACACCAGGAGTCTGCAGTGTGGGGTTGGGAGCTGGGAGTGCCCTGGCTGCTGTTCTATGCTGGGATGCTCTTGGACAAAAAGGATGTTGAAACAGAGGTATCCAATTTTGGGATCCCTAATTCCCTTCAGGGTTCTCACTCTTCACATTCTCCCACTGCGTTTGCATTTCTCCACCACAAACCGTTCTTCCCCTCCTAACTCCAGAGCCCTTTGCAGGGAATTCCCGGGTGGGTGCTCACAAATGCCAATGGCCCCTTTTCCTGAGCGGCAGCAGAGGGGAACAGCACACGGCTTTGCACAGGGGGCCCTGGCAGAGCCAGGGAGGGGACCCGGAGCATTGTCTGGATATAATTTAGGCACTATAAACAGAGGCAGCAAGGGGTCACGCTTTCTATTCTCATTGTACCCCCTGCAATGTCTCTGCTAACTGGTGCATACAACTTGAACTCTTGTAAAAATTAGCAGAGAGCACAGTACCGGTGACAGAAAGCTGAACTTTTCCAACAGCAGGCTCTCAATCCGCTGTGTGCACTGAATCCACTTAAACTTTAAAGAGACAGCCTGCTTCCTATTCTTCCCACCGCTTAGTTTGGAAATGACTGCGGTACTAATTAAAAGCAAATTGTTTAATCTCGTTGCGTCAGGAAGGGAGTCTCTCTTCAGAGAGGATGCCTCCTGCCAGGGGCCCGGCAGCGCGGGACCCCCGCGGGCGGCGGAGCCGAGCGAGCGCCGCTCCATCGGTTCCCCCGCGCCAGGCCGGCCGCGGATCGCGGCGCCGCCGCTGCCAGCAGGTACCGCGGCCGCGATAATGATATTTGTGTTGACTCATTATATAATAATCCGAATTTCCTCCGCGAGGCAGCCGCCGGATGCCGGGCTGCGGCGGCAGAGATGGATTCCTCGCCTCGGCGTCACCAAGGAACGCCGGCGCAGCGCTCACCCGTTCCAGCCTGGCTCGGCTCGGAGCATCGGCGGATTTAACGCTCAAACCCCAAAGTTGGTCGGAAATCAACCGTGAACAATAAGTGCTTCATCCCCAAATATCCCATCCGTCCTAGGGCTGAACAGAGAAAACTCCTCACCCCTGAACCCACCAAAACTCCTAGCTGATGCACTTTTCCTCACATGGAGAAGCATTATTTATTTTTTTCTGATGTTCATATCAGCCTGCACTAATGATTTCATATGACCTCAGCATAATAGAATAGGACCTTTTTTTTTTTTTTGCTTTCCCCCCAAGTTTACATTTGCACGCAAGGATGTGTAACAACACAGAGAATTGATTTCTTCCCCTGTATTATCTTTGGATAACATGCATACCATCTTTGCTGGCTAACAAAGAAATAGGAAACCTCTCTTCTTTTACTTCAGGATACCCATATGACACCCTGTTCCTGTATTTACTCTAAAGCAGCTGGGCATTGATAGCAAATTAACTAAAAGCCATAGAAGAAATCCATACCCATTTTCCTCCCTACCATGTGTAAGGAGAATGAGTACAATGCACCTTTTTTTAGCAAGATTTTTATTGAGTTAGAAAATATGTCAATGGTTTTAAATTTAAGTCAATTGCGGCAAGGCCACATTTTTCCTGTAGCAGGCCGGAAAAGAACAGTGAATAGAGAAAATTTAAGTCACTGTGGATTGGAGTGGGGTTTGCTGTGTTCAGCTAAAGTCCAGTGTAAACTGATGGCATTTTGCATCGATTAAGAAAGTGTTTCTTTAAGGCAGGGAACTGGTATAGGTGGGTAGGGTGGCTGGGTGCAGGTGCTGTCTCTTCTCCATCAGATCCCTGCAGGGAGATGCCTTCAGGCTGATGGGTGCTGTCCCTATATATACCTGATCTTGAGGGCTCTGGGGTTTCTTGGGTTTGGGTGTCAGCTGAGCCTTGGCACACAATGCCCTCAATATCTTTGTGTCATCAGCTTGAAGGACTGGGAGGACTTTGTAGCGCCCCAGTGCCAAACAGGACAGCAATATTTCTGATTTTAATGTATGTAGAGCACTCGAAGTTTCCATTCCATCTCTGTGGGGAGGCCCATGGTGTGCTCAGCACAGGACATTGTGGGCTCCCCTGGAGCTCCAGGATCAGCAGCTTCCCAGCCCAGCTGGCCCAGGAAGGACAGATGGCATCAGGAATCACACCTCTAAGGTAGGAGGCTGTGGGAATATCAAACCAATGTTCTGACACATGAAACCTGCACTACCAGACTCTTTTAGAGAAAAGTCCCAAATGCAAATCAGAGGAAGGTGGCTTCCCAACAGTTCCTTGGTAAAAAGGCTTTGTTGATTGCCAGTGTGGTGTGACACACTGCAGCAGAGCTGGCATGGCTGTAAAGGCAGGGCTGGTGTTCCCAGAGCAGGTGTTGTGTGTGGCAGGGCAGGTCTCCAGAGCTGCTGTGGTGGCCAGGCTCCTCTGTGCTCTCTGCCAAGAGACTGCTGGGTAAGACCAATTTTTGGCTGCTTCTTTTGCTGTAAGAGGATGAAGACAACTAAACTGCTTTGTACTGTGACCAGCTTTGCAAAATGGTGTTATGGCTGTGACAAGGGGTCTCCAGGGCACAGCCCATGTGGGTGTCACTCCAGTGGTGTGACTGACATGGTCTGAGCTGGATCCTGCACCAGCTTTGTGCTGATGGGATTCCCTTCACCTCGGTGTTACTTTAATTTACAGCAGTGTAAATTCAAGCCTGACCTTGCTTAGTGGCTTGGTGTGTTTTTCTCATTCCCTGTGTAAAATGGAGATCTTTCCAGGAATTTGGTGGCTGTAAGTCTGGAGTCCAGCTGTTTCACACAATATCTCTGGTAGAAAGGCTGAGCATCGTGGATTTTGCTGTCTGCACCTTGTAGCAGAGGAAGCATTAGTTTTAATGGGTAGCAGCCTATGAAATAATAACTATGTCTTCATTTATTCGAGTGCTGCAGCATCCTAATTAAGCTTAACAATATTATAAAGCATGTAACGTGAACCAAATCAGATATTTTGCCAATTTCAATACTTCTACTTAATAAACCTGAAGCCTCTCCTGTTTAAATGTCTATTCAGGAAGGCTGAAGTCAAAGCAGTGTTAAAACCACTGTAAGAGGGAGGGAGGGAAATGAGGATTATATATAGACTCCCTAGAATTGAGTCCTTGGTTATTACATTGTGTGTTATTTATGCTCCCCTCTTATAATTCTGTTTTACACTCCCCTTTTAGTATCTGTGCTCCCACTTTGTGGGTCACTGTATATCCACTGTATAGTATCCTGTGAGCACTTGTAAATGCATTGACTCCCACAATTATAATTTTTTCATTCCTAAAGAATCCACAGCAGAGATAATGATTTTTCATATTTTTCTGCATTTCGCATCTTTAAACAGCAACTTGGTGACAGTATCTGCTTCAAACTTTCCAGAACTCTGCCATAAAGTGAAGATAGTCTATTACTGTTATAGATTTTATGTTCACTCTGTTTGCTTTGAAAGGGTGCGTGGACACATATGCACAATGTGTGATTATTAGAAATTCTCTCCTACGTTTGTAAAGCCCCAGACTTTTGTCTGTTTAGTGATATATCATGGAAACAGAGCAAACCATTGCCTCGTGCATGAATGACCCTGTAGTGTTTGTGCTGATCCTTATATGCTTTTTCAACATGTGAAAAGAGAAGGCTGTGAAGTGATATTTTTCATTTCCTGATAATTGTAGTAGGCAGTTACCCAGAGTGAATGAAGTGAGCTGTGCTTCAGATGTGCATTTTCTGTTCAGATACAATCTTTCATAGCATTAGAATGGGGCATTGCTGCATTAAATGTTGCTGTTGTAGATGGCAAATGAAGAGTCCTCAGTGCTGATAAAGAGCAGGGAGCCCATGAAGTGCATGATGCAGTGACTGGAGAGGGGAAAACAGATGCACACGAACAGAGGAGTTATTGCAGTGCTTTGTGAAGATACAGAGTAAGCAATCATAATGGAGGGACTATTTGTGACTGTCCTGGGTAGTAGGTGACAGGATTGGTACTTCTGAGTTTCTCTGTTTTCATTCAAATACCTCTGATTCCCAGACCCAAAAGGAAACAGAGTTGAGGCAACGTGGGTGACCAGCAATATTAATTACTAAAATACTGCTTTTTGAGCAGTCTTACTAAAGACAAATTAAGAAATCACCTAGAAACTGCATAATTTCACAAGCTCCAGAAGTGAGGATCTTCAATGGTAAAGGTGGGACAATCTCTGCCTTGATTCACTAGAGATAAAATATTATACTAAAAAAAGGTGTGTAAGACCCTCAATAGGTACAGGCTGGCTTAGCTCATCTCAAAGGCAATGGATCAGTTTATATCAGCTAAACACTCTGGTTTCAACACAGGTTAGGTTGAGAATTTCTGAAAGAGCCTCCACTGAGAGTTACAATATAAATTCCTACCTTTGTTAAAGGACCCAGACCTTGAGTTTCCTCTTAATCTGGCAAGTTTAACACTTCTGCTCAGGATTTTTACTGCCAGGCCCTGACACAGCCTTTCACACCCAGAGTTCCCTGGCAGGAGCAGTGTCCATTTCATTGCCCATTTTCTTCTGCAGGAATCTTGCTGCAGTGCCATGCTCCCGTGGTGGCTGGCACATCCTGCTGCTTATCCCAGGCTCCCTTCCACCCCAGCTTCCCAAGTGCACTCTGTGTCCCTTTGTGCCATTTTTATTTTTCACATATTTTATGTAAAAATAACACTGCCAGCCATCCCAGAACTCTGATCCACATCTATAGATGGTGCAGCTGGCTGATCAATCTTATTGATTTCTTTCAAGTGTCTCTGTCAAAATGATCACACAGTGCTAGGCTGTTTTCCAAATCTGCAGGTACACTACTGGACTAATACATTCTTTTGGTATCTCTGTCTCCTCCTTTTTAAATTCTTTTTAATGATGTCATCTGCATTTATTTTACTTTTTTAGGGAAAGGAACAAATCTGTTTAGATAGCAAATAATTGATTATATCTGTCAATTGGACAGATTTGTTTGTACACAACAGAAGTCTATGCAACATGATCTTTTAAAATAGTTGTTCAGGTGTCTAAGTCAAGGGATGGGCTATCATCAGGTGTGATTCAGTGGCTTTTAGAATAGAAGGATCTGTGAATGACACTATTAAGTTACAGCTCAACTGGGCAATTTATTTCGATATTCTGTTAATGATGGGTGGAATAAAGTTGCTTTCAGCACTTTACCAGCTCTGTAATGGAGATTATGGACTTAAGGCTTATGTTTTACTTTGCAAGAATCTGATAATTTATTATTATTATTATTACTTATGCTTGTTAGCTATCTCCTTCCTGTCCCAAGGAGTTGGGTGGTATGAGCTGACATTGGTGGTTGGGAGAGCATATAGGAGTTGGAGAAGAGCTGTTTTTCCCCTGGAAGGTAAAATGTTGCCAGTTGCAAAGGCAAAGTGTGTGTGGAGGAAAATACCTCTGGGAGGGGAGAAGTTGAGCACAGAGGTGCTGAGCATGATCATGATTATTTCCTTCCTGTGGTGTCCTGCTAATGGTGACACGGCCTTGTCCTTCATTAACACCTGTCAAAGACAACATCCACGGCTGCAACCCAGCCAAACTCTTGGCAGATTTTTCACTTCCTCTTGTTTATTGTTTTCACTAAATCTTCTTATTCGTGGTGGTCCCGATGTAAGTGAAAGGTGAAGGCACTGAAAACCATGGCAGCTTATCAGCAAAATGCTGTGATAAGGCATTTCCTTCCTTTAAAATGCACCAAGTCTCGGGCAGAGCCCTCTCCAGAGCTGTGGGCTGGGGGGTTCTGCTCCCCCCAACCTGCAGGGATCCCCCTGGAAATGTGGAGAAGCCACCTGGGGTTGTTGGGCTTTTTGTTAGCGCAAAGCTTGTGTGTTTCCTGCAGAAATGCTGTGGATGCTCTGGAATTTAACTTAATAAATACAGATAATACAGTTTCATTAATGTATAACAAAAGAGCTGGAGTAGCTCATCTTAATTCTTTAATTTCCTGCTTCTCTTCTTGCTCCTTGTTTGTCTTGGGAAGGGAATGGAAACCATGAATTTCCCAGTATGCCTTGGCCCATCCCTGCTGCTACCACAGTCCCTGAGCTTGGTATCTGTGCTGGTGGCCTCGCTGTGCTGAGACAGTGTCAGATTCCTATTCTGCAAGGAATGGGCCTCTGAGTGTTTGCTTGGGATATAAGAATATGAAAAATTGCTGATCATAGATCATCTCCATAAATCTTACAGACAATAAGTCATAAAACCTCGTGTCCTTACATATGGCAGTAGCCCAGGGACAGCTTCACCAGATGTGAACAACAGCCCCAGATACAAAAAATCAGTTGAAAAACTTCTCCTGCTGTTTACATTGCCTGGAGTTGAAGCTGTGTCTTGGGAGGGCTGGGGCTGGTGGTGTTATTTTCCTGTTTTTTCTTTTCTTTAATACCTTAGAGTTACATTGACAAGTCTATTGCATGGTGAGAATTCCCCATGCACTAATTAAAAAGCACTATCATTTGTTAACTTCTCTGCATCAGCTGCAGCAGGACAACAGGCTGGCAGGCTGTGAGGAGACCTCCAGGTACTCCAGAGCTTCATCCATCTCCCCTACCCAGCATCCCTCCTCCCGCCTCCAAACCCAGCACAAGTGATTTTCTCCCAGGCAGCCTAAAAGAAAGGCAAGTGGGTTATGGTCTGGAGATTGTCTTCTGTCAATAAGAGAGACCTGGTCAGGTTTTTCCTCCCCTGCTTTGCATATCTATCAAGGCAAATTAAAGGAGACACAGGAAGGAGTCTTATTGTCTAATAATCCTGCCAGGTTTTAGATCTCTGTTCATGAATGGAACTGAAATGTTCTAGCAGCAGCAAGCAAAACACAAGTGAAGTTAGCAGGCTTTGCTCTGCATTTGCATGTAGTGGTTGAGGCTGGGATTGCTTTTCCCCTATGATGTATCTCTGCTTTTATTGTCATTCTCTTCCCTTTGTGACTCTGTCCACAAAAAAAAAATGAATGTAAATGCAGCCGACACTTTACAATAATTCTCTGTGGGGTAAGGATTGAACAGAGGCACTCTGTGATTTACCATTTCAAAGTGCTAATGCTTCCAGCTCGAAACGCTGGGGCTTTATCACAGAGGGGATGTTGTCCCTGCCTGCACGCAGGGCTGGAGCCACCTTCCCCCGGTGCCTGCAGAGGGACCCTCCCTCTTCCTCCTCCTCCGCCCCGCTGGGTGCTGCAGGGAGCCACAGCTGGTGTGGGGAGAGACAGGGATGGAGAATGGGCTTTGCAGGTTGTGTTCTCCCTGCTGCCTACCCTCTAAGCCCAGGGATGCAATTTCCTTTCTCTCAGGTTTTTGCTCATCCCCTCGCTGCTTCATCTGGCTGAGGGAGTGAAATGACCTGTCCAAGGGTCCAGAGCTCATCTGCCAGCCTGGGGCTCCCTCCTGCATCCCTGAGTTCAGAGGATAATTTGCTGCTGTAAGAGATCAGAGATTTCCCCTTCCAGTCTGGGCAACAGTAAATTAATGCAGGAGAGTGGAAATATTTCCTGATCTTGGTAAACATACAAATCTCCCCTTTGTACTTTGCAAAAGTGGAAAAGGTAAATTCTGCTTTGGTGTGCCCCTGGAAGTGCAAATTTTAAGGTTGACTGAAACCAAGTGTGTTCCCTTGGTGTCTGGCTCCTGCTGATGCCAGTGGGATCTGAAGCTGAAGCCCTGATCTTGCTGGGCTGGGGCTGCAGTTTGGAGCACAGGTGCCTCCCTGGCCAGCTGGGACCTCTGTGTGACCTCTGAATGCTAGACCCTCCCTGTCTGCTGCAGGGCAAGAAAAAACAAAATAAGGCCCTTGGAAGTGTGATGTGCTTCAGTGGGAACCCCTGCAAAGGAACCTCCTGTCTCACCAGTTCTGCTGCCTTATCTTTTCAGTCACAGTTGCTGACTTCAGGGCCAAAATCTACTTTTAATACAGTTTTTTTCAATGAAGAGAGAAGGAGTAGGGAAATTGGAAGGTGCACACCTGCAGAGGTTGGTGGAGGGGGTGATGGGGGCCAACACTCTGTGCTGTGGGTGCCTCCTGACCACAGCTCAGGCAAGGCAAGCAGCACTCATCAAGTGGTTGTTTGAAATTTTTCTTTGCAGAAGCTTGTTCACAGAGAAAACAGTACTAAGCAGAGGCATTATAGTCCTGGTACTGCACCAGCCTCTTATTTTCTCCCTCCTTCCACTTCCTCCAGTAATTGTATTTCCCCTGTGCACTGACAGCAAATTGGAGTTGGGTGTTAGAGGCACAAATTAGAAATACATCAACCAATGTAGCAGTGACTCTAACATTTGTCAAGTGAAATCTGTTATCACTCAAGTATTATTTGTCGCTGGATTAAATTAGGTTGTATTTAATATTACACAAGCAAGTAAACCTAATTCCTTCTTGCTCTTTTTATAAAAAAAACCCCAAAAACCAAACAAACCCTTGTGTGACCTTTTAAAAGAATTATATTTATTTATCTTGTGGAGGATCATCTGATTTGGTCCTAAGCCTTTTCAGAAGAGTTCTCAACATGTGCTGAAGTGTTGTTAATGGTTTTTACCCCAGTTAGCAATGAAAGGTAGATCTCAAAACTAGCTGAAAGCCCAGATGAGCCAGCTTTTGGCAGAGGGTGGGAGAGGAGGGAAGAATCAGTATTCGGATGCAATGGCTGAGCACTGACTGGCAAAAGAATCAAGATTTGGACCGGTGAGCACTTTACTGTGTCAAAATCTTTACAGATTTTCTTTGTCGAGGTGAGGTTATATCCTTTATAGCAACATTTGGTAGTTGCTTTAAATTATTAAAGGTATTTCATAGGGCTGTAGCTCTTGGAGCATTAGTTTGCAAAGAGGGCCCCTGCCTGTATTCTTAAGGTAGGTTAATGATGACTTTCCTAGTGCAATGTGTCCAGGACACTGAGGTTAATAAAACCCGTAGCTCTTCTTCATGACTATCATGGGATATTTAATGTTCAGGAGTGTGCAAGACCTCAGCTTAATGTTCCATATGAAGAATAGTGCTGCCAAGCACTCATCATCCCCAGTGCCAGCACAGGACATTAGAGGTGCGAGGAATGGGCCGAGCACGCTCGGGGAGAGCTCAAGCACCTCTGAGCATGGTCATCCTCCTTCACAGAACCACAATCATTTAGGCTGGAAAAGACCTTTTAAGATCACAGAGTCCAGCTGTAACAATGGTGCTCAGGGCAAGGGGCTGGGGCTGGCTGCTGGGGCTGTTTGGCTGGTGGTCCGTGGTCCCTGCCTGGGCTCAGGGGTTTTGCTGAGCCCCAGCCTCAGTGCAGCCCAGCTGATGATTCATTCTGAGCTGGCTCAATTAGAGCGTTTGTTTATTTGATATAATCTCTTTATTTTCATCTTTTCCTCATCTGCTGCCACCCCCATTTGAGAACAGGAAGGAATTTTTTGGGGGCTGAGGAATAATGAAAGATTCATATGGCAGGGCAGAGTTTGCTCTTGTGAAAACTCTGAAACAAAGGAAGAAAGAAGGTGGGTGTAAGGGGGAGTTAATTTTTCCTTTCCTCTTTCCCCTCTCTCCAAAAAGAGCTTGAGACTTTAAAATAGTCCAGCATTGTTCTGGGACTTAGAGGGCTTTTCTAGCTGTGAATATTGCAGCAAATACCACAGCAATGACAGTATAGCACTGTCTGTATTCTCTCTGTGCGCTGGCTGGACAGGGATTTTTCATTTCATGCATCATTTACAGCCTTCTGCATTGATCTACAAAGTCAGAGCATGTTGCTAGCACAAAGGGAGAGAAGAAAGGGAAGAGATAGGCCTGAATGACAAAGTTCAGATCTGAAATCAAGTCTCTGTTCAAACTTCCCCAAAGCATGGTTGTGCCTTACAGTTTACCTCATGCTACAAGAAGGACAGTTCACAAGACAAAGATCAGATACAGATTTGAGCCAATTTTAAAAGCCCCTTAAACTCCAGAAAAATTGAGCCAACATTGTATCATAACAAGGAAAGGTCAGAACCTTTGGCTGGGATTTCAGACCCAAGAAGTGGTCACCGGGTATCTGTCTATTGGGAAATGGTTGTGTTTGCCATGTTTGACACATTTTTCCTGTAAGTGAAAGCAATGGGATATTTCAGAATATTATAAGGAATTTTTCTTCACATTTCAGTCTACTTATGGTGGAGCTTCTTACGCTGCTTGTCTTTGAAATAAGACCTAGGTTATCAAAATATAGGGGAGAGCAGAACCAGTTTGCTTGTCCCATCCAGGGCTTTTTTTTTTTTCCAGAGAAGAAGCATAAACTGAAAAAGAAGTATCTTTTATAATTTATCATATTTTCCAGGTGCATTTCATAGCAAAATCCCCTCCTTTGGCAAAATCATGTCTACCAGTGCAGAATTTTTTTTTCAATTAAAAGGGTAGCGTTTTGTGATGTAAATTTTTTTTAAAACTTCTGTCTAGGCATGTTTCATACACATGCAATTTTGCTTTATCATAGTAACAAGCATTCTAATCTCTCCCATCTGCTTTAATGAACTGCTAGTATAATCTTGTAATTTTGGTTCACCATACCTTGCCATTCAATGAGCTCTCATTTCCCCTGCCAGTTGCCTGGGGCTATTAGTCAGCAGCAAAGCTCGCTCACAAAACCAACCCCAATCAAAAGCAGCAATGCCATGAGGTAAAAAGTTTGTCTCATGCTGCTCCTCTGGCAGCCGGGCAAGTTGTGCAGGTTCCTGGGGCAAGGCTGAGCCCAGAGCACCTGGCTTGGGAAGAGCCACTGTGGGAAGGACCAGAGTGTCCCTGGATGGAGGTGGCTGGTGGGCAGCACCCCGGGCTCCCAGCACTGCCTCTGCCAGGGCAGGAGCTCTGCTGTGCCTGGAGCAGGCTCGTGTAAAGAATGGGGGGTTTGGACCAGCTGTCAGGATCAAGAGGAATGAGGAGCTTTAGGTACTACAGCGAGAAGACACATGGAATATGTTGGCTTCCTGTCCTCAAAAGCAATTTCCCATTTAGGAAAAGAGAGAGAAAATTGTGGAGTTATAACCTGCAAGAAAATGAGAGCCCCCAAAACCCTTCGGCAGAGGAGGCAGGAGGAAGAAAATGCTGCCTGTAGATCTGTGTTATATAATTACTAAAGAGCAGAGGGCCAAGATCCTCTCTGATGTTGCCCAATACCCTGGCAAAAACTGGTGATCACTTGGACAAACCCAAGACTCACTCTGGAGCAGCCCCATGGCCCTGCAGAGGTGGGCACACCCATGAAGGGCTGGGGATTCAAGATGAAATCATTCTCCCTCACATGTGCTGTGCACCCCAAAAAGCCCCAGGCTCACTGGAAAGCGCCAGCTGTAAGGAATCCAGATCTCCAAGGAATGGCTCTCCCCACCTACACTGTTCCCTCTTCCCCAGCACTGGGATTTGGGCAATGCTTGCACCACCAGCTAAATATAGAAACCAGGAGGAGATTCCTAAACCACCCACCTTTGGGTGTTTTAGGAAATGACTGGAATGTCCTCTAAAGGTACACCCCAAACTTTCCATGAGAAAGCTGAACATGGTGTTAGGGCAATTCCTGCTGGCTGACAAAATGCTCTTGCCCTGGGATTTGCTCTTGGCACCTGTGGTGTTTCTGCAGGCAGTTGGGTGGGCCGTGGAGCTCCCCTGCACACCCAGGCAGGTGCTGCTTCCCCATGGACAGCACCAGGGCCTGGGGACCCTTGGGCTGCCTTGCAGGGGCCACTGAGTAATGTCAGGTGGCCTCAACCCTCTGGTTCAGCAGAGAAGACATTCCAGGCAGGTTTCCAGTCCTACCATGTTAAAAAACTTCATTTCCTTCTAATCTACATGCATTTGGCCTCACAGGGTGTTTTCTGCTTTTCTTTCTTATCAGTAATGTCACCCCAAGTGGGTCCTCCTAGGTCATCATGAAATGGCCTCCTAAACTTTGAGCTAAATGACTGGAACTAGGCTTTCAGAACAATCTAAATGACTGGAGCTAGGCTTTCAGGTCTATAGGACAATCTCTGATCCGTGAGAAGATGGCCTTTGCCAGATATAATGAGTGCTGAGCATTGTGGTTGTGGGAGTGAATGAGAGCAGCCCCGTTGTCCTCAGTGCCTCCCCAGGTTGCTGCTGGTTGTGGTCAGCTCAGAGCCAATATCAGGTGATGTCAATCAGCACTGCAGGAAATGGGCCCCTGACACAGAGCAACGCCATCCAATAGCTTTCTGTATCATGGCTGATGTCCACACTTAGGATAAAAATGTACTGGGAGATTCAGAGGGTCCAACAAATGTTATACACCCCGTTGTCTCCTCTTTCTGATCTGATGGAGAGAAATTTTCTGTCCTTTCCTCTTCCTTCATGTGCCTCTGGTGTTTTTGTTTGTGGTACAGCTGTAATTACCTGTTCCATTCACCAGTGTTTTGAATACAATCTCACTCTGGGTGACTGAGTATTCAAACAGAGATTGCAAGGTTTAGCAGATCTGGAATCTCAAATGAGGCAGCCTCAGAATCATTACCCCAGGAATATTTTCTGTGTGGAAATTTTGGTGTCTGCTTTACTGAGTGATGCAAGGCCAAAAGTGATTTAGGGGGCTATCTCACACTCAGGCTTAATCTCATCAGTGAGAGTCCTCTTTTTAAAATCCCTGGGCAGCAGGAGCCTAAAAAGTCTCCTTGAAAGGGTTGCAAGATGAAGATGGAAGGATTTAAGATCTGGGAGGCCAGGCTCAGAATGGGGCTTTGGAACCAGGCAGGGTGAGTAGTTCTGTGCTCATCTTTGTTTTAAACTTTATTTTTAGTCAAGTGTCTTCCTAAGAGTGGTACTAACAAGAAATTATTATCAAACTTGATCATCAAGACTGGCAATCATTCCTCCAATCAGTGACCGGCTTCTCTCAATCCACTAAGAGATTTCCTGTCTCTTCATGCTCAGTTCCTCTCAGGTCACTTGGCCCTTGATGTATTCTGGATGAAATAGGAATACTTACAAGTAAGTTGAGCCAGTGTTTGTCTCCTCAGATATCAAAACTGACTCCCAGTTAAAAACACTGTGCTGTTTAAACATATTGCTTTGGATTTTTTTTTCCCCTTTTTGAACCCGTGTTTCCACCTTTGTCAGTGACACAGACACATTGCCATGAAAAACCAACAGGAAAGCCCAGTTCTTATCTGCTGTAATCTAATAAGCCGTCAGTGTGGAAAAAAAAAGGAGGTCAGCCAAATGCGGCTCCTTTCAGTTTAAAATTCTGAAAATGACTCACTCCTTATTTAGTCTTATAATGAGCTCCCGCCCACTTAGGGCAAGCTTCTAATTTCAGTTGCTCTGGCGTAAATCCAGAGGGCTTCCACTGGAGTGGATGAAGCTCCCATTGATTTATAGAGCTGCAGAGGAGATCAGATCCTGGCCTCAGGTGGGTGCTGCTGCCTGTCCCTGGGCAGAGCCCCCTGCTCCAGGATGGGAGGCTGTTTTCAGCCCAGACTGGCTGGGACATGAGCTCAGGGGCCCATCTCTGCTCCTCAGCTTGCTGAGAAGTTTCTGATTATGCTCTTGATGTCAGAGTAACATCATTTTTGTATCTCTCTATGTATGGCAGCAACAGACAGTTCAGTTCTCTAAGTTTATTTTTTTTTCTCTAAAAAGCCAAGGGTACCTCATAGAAGTGTCAAGTGTTTCAAAAGTGAAGATGAGCAGCACAGCTTCTCAAAGATTTCCAGTTCAGAATGACTTGGAGAGACGTCAACAGTTAGACAGAAATGTATTGGTTAAGTAATCCTCACTTTCTAGCTTCACTTGCCTGCTAAGGGGAATGAAATTTAATCTGTCTGTATTTTTAAAATAATTTTCTCTCAACGCCTCCGTTCTGTTCCTCTGTCTTGCTTCCTGTCTTGTCCCATTGCGATTCTGCAAAAGAAACCAAGGGTGTGCTTTAGATGTCTGACAGAAGTGATGCAGAGGCCATTGGGCACTGAAACTCCTGAATGTTTGTGGGAGGCTGCTAAGGCTTGGTGGCAGGGGCTGCCTGGGGCCTTTGCCAAAACCTTGTCCTAGAAGAAGTTCTTGGAGGGCTTTGTGAGTCACTGAAACCTTGAGGCTACCCTGGTTAATAAAGGTGCTTCCCAGCATATGAGAAATTGTTCATATAAACATCAGGTTCCTTGGCTTGGGTTAAGGGACAGCATCTACCCTGATGGCAATAAAAACGTCTGTAATCAGTATTTGAGCTGCTGGAAGGGGATCAGGGGTCATGGTTCTTCATACCTGAGTGCAAACATGACCAGGGTAAGACAATGTGGCAGGACAGAGAATCACTGGACAAACACCAACTGCACCTTGTGTATCCAACATTGTGGCAGGAAGGACCACGGAGAAAGTGCTGCCCTCCAGATCAGAACTTCACTTTACACTTGTGTTAAGCAGCTGTATATTTGGAGAGAACAAGAGGAAAGCCTCCCACCTGAAACCTTTCAGGATTGGAGGTGGTCAGGATGTCAGCTCTGTGTCCACAAAATGGTACCTTCAGGGGTGCTGAGAGCACGTGGGTTTCGGTGTTGACTCAAATGGAGAGTGCCACCTACTCAAGCACAGTGACATTTCCTGGCCTCCTGGCCTGCCCCTGGCCACGCTTGTGCCAGCACACACTGCTGGCAAAGGCAGTGCTGCAGCACATGCACCAGCCTCAAATATTCTACTTCATGCTGACATTTTGCCTCCTGGAGAAGTGTGGTGGAGGTTATTGCCTCGGCATGGCTTAGTGAGACCTCATGTGTGAGACAGAAATGTCCAGGGTGAGTCGTGTTCAGGCACTCACAAGCGTAGCCTGTCACAACCTGTTGTGATTTATTATGATTTAATATAATTCCTAGAAATTATTCTCTGCACACATGTTGTATAATTGTTTCACAGAAGGGCTGCTCCTAGTCATCTGGCAGAAGCAAAGTTCAGGCTGAAGTCAGGGAGTTTTGGGTAAACAGGACAATTAAAATATTCTCAAGCAAATTGCTGCTTCCATTATGTTCCGTAGTTTCCCATGGAGGTTTTTCTAATAATTGTTTTTCTGGACTGTAAAAGAGGTAAGGTGTATTCTGTGGGCCAGGCCAGATTGTTGGTGAGACTTCTGTTATCTGGCTCACTGTGGCCTGGGTGTGCTGCAGAGAGTGATGGGAGGCCATGTGCAAATCTTCCTTGGGAAATGCCTTGCCTTGGCAGCCCCAAGAGCTGCATCTTTGGAGTCGTTCACTTTATGTGGGACAGTGAGACGCCCTGGTGCTCTGAAGGGTCCAGATTTCTATCCTTGCTGGGGGTGGGTCTAACCTGGAGGAAGAGCAGACATCCAAAAACTGCTCTGATTTTTCAGAGTTCAGCTTGTGTTCTCTCACTGTTCCAAGAATGTTATAACATCATCAGAGATTTTCAAAGGATGTTACTCACAAATTTCAGTTTCAGACATGAACTGCTTTCATGAGTGTTTATTTCATTTGCCTTTTTCCCTCTGTTTCTCCTGAAATTGATGCAGCTCTGAATCAGTACAGTTTTGGAAAAATTACAAAGCTGCTGCAGCTATGAATTACTGCATGTAGCAACATTTGCTTGCTCTTTCACCACAGCATCTCTTAAGATGCCTTTGCAGTACATATGCAGACCATAAAATAACATTTCTAAGCAAAGAAACAGTCTTTCCCCACTGCAGATGGGACCAAATATCTTTCAAATCCCATGTTCCCCTTAATTTGTACAGCCTTGAACCCTAAGAGCACTTTTCTCCCAGAGTACCCCCGGCCCCAAATAAAGTAACTCTGGGCAAATTTGCCACAATAGCAATACCTCTAATTCTACTAAACCTGTTTTTACTGTAATTTTTTTTTTTTTCAGGGAAGAGAGCACTGGGTTTTTTTCCCTAAATGAAGACACAGAGGGTTACCCAAGCCCTTGGGAAAGGCTCAGGCAGCTCTGCAGCCAGGGTTTGTTGTGAAGGTACCTTGAGCTGGTGCCAGTGCCTCCATCTGTCCAGCAGGACAGGTGAGATTGCTTTTCCTGCCTAGAGAAGCCCAACTTGGGATTTCAGTCCAATAGTACTGCTACAGGAGACTGAACAAGTGCAGGTCTCCAGGGCCTGAGTTGAGATATTTCAGTTCTTTTTCAATTGGTTATAATTAGACATGGACCCGGTTGGAAATTCCCACCCTCTGCTTTGAACATTGCAGCACTAGAAAAGCCACCCTGCTCTGAGGTGCCTCTCATCACCAACTGCAGATGAGTTTTCCCTTTGTAAGTCTTCACCCCCAACCCCTTTGCAAAACCTTTCTCTGCTCCGATTTTGCTCTCATGCCTTTAGCTCAGCACGAGTGGTGTTCAAATGAAACTGGAAGCCCGGGCTGGTTTCCTGGAGGCTTTGTCGAGGTGCTTTTGTCACTCTGCCAGCTGCAATCGGTCCCCAGGGCTGTCACCTACTGCCAGCACCTCACTGCATGAAGCTGGGGTTTGAAAACCCAGGATGTATTTTAAAAAGAAAAAAACAAAAAAAAAGACTGCTTTTAAATTAAAACTTTCCACATAGTTGATCTTTTGGCAAATAATGATCTGAAATGACATGCCTGCTCTCCAAATCTAATTGTTAATTGGTCAATCGACCTCTAAGTGACTGGCATATTGCTCTGATCATCTGAAAGCCTTTTGGCACCGTTTCCCCGGCTCAGGTTTGCTGCTCGCACTTGTACAATCTGCTCGCGAAATGTCATCGCTCTGAATCACCGGGGCCGGCGCCAAGCCCTCGGGTGGCCGCGGGAAGGGCTCCCGGGAGCTGCGGGGCTGGGCTGGGGCCGGGGCCGCGCTGCCAGGGCTGGCAGGGCAGGATGCTGCTCCGCAGGATGCTGCTCGCAGAGCCAGGCACCAGCAGCACGGCAAAGCCCCGTTTGGGACAGGAGATGCCCAAACTCAGCCAGCCCTCGCTGGCTGCTCTGATCTCGAGCAGCGCTGCCTGCCCTTTATCAGATTTTAATACAAAACACGGGCAATTAATTTCTACGCCCTTATCACATCTCGCTGATCTTAAAAGCCCTTTCAAAGTTCTGTTTCTTGTTTCCAGCTCCTGCATTCAGGTTGTGGCATGGTTTTAGTTCAGAAATCTGTAATTCAAACTTCAGGAGGGAGAACATTTCCCATGCAGGTCTTTTCATAATTGGTTTTTGGGCTGGTCTGTTCTGCGATGTGTAATTGTTAGCAGTTGTAAAAAGATAACTCACATTTTTAAAAGCCTAACGCTTGCTCTGTGCAGATAAAAACTGTGACAAATTATGTTCCAAAAAAATCGTAAAAGTGGAGAGGCATGTTAATAACCGAAGGTGAAGTTTCATCTGAAGGTCAGCAGGAGCTATTAAAGTGGTCAGTAATTCCAGGGTTTGCCAGCAGTGATTTGACCATATCACTTATCTACTCTGGTCCATGCTTAAGCATCTCCCTCAGTGAAAAAATAATCCACGGAGAGTAATACTGGAGGTCAGAGGTAACTATGGAGAAAAAGCAATATTGTCAAAATAAACCAGGCTTTCAAGTACAGACATTCAGATTCCCAGTCCATTAAAATATTGTGACTTTGACAATTTTACCACACTGTTTGGACACATTCTTTAAAATATTGCTTTTCATTATGTTCAGATTTAAAAAAAGAAAACGGATCAAGCAGATCATGTTAAAAATGCTGTAAGGTAAGGAATGGCATTTCACATTGTTCTGTGAGCACTGGGTAATAAAAAACAATTTTTAGTTTCAGAATTTCAGAGATGTCAAAATGGGGCCAAATAATAAATGTGGATATAATGCAGATTCCATGAAGCAGGAGCTGGAATTGCAAAGCACTTCTGCTGTCAGCAGGCTGAGGGAATCCCTCCTGCCTGGCCAGTGTATCTGCTGGGTGGCACTGAAATGAGAGCCTAGTTTTGCTTTTTTAGAGTTGACATCCACCTGTAGGTGATGGATAAAGTCCTGATCTCCCTGATGTCTGTGCAAGGACTTCAAAAGCAGCAGCAGAACCTGAGCCTGTGGGTATCTCAGTCACTGCTAAACTGGGTTCAGCAAAGCTGTGTTTAGCTCCTGGCTGCATTTCAGGTGCCTTGGGTTAGACTGGGGTTGTTGTTTGAATTCCTGGGACCAGGCACTCAGGGAATACAATAGAAGATGTTTCTCTTTCCTCTGCCTGTCTTGGCTGTGGCAGTGAGGTCCAGGTGAGGTTGCACTCTGTGCATACAGCACCCAGACTAACAAAGTTTGTAGCTTCTGACCACTCCTGGTTTACTAGACTCCTAAAGTTATCCACATTATCCAAAGACAGCCTCTCCTTTGTGCATTTCATTCTAAGTTATTACTGTGAGTAAACTTGTCCTGTCAACATTTTTGACATGGAATATTCAGTGTGCAAGACATGTTCTGTGTGTTTGTGTGACATGTGGAATGTGTTTGCCTGTGTTGTGCATATGTTGTGGAGTATATGCCAGTATATTTTGGTGTAGTCTGTTAAGTACATTTTAGTACATTTTTTTGTTCAAAAGAAACTTTCTGTGGTTAAATGATGCTTTGATATGTTTTAAAGGGCAAGTGTTCACAAAAACTCATAATGCATATTTCATGTCAAATCCTGGAACAGCTCTGATAAATATGGATTATAGCTGGATAATTTACATGTTCAAAACATGTTCTCTCATTTACATGTGAGACTGCAATGGTTCAATGCTGCAGGCACTTTTTTTACATATTCAGTGTACTTAAAAAAAACCCCAAATCCCAACATAAAAGTTTACAAAGTTTAATTTATAGCTCAACAAGGGAACACGTAGTGAGGCATGTAATGAAAATGTCCCGTTTACTTCTGTCATCCTGAATGCTCTCATTTTCTAACACTTGAGGCAATTCAATAACAATATTGATTCACACCTGTTCTGTAACATTGCCTTTGCAATGAGATCCAGCAGAAGAGAAACCACACATCTGCATGCACCTGAGACCTGCAGCACTTTGGAATTGAACCTGATTAGGGTTTAGACAGATGCTTTCCAGCTGCTGCCTTTGAGACACTCAGGTACCTGCTATAACCAATTCTGTGTTCATATACAATATGTGTGTGTTGTAGGCTGTGTAAATACATAACATTTAGCAAATATTGTGTATCATGTGCATTTATCTCTGTGCTATCCAGTAGAAAATCCCAAGATTTTCTATATGGTGACAGGAAGGTGTAAAAACAAAGCCCCTGTATTGCAAAACACACAAGGGGCCCCAAACTGAGCCTTAGGACCAACACAAAATTTTTTGGGTAGTGTTCTTCAGCTAACAGCTAAGCTGTCCAACCTGCACCATGAATCTGGAAAAGGGAGCCAGCAGTCTTGTCAGAACAGGATTTCTCATCTGCTTCTGGCTACTTATTCCTGGGAAAATCAAGAGCAGCCCCTTGATGCTCTTTTGTCTCTTACACTGTAATCCAGCTAAAAATCAAAGTAAAAGAGGCCTTACAGCCTCTTCAGAGGGGTTGGGATCTGCTTGGGACCTCAGTGGGGGAGACCTGGGGAAATGTTTCCTCCTGAATGGATTCAACAGCACCTGAATTTAATGTCAAAGCAATGTATTTCTAAAAACATCCATAGGAACAGTAAGCAGGTTGTTGAATATCCTCTATCTACTCACTTAATTCCTTTTTGCTATTCTGAGTTTCTTTTTTTCTGTCCCTTTGCAGGAGGGTTACTGAGACACAGTAAGATCCAGTGGTGGCAGTAATGGCAGTTTTACAGCTTGCCTTAGCTAACCATTATCAGGCCACTCCATGCACAGAGTGGAAGGCACAATATTGCTTTAACACCCCTCTGATTTCCTTCCTCCCAGGGGGCAAATGCTCTGCAGAGAAACCTCCACACTGCTGACCACAATTGCTGTAATTTGTTAGTCTAATGGGAAAGCATACACAGCTTTCTGAAACTGTAAAAGTATAAAATAATATTGTGTGATACTTTACATAAATGGGGCTTGTGCTTGGAAGTGCCTCTGGTTGAGCTCTTCCCTGGGAGAGCCTTGATTACCTGGATTAGCTCTCCCTGGTAAGAAAAGCACTTATTAATAAATTATACATCTGCAGTTAGTTGCTGCCTCACAAAAAAGGTAAAAACAGCTGTAGGAGGTGGTGTTCTGCATGAGAACCAAATCTGCAGGCTGAAGACTCATTTAGTAATTAAACTTGAGTTACCTAGAAACAAACACTGAGTGTCTGCAATTCTTGGACTCAAACTGTCCAAATAAAGGGAAAGATTGGGGTTTACATCACTGATCCTCTAGAGAAGCTGTCTGATGGCAAGTGACACTGTGACTGCAGTGGGGGAGATGGGTGGCACAGGCAGGAGGGGCTGAGCAGCACCTGGCCCACTGCAAAGCCAGAGCTGGGATTTTTAGGCACCCAGGCTGAATCTGTGTTTCTAAAATGAGTATTTCAGTTCCCAAGGGCAGAGACTGATCCTCTGCAGGGTTTCTCTGAACTGTCAGAGAGGACTAAGTCCTACACAGGTTTTTATGACTGTGCACCCCCGAGTCATGTACAGATAGTCCTGTAACACCTTGTCTGTGTGCTGTGGATGTGATCTGTGCAATTCATTTTCTTCTTTTTGTCAGCTACTTTCAACTAATTTTCCTTGTGGTTTGCACTTCCAGCAGCAGCATCCAGGTGCCCCATCCTGGGAGCAGTACCTGTGGCTGTCTCCAAAGCCATGCTGGACCTTGGATCCTCCTGATCCTTTGGGTTAGTTAGGGGGCTCAATTCGGTGCAGAGATGAATCCCTCAAGAAATCTGGTTTGCTGACTCAGTATTTGGTGGACTTTTCTCTAGGTCTGTTTGATTTGTTATGAGGAAGAATTAAGGTGGCAGAACTGCTGTAACTATGAACAGCAAAATTACCAAAGCTGGCTGCAAAACAGCTCACTGTGGACTTTCAGTTTTCCTGTTGCATAATTCCTTAGCATCCTCATCATATGAAGGCTTTTTTTTTGTTGGTTTTTTTTCAATGAAAACAACAATACAGATTTTCTGGGGCTCTTGCTCATGGTGTGGTGTGTTCTGGGGGTACCAGGTTGCTCAGGAGCAGGATGCTGATGCAGGTTTGAAAGCACTGCTGTGGAGAGCTTTCCCAACACCCCAGATGGGTGGATGGGAGCAAGAAGGGCCAGCTGCACTTAAATAAATAAATAAAACAAATCTTTCCTATAGCTGATCAATATTAATAATGAAGCTGAGTGGCTGAACAGGATGTATGTTTATTCTGAGGGGAAAATGAGGGAAATAAAAACAGAGACAAAATACCTCTGCTGCTAATCAGACCCAAAGTTTAATAGCTGCAGAATGATCACAGGGCTGCTGTAACTGCCTGCAGTTGTTGGAACAAGAGTCTTGAGTTTGCATGTTGTGAGTTATTGGAAAATCTCTCTGCCATTAAGTGCTTTGATGAAAGATGTACTTAAGGTCTAAAATGACCAGAGGAAGCAGAGGAACAAGCGAGTACTGCTGCTGAAGATGCCTGAAAGATAGATTATATGTTGTCATATGGTATTTGATGCCTGAACTGGAAAATGTCTGAGCCAAAAATGAGTTAGACTAGTGAGCTGCAAGCTCTTCACAACTTCCTAAGCTTAGTCCAGGCTCAGGTGTTTCCAAGCTCAAACACAGCTTATCCACTTTGTGCTTGAATAACAAGCTGAATTGGAAAGATATTTCTTATAAGGCAGGAGGTTCTTCTGCTTTGGTTGGAGGCTTTTCACAGGCTGGGCAAGAAAAGCATCAGATAATCAGTTTTTTTGTGGTTCCTGCTAGAAACTTATTCAGTTCCAGCTTTCTGTGGAGATCAGAAGAATAAATAAAGAAAAAATCCCTCTTGCAACTCAAGGGCCATAAATCTGAGCATAAATTGAGAGGTGAAATAGTTGCTTTCAAGTCTGAAAGTATAAAAGAAGAAGAAAAAAAATCAGATGATCCACTACTTAAAAACCCTTGTTACTAGGACATCTTGTTTCCAGTTTTTCTATCTCAAGAGTTCTTGAGACAGTTATTTTCTCTCAAACGATATTTACTCAGGGTAACCTCCACATCACAAACACACTTATCTCTGCTTTATATCAGCCTGAAGGATTAGGAATATGGATTTGTTTTCCAGACTGACCGTCTGGTTTACTGACCTGAGCTTGTTCCTTCACAAAGCAGCACATGATGCCATTCTTGTCAAAACCACAATTAGTCAAAACCCTTTACAGGAAACATGAGCCCAATAAGGATGGATAAAATAGGAAATCACGTGGCTCATCCATAACCTGCTTGTAGCATAAAGGTACAGAGATCTCTCCTTGCCAGCTGCAGGCACGTCAATGAAGACAGCAATGAACAGATTGATGTTTTTAGGGTATTTTTCATCTTCCAAATTGTTTCAACCATTAAAATTGAATTTTCACGTATACTTGGAGAAAATATGGATACTTTTGTCCATGCTCTTTGCTCATAGAGTGTCTTGAAGTCTCTTGGACGGGTCATCAAGTGCCTGGATTGGCACTCGAGTGTGGGGTGCCTACCTCACTCTCCCCCCTCAACCAGACTGAGACATTGCTGTCCCTGCTCTCTCTCTCCTGTGCAATCCTCTTGAATTTTTAACTTGCCCATCAGGCCGGTCCTGGGAATTAGCTGCAGACTGCCTGTGGAATGTAATGGTTTTAGAAGCCTCCCCATTTTCCTCTGTGTCCTATACCCAGGGAGACCACAGGGGTTTTACTGCTAACAACTTCAGTGTCCAGCCCATCTGACAGAGAGTCACAGGACAGCTCTCCCTTATGAAACTTGGAAACAGAGCCACAGCCCAAAGTGACTCCTTTTAGCACACATGGTGCTGGAATTGGTTAAAGTCACCAGGGAATACTAGAACTGATTTTATTATTATTATTATTATTATTCTACAGACATAATAAAATAACAGCTACAGTNACTTGGAAACAGAGCCACAGCCCAAAGTGACTCCTTTTAGCACACATGGTGCTGGAATTGGTTAAAGTCACCAGGGAATACTAGAACTGATTTTATTATTATTATTATTATTCTACAGACATAATAAAATAACAGCTACAGTGCAATTGCTGAGATGAAGTGTTTTCACACAATAATAATAATTATTTTAAAAAGTAAATTGAGAACTATTCATGCTAGGGAGAGGAACACAAGGGAAATGACACAAATACTGCAGCTGGAGGCAGACTCTTCACTTGTGCTCTTGAGTTATCCACCACCATGCCCCTAAAATTAGAAAGGGTCAGTACATCAGTGCCTCCATGGGGAGAGCATCAGTCCTGGCATGGTGCTCACCACCAGAGCATCTCAGCTCTGCCCTGGCCAGGCTCCTCAGCTTTTTCCAGTCTGTACAGCAGTAAGCTGTTGTGGTTACAAATTCAGGAAGGAGTGGAATGGATTCTGTATGTCTTACAACTGGTGCCTAATCCAGCATGAATTCCTGCTAAAGGTATTCTTACAGCTGGATATTCATAATCCCAAACCTTACCTTAGGCAGGGGCAGTGTGAGAGTTCCCTGCCACCTTGCCACATGCTTTCAATATCAGGTCTGTCTTGTACCTCTGAGCTTTTCTTCTGAATTGGTTTTAAGACTGTCTTCAAGTTCAAAGTAGATGAGTGCTGGAAAGCCTGCACAGCTTATTGTTCTTATCTGTACCCAGGCTTGGAATGACTTCATCCAACAGAAGAAAGAAGCAGAGCATAAACAATGCAGGACTAGTTTTCTCTGCTTTAAAACACTGCTGTCTAAACTTGGCTCGTTTGGGTGAGACTTTTTTGGCTGAGAGGATTCTGGTGAGTGGTGCCAGGGGAAGGTTACTGCTGTTCCTCTGGCACTGCCATTTGCATGCGGACAATCCTCTGCAAAACCAAGGTGAAGTGGCAGATCCACTTGCTTCACCTTGTCCCTGCAATGCAGAAAATTAAGGCATAATAGGATATTTCCCTTTGAACGGTACTTAAATTTGGTTCTCTGTCCTAGTCACAAGGGCTGGCTGAGACTGCAAGGTACCTCAGGACTCCAGCTTCAACTCAGATATTTTTCCAGAATATTTTTCAAGTGGAGTATGAATCCATAGTCATGCCAGCAGCTTTTCCAACTCAGTTTGCAGAACTGTTTCAAAACTGATTGAAATTTCTTTGACTGTCTCCTCAGGATGTGTGCAGTTTGAGAGGCTGGCTCTCTCTTAAATGCAAGAGTAAAACTGATTAAAAATTTTGTTGAATTGAAACAAAATCGGGATGTTGGTTTTTTTTATATTTAGTCAGAACTTAATTAATACATGTGAGTGGACTTGGGATCAAGTCTGTAGTTAGATTTGCCCAAGTACACTCAAAATGTGCCTATATTCCCAGCCCTGTTGTCATTGACTAACCTTTGAATGGAACACATGGGCAAAGGATCAAACCCACTATTGCATTTTACTCCTCCTAACTGTAATATGTTGCATCTCCTCTCCCCCAAATAGATACTTTGAGGCTTTACTGATTCAAGTTAAAAATTAATGAAAGCAGCCTTAGCACTCACACGTAACCACACAAAAATAACATGAGGGTGAGGGTGAGCAGGGGAAGAAGGGTAATTTCGAGAAAGAGACTGACTTCTGAGCTAACTTCAGTGTGGCTAGCCTTTATAAGGGATAAAGTCATTTCATGACAATTATGACCAAAAAAAAATGGATAACAGATCTCTTTGCCCCTGCTGTGACTCCACTGTGCTGTTGTTTGGAGTCTGCAAATGTGTAGGACTGCACCTACGTCCTCCTTAGGCTTACATAATTAACATGCTTGATGTCATCAAATTTATTGCCAGCACTCCCAGCAAAGCCCCTTCACTCCCACTCGGGTCTTGCTGCCAGCTATAATGCTCAGTCTCACTGTCTGCCATTAGGTTTTCATGGTGCTGCTCAGGTCACCAGTGTCTGGGTGGTTTCTCCTTCCCTCCTTCCCTGTGTGATGTAATGGCTCATAAGACTGACAGCCCGTGCAATAAAACTGTTTCAGATATCTATTAATATTTTAACATGCTTTTAAGAAATTTCAGCCTTTTGTAGTTCTGGTCTCAGAACAGACACGTGTAATGGTTAGTGATACACATTACAGTCCAGAGCACTCATTCTGCAGGTATGTTCCCTTTGTTTGGACTCATGTTTTAGCATCTATTATTATAAAAAAAAATCTTTGTCAGTTATTTGTTTAGATTTCAGGTTGGATTAATGTGATGACCAGAATAAAACTACTCATCTTTTCTGCCCTAAAAAGAAAGATTAGGATTAAGACCACAATTTGCTTTTTTAGCTCCAAGCCCAGGCTTTGCTTTTGCCCTCTGGTAGCTGCTCTAAACCAAAATCAGCTGGACTGTAGGGGTGTGTCTGTGGCCCTCAAAGATATGTTAACTCCAGATCCCAAGCCAGTGACAAAAGCTGGCAGGTTTCTATTAAAAAGAGGGCTGCTTGCTTTATTTTGTGAAATGCACACCTGCAGAGTCTCTCTTGTTCATGTTCATGAGCCTGCCCCACACTGGGTTCCCATCTGGGACCCCCCAACCCCACATCTCTCAGGTGTCATATTTCCAAAATGATCTTCCTCAGCTGAGAAGTTGTAGCCACAAAAAGGAGAGCGTGCAGCATGTTAATAAGAATCTATAAATTAATCTGTATATAACACCTTGTGAACACTTAGGTTTTATAGGTATTGTGAGCTGAAAGCTTTACCAGTCATTCATCCTTTATTGTGTTCATTATGGGAATGTGACATCTCGATACCAAATATCTGCACGTGTAATAAAGCACCTCAGTGAATTAACTGGGTGATTGGTACAGTATTTCCCCTTTCCACTAATCAGAAATGTAGGATGTATTACTCCTGATGAATCCTTAGACATTCCCATATAGTTAAATTAACTAACTGGCTGTTAATAATGTTCAAGGGATTTAAAATAATATCTTTTCAGTCTTTTATAAGGTGGATTTAAACCTATAAGCTTAGATTGGACATACAAAAAGGGTGAAGGTGTGGCTTCACTTAGTTCCCTAAGAGAAAAATGGGAGTGCTTTTTCTGTTACATGTATTAAAACACTGGCCAAATATCTTCAGTATTTACTACCCAGAGGAGGTGAGAAAAAATGAGTTTCCTGACCACAAGAAATGCCACAAATGCTGGTGACATGGACAGATGTTGAGGCCTGCTTGTTTAATCACATCTGGTAGATAACAGTGCAGGTAACATTTGCTGTGGGTGACAAGGAGAGCTCATCCAGCTGCCCTGAGGAGCTCTCTGACACTGTCCCACTTAAGGGAGAAAACTGGGATTGTTCTGGTGACAGGTCACCATTAATGAAACCTTCAGATTTTTGTCAATGCCATGGTATTAATAGCACAAACATGGACTCAGCAAAGCTTAAAGACCTGGGTGGGAATACTCTGATTACTTCACTGGGACCCAGGTACTGCATGAATTCTGTGGAATGAGATCCCACCAAAACAGGTTCTTGAAATTAAGGCAAAGTTTGAGTATCTTCCTTTCCATTTTAGTATTAGTTTCTTGAGACACCTCAGCTATTTATACCAGTCTTTTACACAGTTCTTAAATGCATTTCTGGTATCGGTGTGCACTCCATCCTAAAGATAACCTGCACTTCCATGGCAGGTAAAGAGCAGAGCAAGGAGAAACCATTTGTCACTCATTGTGGTGAGAAAGCTTTACATGTAACTAAGATTAAATTGATTTAAATTTGTATTGATATTCTCTTAATGAAACATCACAGCTAAACTCATTTAAGTCCTGGAATGAAGGTGAGGTAAAAACCATGGATTTGCATGTGTATCTCTGCCCTGCCTGCACATCTCTGCTCCCAGTGCCTGTAAAAACACATGCTTTTCATAATATTGAGAATAATCATTGTTGATTTGATGTGTACTCTGCAGGGAACCAACAGCCAGCAGCCCCCATGCTCCTCTGACCACCTTCAGCTCAGTCATGGTTTTATGGTGGCCAGTGAGTCTGACCAGAACGTAGCCCAGGAAAGTTCAGTCATTTTCAGATCATTTTGAACCCATTTCCTGTGAATTTTGCTTTTCCTCTATCCAGTCTAAGGCTGAGACTCATTTACAAAAGAACTGAAGTTGCCTGGGTTTTGCATTTTGGGAGAAACATTTTATGATAAAACCTGGAGGCACAGTGAAGCTTAGAAACAGGCAAATAAAAAGACAACTTTTTTTGGTGTTGGTTAGTTGATTGGGTTTTGGGTAATTTGGTGGAGGTTTTTTGGAGTAGGGTTTTTTTTTTAAATTATTTAATTTTAAAGTATCTCACAGTATTGTAATCTTTTTTGTTTGTTTTTTTGAGGGAGGGAGATATGGGGCCTGGCTCATACTCTGACCATTTGGGTTCAGCAATACTTCAGACATGCTGAATTAATGGGAGAGGCAGAATCAGCTGCTGTAATTAACTTTTCATGATTTAAAAAGAAGCAGAAATATGGTTTGGATGGTGCAGCATACACTCTAAGTAGAAAAACCATTGTAGCAGAGGGAAAAAATTATCAGGGAGGTGCTTTTGAGCCTGTCATAGCTGCTGTGGCTTTTATCCCATATCAGACTGACAGATGAGATAAACACCCCACATTTTAGTCAGATCCTATTGTTTCGTCAGAGTTACTTAAATGTATTTACAATCTCTGAAGCACTTTTTTTATAGTAATGGTAGTGAAGCCCTTCCAGGAGGAATAAAGATGATATAACATTCTCAAGTACCTCTGTCTTCCTAATGGAATGACTTACATTGCAGGGGATATTGTTCTGCTGAGCTCCACTAAAATACATATTTACTAGTCAATCCAGGAGTCGTCTTGGCAGTCAAAGCCATGATATCACAGAGCTGTCTTTCATGAGAACAACAAAGCAAGCAGAAATTCTTTCTCTGGGACCCTTTTTTGTCTCCATTGATACTTCTATATTTAAAAGAAGCCACATCATTAAATGAGAAAGAGCCACCTCTGCCACACAGTGCAGTGGTCACGTTTCTCTTTGGGATTTCACAGAGGAATCAGAAACAGGGCAGGCCAGGTCAGGGCTGTTGTAAACACTGCCTGCAGCTGGTGGTGCCCAGGTACCTTAGCCAGGGCTGCTCCCTGCAGAACTGGAACAGGAGAGAAACAAAAGGATGATGAACTGTTTTAAATGAATTGGAGACATTCCTTGGTAGGCAGGTACTCCATGCAACTCTTCTTTTTTATTTATTGTCAATGCCATTACAAGAGAATGTTAATCTCTGAGGAATAATGATGGGTGATTGGGAGTCACATACCTGGATTTCAGTTTATGCTGGGATTTCTGGTCTTCTTTGAGGAACCTTATTCCCTTTTCCCATCACAGCCAAAAGCTCAAGAGAAGTCCTGACATTCAGGTTCTCAGGAAAAGACAACTGTGACTTTTATGAGGATGCTTTTGGGGTTTCTGAGCTGAGAAACTGCCTGACACGCCTGTGAATGTGCCCCTCATCCTTGCACAAGGAAATAGTCCAAATGTGGGACAGTTTTTGCCTGCTCCTATCCCTTGGGAAGAAATCCAGCTCAAAAATGTATTCCTCCCTTATCAGCATTGCACTGAAAAGCAACAAAACACGAGATAAACCCTCAAACACACAAAGGCAGCTATGAAAAGCTTTGAAACCCTGTTCCCATAGCATTTGATCAGCTGTTGAACCAGATCATCACACCACAGATTAAGCAGAGGGCCATTGTGACCTTTATTTTCACACTGAGGCACCACAAAGTTGTTTAGCACCAGTGCTCCTGCAAGGATGACACACTGGGAAAATCGAGCTCTGATTCAGGCTCCACTCTGTGCTCTGCTGGCCTGGCAGGAGTGTGCAGGGCTGGGACAAAGTGCTCCACCACCCTCCAGGCTGTTTGCCTCTCTGTGTGCTCTGATTTGGAGTAAAGGTGGGGAAGGTGCACAGGGTTGAGGTCTCTGGCAGCAGGCAGGAGTGTGGGGGTCATGGGTGTGAGTGTTCCCTCTTGGCACAGCCCTGCTGTGCTTCCAGCACCATATCCCCATTTATTTGGGGTTTACTGGGGCTGTGTCCCTGGCAAGGAGCACACCTGAAAAATCATTAATAAGGAGAAGACTTGATGGGAGTGGGAGCAGATTGAGAGCAGAGCAGGCAGCTCTGTGCAGGGAGCACTCCAGCTTGGGAGGGAGACAGGACACTCAACAGGGGCACAGCATCAAAACAAAACACCTTAATTTTGGCTTCAGCAGCTCTCATAGGTCTTCACTGCTTGTTTACCACAGCAAAAAGATGTCACAGCGCATTTGTGGGGTCTAGACAGTCCTGGAGACACCACAGTTTGGGTATCTGACTGCATATGAGGCACACAGGATCTCATCCACTTCCCTTGGTGCCCTTTTCCATGACAGCACATTGATGTTTATGCAGAGCAGGAAGTGTTGTCTGTTTTTGGAATAAAAAGATGTAGTTCAAGAATTTATATGGAGCCAAATGATTGCAATTATATAATTTGAACTTTATAAACTGCTTAAAAGAATGAACATCTTTTATTCAATGGAAAAGTGAATGTTTTCCAGAAACTGAAACACTCTTATTTTGTACCTGTGTAACCTGTGATTTGTTTTGGCAGCTACCTTAAGGTGCTGCCAGCTGTGAAAAAAGCTATTGCATGTCCCCAGCATTCAGTGTGGGTGAAATGATCTCTGTAGATGGAGCATGTGAATATCAGTTTGCTACATTTATAAAGAGCTTTAGGGTACTTCAGCATGAAAGGTCCCATAGTAGTGAGAGATATTGTTACTATAAAAACATTTTATCCTGTTTTAGTATGATGGTTTATTGAGTTTTAAAGTACTTTTCATGGCAAGCATATATATTAACAGGAGCAGCAGAAACAGATGGGAATAAATACATATTTTCAAATGAACTTCCTGCACCAGATTCTGTATGATGTAAACATGGAGTAAGAATGCTTAACTTGGAGACAAACCCCCCATTTTTTAATAGATTAAATTAAATTAAATTAAATTAAATTAAATACAGCCTTTTGAATAATATTATAGCTGGTTTCATATCTGAGTAGGAGTAAAGTAGCTCTTGTACTTCAAAGTTGACTTGAAAGCAGTTTGTCCTTTCCCAGTGTTGCTGCAGCTACAGGCAAACACCTAAAACTCTTGTTTGCCACTCTGTAAAGGCTTAACAGTGTAAGACAAGCAAATTTAATAGGAGAAATACCAATGGATTGTACCCCAGAGGAACTTTCTGTGTAGATTGAGATACCACAGAGAGAAGAGGGAAACACCAGCAATAGCTGCTGTGTGATTGACCACATCTACAGCACCTTCCCCTGTGAGGAGAGGGCACAAACAGGGTCTGCTCCACACCCTTGTGCTAGAGGGGGGTGTTTTTGGAGGAGCTGATGTGCTCTTACTGTTTATTGCAAACTGGTTTTAAAGGACAAGCTGGTGCTCTTTCATGTCTGGCCAGAAGTCTATACATGGATTTCTGCATGGGCTGGAAAAGCCCTCCTTGTGAAGCTGTTTTCATCCTTGCAAAAATACAGGGACCAGTTTTATTTGCATCCTTTGCAAAGGCATTTCTCTAATAATGATGTCTTTCAGTATTTCTATAGAAAACTTAAGCAAATCTTCATAATTTTTTCCCTGTTTTATATTTGCATTACTTTGTTAATACTCTTAGGTAAAACAATGCATTAAAATAAGACTGTGTTAATGATACAGTGCTGGGGAAATATAACTGAATCTAGAGTTGAAGAAATTGTACATGAAAAAATGAACAGACCCTTTGACAAGAAAGTATACTAAAATGAAAGCAAAAAATCAGCACCTTAATGAATAATTTAAGTTGCAATTTCTTCTCCCTCCTGATGATTCTGCATCTCTTCACACCCATTCACCAGAAATCATAATAAAATTAATACAAGTTATTCTCAGTCAGGCCTATAGGTGATATTGAGCATGTGGCAATGTATATTAAAAAAAACCTTGATATACTATAAAAACCCCATCCCTACAAAAAGGTGACATAGTCCTTTAAAAATAGCTCTTCCAATCCATTGTGCAAAGACACTGACAAAGATTGACAGCTTTTAGAAAGGTGTAATGTTCCCAAGCCAACTGCTAGCACAGCTCAACAAGATAAAGATCAGTAATTCGATCCAGAGGAGAAGGCTAAATGTTAGAGGTTAAGCTGCTATGTTCCTACTACTAATCAAGCTTCAACACCTTATTTTAGCATCATCAGACCTCAATAAGGAAATGGTGAATTATTAAAGCTCCAGCATCCTGGTACACATTGATGCTCTTCTGAGAAGCTGTGGTTTAAAACATGCTGGCTGTTGTCTTAATTGACACGTGCTGGATCTTTCTGACTAGGTGCTGGTGTGCTATTTTTTCTTTCTTTTGCTTGGATACTGATAATTTAAGGTTAAGATACTTTTAAGGCGCAGTATGCTGCTCTAATGAGGACTTAATGGAGTGGAACAGTGATCGTTTGTACAAACTACCTTGGACAGACACCTACTGCATATCAAAATCGAGACTCTACAGATCCTGACACTGCACCTACTTTTGTCCCAGCCTCCATCAGCACATTTTTAACCTGGTTTCCCAACGAAATGAGGCTCAGGTGGCTGTGCTCTCCACCAGATCTCCTCTTCCCTGATGGCTTTCAATCTCCCTGCCCAATGTCAGACAAATCTGAGTGATGGTAAAGCCCAACAAGGGAAAATCAGGGCAAGGAGCAAGACTTTCAAGAGTTGACTCCTCTGTCTGACACTGGGCACTGGGACAGGTCTCTGAAGAAATTTTTCCTTCCTGTGAAAGAATTCAGCTGAGAACTTGATTTTGAATGCTATGGAAGCTGTTATTGTTTATGTAGAATTGGCAAAAGAGCTGAAGTTAGTCAGGCCTTTTAAATACTTTCAAAAATTCACTATGGGCAAAAGTGCTTTGATTTATTTCTGGAGATGTTGCCTCTATGTATATTACACCATAAGAACCAGAGAGGTCTGAAGCCCAAATTCTGCTTTGATTTCCCACCAAATGTTCCATTTGAAGAAGACAGGTCACGTTTCCAGGTTAGTTTTACATAAGAAAAGGGACGCACAGAGCTGTCAGCACTGCTTCAGTTGCTCCCTCTGAGCCTGTGAGATGTGCTGCTTGCAGGAACAGTTTCCTGTACTGTGTTCAGGCCATCTAACAGGTCTGTTTGTATTTATTATCAGTCAAATTTCCAGCCAACATTAGGCTAAGTGTCATTATACTTAACACAGGGACATAAATTCCATTGATGCTCTAATTTATACTGATGTTTAGTAAAAGAGTTAATCCAGAATTACACTGAGCAGTGCCCACTAATATGCCTAAAATATCCAGTGTGATCATTACTAGTCACAACCCTCCAAAGCTATTTCCTGGCATCTGCACTCCCCAGGGGCAGATACCCACAGCATTAGTCAAGCCAGGCACTCCTGCTGCTACTGCATCTCCAAAAAATACTGCTCTTAAAAAGAGACAATCATGATGTCTGGTTTGTTTGCAGTCACACTGACATGATAAACAACCCAGGGTTTTTTGCTACCAATAAATGGGAATTTTTTCTCAGATATAGTTGCAGTACCTTTGGCATAAACATTCAATTATTTATTTAATCATGTTCTTTCCCGGTTTTCCAAGTTTAAAGTGACTTTTTGGGGTGGGGGGGCAGTCTGCATTTTGGGGATTTTTGCTCACAGAAACCAGTATTCTTCCCCAGCTCTGTAAGTATAGTTCTTATAGCTGATTGCTCCAGTGCTAATTCCATCACTATGACATCCCATGCCTGTATGAGATACAAAGAGCAGCCCAGCACAGTTATGCTAAAGGAAATCCTGGGAAGTCTGCAATTATTGCACAGATTGGTGTGATAGAAACGCAGCCTCTTTNGAAAAGAAAAGAAAGAAAAAAAAAAGAAAAGGGAAAAAAAAAAGAAAAAAAATCACACAAAATGTTCCCATTTCACAAATGAGTCCTCCTGGCATTTTCTATTCGCTCCTGTAAAATTACTGACAACTATACACATTTCTATAATATTACTTCAATCTGCATCACTAGGAAAACCTAAGAGCTTATTAAAGAGATTTATTCTTTCAGTCCTCAAGGTGTAAAGCAGTTTCTTACAAATGTGCCCCATCAGCTTGATGCATGTCTGTGGAAAGGGGACTCTGGCTTAGAAAGGGTTTTAAGCGAACTCTGCTCACTGCATTCCCAGGGTGGTGAGCAGGAGGCACTGGGGCAATTCCCATCAGCAGCACATTTGCCATTTAATTCCTTAACAAATGCAGAGGCTTTAGAGACACCTTGTAACTCCACAGAAACCTGGGCACTCACTCTGTGACGGGTGCCGTGCCATCCATCTGCTGTTGTCACTTCTGACCTGCACGTGCATCAATCCAGAAGCTGTCCCTGGTGGTGGCTGAAGCAAAGGGCTTTGGCTTTTGTAGTTAACAACAGTCACCTCATTTTTGATTGCTTAGATTTCTCAGAATTTTTTTTTCTCTTTAATTTAAATATAAAAAAAAGAGATGGGGATATAATCAAGTAGAGCTTGTATTTCCAAGCAAGGACAGTCATTTCTCTTCCAGTAAGTGCAAGTCCCATTATATTGACAATGCCACTGAGAAATTAGTGGGACTCAGCAGAAGGAATGTTAGCAATATTGGTCCTGAAATGGCAGCTTGTTATGCACAGGAGAAATAGTAGTTTTGTGGAGTGGTTCTTCTCCTTCTGCTCTCACAGCAAAAGCAATGAAAAAAAACAACACATATAGAAGCCAAGGACCTCTCAGCATTTTATAATTTAATTATATTGTACATTTTTTGCTTTTTATTTGAAATCTAGAATGCATTCTGTATTGGCAGTCTGTGGAGAGCTGAAAACAGTAATTTAACAGGCTGTAAAATCCATTGTAGCTGGAGGTGCTGATTGTGGTAGGGCTCCAGTGCCCAGTTCCTGAGCAGAACAGCAACTGCAGGCAGTTTGTGTGGTGTAACAGAGGCCTGAAACATGCTCCCCATCTGTCCAGGACCTGGGAGCATCCTTAGCAGGCTGGAAATTTGTACCAGCAGCAAGCCCAGGGCAGCCAGTTTGGGCTGCATGAGCTACACTGTGCCTGGTGCTTCTGACAGGGAAGAGCTAAAAATATGTTCCCATTGCTAAATGGTTTAGTCTTTTTTAATCAGTCTTGGAGTTCAAAAAGCAGAATGAGATTATCTTGACTATGTTGCCACCTAGAAGTTTTCTCTCTGCAAACACCTTATCTTCTAGTACACATTACCAGGCAGGAGGGAGACCCTGGCTCCTGCCCTCACTGCCCACCTCCCAGCCCTGATTTTCCTCTCCAAAGTGGCTTTTGGAGCTGTTCCAGACAACAGCCCTCAGCTTGGAGGAATCACAGGGGGAGGGTGGGTGTTTGTACATAGCACATAAATCTGTTTGTCAGCTCCATGTCTGGACTCAATTTTCCCCCAGAAGTGCAAGTACATCCATGTATATTTGTGTGCAGGTGTGAGTGCAGACATAGGTGCTTTGAAATCCTGCTCCTAACTGCACCTTTGCCAGCCAGGTGGGTACTGTGGTTCACAGGGATGGTTGACAGTGAATACTCCCAGCCTGAGTGGAATTCATCTTGTGGGAGGGGAAATTATCCCAGCCTCACACCTTTGTAGTTTCTTGACCCCGCTTGGACATCCACAGCATTCCAGGGGCAGGTTGAAAATTATCAAAAGATGAAGTGCTCTTTGACTTGACCTGAACTTAGTGGTGCTGTGGGAAGAGGGAACAGCAGGATCTGGGGTGTACTCACTCCTGGGTTAGATTTCCCTCAGTCTTCCCAGCCCTAAGAACAGTGACAGTATTTTTAAAAGTCACAGCTTCTCTCCCTGCTAAAAAGCAAACTCTGCTCTGGTTGCGTCTCTTTTCTAGGCGTGCGGAGCTGTAACGTGAGGAAGCTCAGCCGGGGAAATAGACTGACTTGAGCTCCTTCCAAATAACGCAGGGAAAGCTGGTAGCGGCAACATGACACTGTCAACAAATTGACAATTCACATTCCCTCATGTGGTGTCAAACAGGCGCTGCTGCACTTCCCTGTCCCCGCTCCAAGCGGGTCCCGCTGGGCTGCGGCAGCGGGCGGGGGTTTCACCGCCGGAAAAGCCGGCAAAGGCAGCTCCAGCAAAACCCCGGACACCGAGAGGGGATTCTGTTTGTTCAGCTCACGGGGTCTTAGCAAAATATTAGCAGAACCTATAAAACAGCATCGTGTCTGACTGCCTCAGCCACCCCCTGTGAAGCTGGTCAGAGAAGGAGCTGCGGAATGTCGCTGGAAGGGATGGATCCTTGTTCTGCTCTTCCCAAAGCTTTGGTGCAAGAAAAGATCTTTTTGGTTGGGAAAAGCCTGCATTTGGGGCTTGTAAAGCCATGGTGGAGAGGTAAATCAGTCTCTCCTGGTGATACTGGCAGAGCAGCGGCAGAGCTGGGATTAAAAATGTGTCTCCAACCTTATTGGTACAGCCTTTCCCCACTTTTCTGAAGGATGTTATCTTTGCAGGGTTCTTATCTCCAAATTCAGTCTCAGGAGCTGCCCTCCTGTGTTTGAAGCAAGAGCAGTGTGTCTTGGCCATGTAACTCCTGTGAGCAGGCAGAGCCCCTCACGCCCTGTTATAGTTAAAAATGGAGATGTGGTTTGAAAGGGTCACCCCTAAAGGTGAGAAAATGCCTCTCCTGCAGGTGCTTGGTGTGACCCCCAAGGCTCCTGTGCCACCAATGCACAGGGTAGGTTCTCCAGGGGAACTACGGTGCTTGCAGCCTCTTTTATGGATCTGTGAATCCTGTAGTGGAGGTTCAATTGGCCCCTGAATTGGACAGTTTAATTTTCCAGTTTCTCAGAGTTACAGAGTAGTCCCTTGCAGGTACCTGTTTGATGCAGAGACTGCTCCTCACTTCTGAAAGCCTGGCCAAATGCAGAACTCTAACTCAACATTTCAGTTGTAAAAAAGCTTGGCTTTTCCTTCTCTGCTGAGAAACAAATTTGTGCCATTACAGCTGTATCCATCATACCCCTTTCCCATTCATTTTCTGCCAATGCTTAACCCGTGGAGTTTGACGGAGGAAGTGAAACACAAGAGCAGTCACCAGTGGTGATGATCTGTCCCCAAAGCCTGATTCAGTGAATTGAACTCATCCATTCAGGGAACAGAAGCATTCAATAAGACATGTGGGCCCATCTTTTAAGGTATTTAGGTCCTTAACTATTAATGTTTCCAGTGTCTGCTAGGTGTTCAGGCACTTTCAAAAGCAGGATCTGCCTGGTCCATGAAAAACTGCTTGCTCTGGAACATTCAAGCAAACTTTTGTGGAAAAGCTTACCTCTGCACTTACATTGTGATCAATGATGTGGGTTAGGATTAATTTCAACTAATTTTGGCCATGGAAAAATCAAGTGTCCCATTTAAGCTACTCACCTCGGCTATCTCTACAGCAAAGATGAATCAACCCACTTAATTTCAAAATCTACCTTTGGGATTGGGTGAGTTGTCTTCTTGCTGCCCTAACTATAGGAAAACCTGGGAAAGCAGTTTAGGTAAACACCCAAATTTTAGGTGACTAAAGTAAGGTGAAATAAATCCCTCTCACTGCAAGTACTTTTAGTAATGAATAATTTCAGGGTATTTTAATTTGCTTGCAGACACTTCAAGAACAGAAAATGAGGTAAAATTAATCATGTGGTTAATTCATTATGTATAATTCCCTTAGCTAGAATCAGGGCAGAAGCCTGCCCAATAAGTCTAACCTCATGACTCCCACTGACATTTTTACAATTTGAAGAAAGCAGGAAGCTCCCCCAAATTGGCTTTTCACCTAGTCCCATGAATTCATTTCAAGTCCAAGATTAAAAGTTTTGCGCTTGCATGAAGATTTGAAGCAGAACTTTTGCTGTTTATGGCAATGGAGACAACCTTACTGTTAATGGATAATGTGAAATAATCAGAAAAGTGTATCAAGAACACACACCTGAAAACCCCTCTATTCAGGACAGGCTTGTTATAAAACTTTCTAAATGATGTTGAAATAAATTTGTAAGACATAATCTTATCAAGAGTGAAGGAGGGCGCAGAAATCTCTTCTTGCCAATCCAACTTCAACTTAGAGACAAAAAAACCAGTCTCTTGCTTTGGGAGGTGAAAGTCACTCAAAAAAATTTTTGCACATGTACACAGCAATTGCCTACAAAATGTGTTTGCTGAGCTTGGTACAACACACCAGCACCTGTTGGTCCCTTGAAGACATTGGCAGAGCCCATTCCCCCAGACTCTGCCCTCCTTCCCTGCACAGGGGCTTTGGAGATGCTGTGGGTGACTTTCATCCTTGCTGTACTGAACCATGGTTCCTACATATCCCAAATGCAGAAGCTGATGTTCAGAGGAGCCCAGATTCTGGCTGGATCCCACAGATGGCAGCTGGGATCCTCCTGCTTGTGCTGTTTCATCATGTGGCACTGGTGACCCTTCTGTGTGTGGGCAGCCATCATCTTCCAGGGTGCTTAAAAATACACCACAAAACCTCTCTTGGTTTTGAACCTGTCTGTCTCCACTGATGAAGCACCCCCTTGGTCCCTGACCTGGGGTCAATGACTTTAAAGGACATTAACTATCATTGACTGAGAGATTTGCTAAAGGTCAGGGCTTGAATAATTCAAGCCCCATAAAGATTTCACTAAAGTTGAGACCCTCTGGGCAAGTACCTAGTTCTTGTGGGCAGGGTGTCCATGACAAATGGGGATGCTGCTGTTCACACAAGAGGTCTGGAGAGGCTTGGCTGGGAGCTGGATATCTCTGCTTTATGATCTTGCATGAGAAGTTCTAGGATAAAGTGAGTTGGCCAAAGAGAGGTGGCAAGAGAGAAGGATAGTTTGTTTTGTTGGCAGAAACCTGTGTGCCCTTTTTGCATCCAACTCGTGCAGCTGTTATGATCTCTGCAGTTCACACAGTGTCCCATCTCTGCCGAGCACCCTTTGGTTGGAGCCAGGAGCTCCAGTGATGGCCAGACTGTTTCTTTCTGCACTAAGGAACTTCAGGACATGTTTTTCCTGGTCCCAACAAAAACACACCCCCAAGATGCAACAGGATAATTCCACAGTTAGTGTTTAATCTGTATTCAGATCATGCCTTAATGGGTGGGATGTTCTGCCTGGTATCACCCTGTTCCTTTGAAAGGACAGCAGCAATGACTGGAGGGGGTATTTTGAGCTCTATACTGAAATCCAGACTGAAATTAGCATTGAGATGAAGCATGTGTGTCTCGGAAGAGCCTGTCACTTCATACTCTTAAGGAAAGATGTTGACTTCAGGGAGTTACAGGCCAGAACTTAAACCTCCGACAGATCTGGGCAACACCAAAACAACTTTGCATTATTGTATAGCTCCTAACTGGGGCTCCTGCACTGGGTCATGCCTCTCCCAGTGGTGCTGAGTCCTTGGGTCACCCTGGAGTTCAGGCAGCTCTGAAATGGACTTCTGCACAGCCAGGGAAAAGGTGGAGACCCTGGAGCAAGGCAGGCAAAGAGGATGCTGCCTCCCGAGCTGGAAGATTGTCACAGTGCCTGCTCCAAAGGTTTCTCAAAAAATTGGAGAAAAAAAATCAGTGGTTAAGACAGGCTTGTAAGTTTTACAGGCACCATGTCTTGTCCCACAGCCACACTCCCGCCCTCAGGTGCAGCATCTCTGCGTGGTTATCCCATGCAGGTAGGGCTGACTCTGACAGGCACAGCCTGAGACCCCGCATTTGGGAGAGCAGGTTGTGAGAAAGCTGTGGGCTGAGACGTGTCTGAAGGTGAAGCAGGTCTGTGCTGTCAGATGCAGAGGTGAAACCTGTCAATACTTTACCTTTCTCTGGTGGATGTGAGTGGTGAGAGGCTTTTCTGTGCCTGCTTCAGGCTTTTCTGGTTCACCGTACGATACAAGCCCAGCCCAACAATGCGTGGAAACAGATCTGCAGGCTTCAATGAGACTATTCCTATGAGTAAGAGCTACTTAAATGAGTAATTGTTAGCAGTCTTTGTGTCTCTGTTTTTTTAACTTTGAGTAATTCAGGAATGACTGTAGATGTATCCATATGATGACAGTTGTTTCAATGTTTTCATTCAAAGCTCTTCCGAAAAACAGGTGATGCTGTCTAAAAAGGGCATTTTATAAATGAACCAGAGAGTCATTTGAAATTGTGTTTCCTTTGTTTGCTGTTGATAACAAAAGCGTATCTCTTTATTTGAAATTTCTCCTTTCTTTTTTTTTTTTTTCCTCTTCTGAAGCACAGAAAGGATTCACAGGGCTTTGTGCCGGGGCTGAGGCTGGAGCTAGCGCCAGCACCAGCTGGTCATAAAGCTACAAACATGGATCTATACGCTTTAAAAATCAAGAGAATTGCCTAGACAATCATTGAAATGGCATTTGGTTCAATTCCATGTTAAAAAAGTATTTTGAAAGTTTGACCTGGTGTTATAGGGACTTTTTTTTTTTTTCAATTCTTCTAAGACTAATCCCAGTTTACCATTTTTTCTTTTCTTTTCTTTTTTTTCCCCTTCAGGTTCAACCTCTTTTATCACACTAAAGTGCCAATCAATATTGTGAGATAGATGTTACATCTTAGGTTTTTATAACATTACTCGTCCCAGAAGGGATACTGTATCTTTAAGGAAATGGACCCGATATCCTGTTTCTGAAGGATTAAAACACTTTAAAGAGACAGAAGAGGCTGTAAACCCCTATCATATTCTTATTCTCTCTTCATTATCTTGTCCAGTATCTATCCCTGCTGAGTAAATCTGGTTGTGTGTTTCTCCAAAGTGGTCATAAGAAGAAATTTATTTACTTCTCTTTGCACTGGAGGGGCATTACTGGGTTTCAAGGCTCTCCGAAGTAATAAAGATTTTGCAGTGTGTGCAGAAGGAGCAGAAATTCAGAACTTCTTTTCCCCCTCTGAGGTCGTTTGGCCAGCCTAAAGGGGAGACACTTCTCATTTTCTGACAGGCTTTATTTCCGTAAGATTTTCCAATTAGCAGGAAAAGGTCACACTAATGTTAGTGCTGTGTGGAGGAAGGGGGATCCAACTATGCAAACAGAGATCTCCTTGAAAGGACAATATAAAAATACCGTATTTTCCTTCATTTCTCCATCTGTGGAGCTGTGAGGGGAGGGGTGTGGAAGTGGGCACTGCCCGGGTGTGTGGTTTGCCAGAGGGGAGGCAGGGCTCCCTCAGGCCTGGGATCAGCATTTCCACTCCGCTTCTGGACCTCGCTTTTCTCTGAAACAGCAAATTGCATTCACCCCCCCCATCTGTGTGTTTGTCAGGCAAACAGGCAGCCCGACAGATTTCCACCCTGCCAGGCAGAGGGGCAAGAAGATAGCAAGCACAGAACGAGGTTTTCCTCTTGCTCCCGCTTGATTCCCGCTTGAGAGAAGTCATGGGCGGGGTTTGTTTTGGATGGTTGGTTTTGGGGATTTTTAATCAAGCTGGGCTGAAAACAAACAACGCTGACTGCAGGCTTTCCCCCCTCCCCGCTCTCTGAGCCCTGCTAGAAGCATCTCTCTGTAGCTCTCCCGGCAGTTCTGTTGTTCCATGCCGGCTGTGTGTGTCCCCACGCACGTGCCAAAAGCACAAGAACTTTTTCCAGCGAGGTGAAGAGCCGGGAGGTGTCAGGACTTGCTCACACTCAGCTTTCAAAGAAGCCTCACATTCTTCCTCTTCACAGGCAAGCATCTGTCTCTATTTTTACAGCCCGGGAACAGCCGTGGCCCCAACTTGTGCCCCTTTCTCCACGGAGGGGCCGTAGCATTTAAATTTGGCTGCGGGCATGGGGAGAGGCAGGTGCACGAGTCTGGAATCTCTCTGCAGGCATTGAAGTGGTCCAGCTCCTCCCCAGCATATTTCCTCCTTAAACACATAACTGGCTTTGCAGCCAGGGAGCTGGAAACCATCTCAGGAGTCAATTTAGGTTTGAAGGTGTGGTACCGGGGCAAAGGGAGCGGAGTTCCTGCTGACACTCCTGGGCAGGCCATTGTTGCCAGAAGAGGTCCATGGGAGATAAGAAATCTGTTAATTTTAGGCTGTAACTTGCTGAACAGCACACATGCACACATACACGTGTGTGTGTATGTGTGTGTGTATGTGTATGTATATATATATAGCCACCAGAGAATTATTTCTCAGGAAATTAAATATTTGCAGCTCTCCCACACCATTTCATATCTTGCCAATTCCCATAACCCCCTTTTCAGATCACCAATCCCTGCTGGAGCCCAGAAACTGTCTATCATAACCAGAAGTTTATACACTGGGAAACATTTCTGCACCAAATCCTTCACTGGAGTAAGCTGGCAGGATGCCACCAAAGTCAGAGCCGTGGCAGTGATTTACACCAGCTGCAGATCCAGCCCAGAGAAATGTGAACAACTCCATGAGCTTTGTGCATCAGGGAGTTACACGGCGAGTCCCTGAGATAGTAAAAACTAAAATATCCTGATCTCCCAAGGAGCTGATCTGAATAGTATTTTTTTCATCCGCATTAAGCACTAGGCTTAGGCTGCACCATGGAAATCATCCCTTCCTTTTTGTTGGAAAGTGATGTTTTATCTTTGCTGAGTTTCCACTCTGACATTTATACAGAATGACAATTAACTTTCCTCTCCCATTAATCAAAAGTAATTCTCTTTCTGACAGCATTTGGCACTGGTGTCTGGGCTTTTGTGTAACTCTGCAGCCCTTCACATGGAGGGACTCTGCATTTTTGCTGGGGGACAGAGATCTCCCCTGGGATGTTCCTACGAGAAAAGCCACTGCGTGTATGCAGTTTGTGGTGTTGGGTGAGACATGGACTCATGGGGAAGCACAGGGAGCAGGACTTGAGCTGGATGGGAGCATGGGGAAGGATGGTGGCTCCCCAGGAGTGGGGAAATCCAGCACTGCTGGCTCCCAGGGAGCAGCTTGCACTCCCAGATAACAGCAGTGGAGCAGGGAGACAAAGCAAGGCTCCCTTCACTGCCCTCCCCTTTCCCAGCAGAGGCACAGAGCAGCTGTCAGGTGCTTTTCCCACCTGCACCTTCCCCTTGTTCAGGTACCTGATAGGTCTCTCTTCCAGCCCTCTCCTCAGGGACCAGCCAGCTTTGGTTCTAGTCACAGGAATCTGGGCAATAAATCCTTTTTACTTGTGATTTGCAGGGTCGGATGCTCCTCAGAGCCCCTGCAGAAACACAAGGTGATCTCTTGCTCATGCTGGAGTGGGTGGCAGTGTTCCCATTTGCTTTAGTGGCACAGGATCAGACTTCACAGGGGATTTCAGGCAAACTATTTCAGCTGGGAATTAACCAGGGTCATATTTAGAGGAGAAAAAAAAAGAGAGAATTTTTTCTTTCTGTTTAAATATAAAGCAGCAATGTTGCTTGATTTTTTTAAGTACATGTGAAAGAGAGAAAAGCTGAGAAACCTCTTTTTTTAATTGATTTTACACAATGTCCGAGTGTATGATGCATCAGTGAAACCAAGGAAATTGCATAAATGTTTGTTTTAACCTTAGAAATATAGATTAACTTTTGCAATAGTCCTCAAAATAGCCCCGTCTGCTTTAGCACAGTTTGGAGAGGCATAAGCTGACGTGCAGGGATGCTCCATGAGACACTAATTGAGTCAAGTGCAGAACCTCAAACCCTCGTTACCAGAGTTGACTGTAGCTTTGTTTGTGTCTTGAGGTAAACTGAAAACCTGCAAAAAAACACACAAAAGGGCTCGTGATCACCGAGGCTGAGATTACTGTTCTGATTTCAATATTCTGTTCAATATGCTGGCATTCATCCATCAGCTTATGGTGGAGGTGAAAAGGTAATGTCCTCCAAAGGGGAGCCACCTTCCAAAAATGTTACATCCTCACTGATTCAATAAATCAGAAATTTAAACCCCAAAGGTGTTTGCTTAGGGAATGCATTCTCAGGGACTGGCACCTACTGTTGATCTTGGGTTGCAATTTTTTACTGCTTACCTTTCATGTACATCAGCTGCATGTTGGCAACACTTGGTTTGCAGGGATGTTCAGGAAAATGAATGTGGGGTAAAGAGCTGGAATTTGTTGCGTGGCTGCGGTGATTTGTGGTAAGTGGCTGTGCTTTGGAGTTAGATAAATTTAATAAACACTCAGGGGATATAAAATAAATTAATCCCTACTGTTTATAGGATAAGACATGATGTTTAATAACATTAATGCTGTTGTACAGAGTAGTCAAGAGCATGTCAACATTCTGGTTTTATCTAGACCATAGGAACCCGTGAGTATTAGAGAGCACACATATAGCACCAGATGCAGCTGTAGGGCGACCCCAAGCCATAATAATTGAATGCCATTCAGTCCTCAGATGGCTGGATCTGGCAGTCAGTCCCTGGTGGAACTGGTACCTTCCTGAGCTTTCAGGCATGAGTTTGCATTTTTACTTTCCTCTCCAAAATTCAGCAGTTTGTAAAGCTTAAACCTTGGCGCGTCCACCTGCTCAGCTGGCTCAGGGCATGGCTCCCCCGCAGGGCACGGCCAGAGCCCCACGCTGAGCTACACCGACCAGGACTCCATGGGACATTGTTATTTAGCTGAGCTGGGGGTTAATAAAAACAAGGCCACACCAGATGTAGAAACCTGCTGGAGAACCTGGATCGTTTCAAAGATTTGACAGCTTGCAGGGCTGTGAGAATCCCTCTGCTGCAGGACTACCCCAGTCCTCTTTCCTCGTGCGTAGGGCAGCTTCAAAAATGCATCTGACGTCTTCAAGTGGTTAAAGCCATGCAATGATGCACTCTCTGCTTTTTAATACAAGTCAGTATTTTAAAGAAGGTTTTTCAGAATTCAAAGAGCACATCAAAACCAATGGAGGGTATATGTGTAATGACACTTAAAAAATCAAGCAGATAATTCCTGCTGGCTAATTCAACATTGCTGGTACCACTTTGAGTACACAATATTGACGGTCGCTTTACAAATAATTGACTTATCTGAACAAATATGAGAAAGAAATGCAGCTAAGAAAAAGTATTTCTTGCTGTTATAATACATGCAAACAAGCAGAAAGAGATTTGCATTGAGTTGGCATTAGTTTTGTTAGAGCTGCCAAAACTGTGGCTCTCTGCAAGTGATATGTTTCACATTGCAGCATTCCTCTCAAAACTTGCAGAACTAAATAAATAATGGCACCGTGGATGAAACTGGAGAAAAATGAGCAATGCTCAAGCCAGGTGCCTAGAATTTCTATCCAGGCTGCCAGATTTTCAACAAATTAAACTTTTCAGATCCAATTCTGTAGTCTTTATGAAATTTTGATGCTAATAAAGCTTTGAATGGAATGAAGTTTTTGTCTTAACAGAGTGCCAGGGACTTTACATATAGCATCTGAGCCAGCACCTGTCAAAACCAGTGGAGAGACTACTGCTGATTTTTATAAGCACCGATGAGACCAATCTTGAGACCTTTTTGTTCCCTGCTCCCTGTTTGGTGGATCTGATTGCTCATTGCCCCTCCTATCAGTGCTTGGGTCTTTGTCAGCAGCTGACCATGCTGACCATGGCTTTGAGAAGGTTTCTTCTATTTCTGACTGTTTTTCTTCTCATGAAACTTGCCATTTAACCTTTAATTATACTAGTGCAATTATAACAGTTTATTTATAATTATATAATGATAAATATAATAGGGTTTGCTCATCAGCCTTATTTGCAGTTAAAAACTGACTGCAGCTAAAAACCTGCATATATATCTTGTAGTGAAATTTTAAATTTTAGACACCTGCCTAAATTTCTTTAATGAATAAGAATCAGTTCAGGCATATACTTGCAGCCAGCCTTTTACCTACGTGTACTGAAATCAGGGTGAAGTAGGTGAGCAGGTAGGAAACACATCTCTTCACAAAACAACTCCAAACTCTCCAAAGAGGCTCAAAGAAACTTCCAGCTTTGCACAGTCTCTGTCAGTGGCTCACTGACCTCCTGGCAGCAGCAGCCCACTGAGTGTTGCTCTTGGCTGGAGTTCTCCTTGGTAATTTGGTTGATTGGATGAACAGGCATTTCAGTGACACAGACTAGATCTCTTTGCAGCAGCCCATCAGATCCAATCAGCTGGCTCTTTTCCATGCACACTGACTGATGCTTTCATGGGGAAGGTTAGTGGATGGTAACTTCTAAAACTGAAGAACAGGTTGAGTAACGGCCGCTGGATCTTGGCCTCAAGAGAAAGGATTTCTTTATTGCACGCAGAGCTAGCATGATGGTGGCTCTTCACAATCTGAAAATTCACTCCTCTTAAGACACATGAAGAAATCTTACCTGAATCATCACAGCAATCCCAGCAGAACATGTTCTAAGTTGCCATGTAACCTTTGTTTTGTTATTGGCCTTGAGGTACTGGACAGACTCGGGAGCTGCAAAATTCAGTTCCAGCTGCCTGAGTTGAGAAAATTTGCTCAGTCCTTTCCAGACAGAAAACTTTTCCTGACTGCCTTTCAAACTTTATGAAAACTTCTTTGGTCCACAAAGTTAATATTGTGAGATACGCATTTTGAATGGCAGGCTCCTGGGATGGAAACTGAAAATCTGAAGTTGGGTTGGCTTAGCACAAAGGAGCAAGGAGGAGAGGAGATCTGAGCCTAGGTGCATGCAGAAGAGGAGTTGCTTGAAGGCACCATGAGCAGTTAGCCAGAGTTTCACCTAGAAGAAGATAATGAAAATCGAGTAGGTTTTCACCCCTTGATGTCTCTAAGGTGCAGGTGCCTTACTGAGAGTTTTAGGGATGCTCTTTATCCCCAGTGTTGACAAGAAAGTATTTTGTGTCTTTCCCTGGAAAGTAAAGGTATTTGATCTTATAGCCTATTCCTTGGGTTTCTCTCTTCAGCCACTGATCTGCAGGAGGAGTTATTTCCAGGGGCTTTGATTTTGGGTAATGAATCATGAATTCTTCTGCACAGAGAAGCCACCTAGCAAGGCCCATGTGTGGTGGACTAGTCCAGGATGTGGTGTAAAAGTTGCCTCCTTGAGATATGGGGCCGCTTTCCTCCAGAGCAGGGTGATCAATCTGGCCTGCCTACACACCATAGAAACTTTCAACCACAGTTTGGTACGCCATGTACTAAAGAGTTCTTCTCTGAAGAGAAGGAAACAGTAGTTTGTTTGTGACTTGATGGGTATATCAGGTGCAATTTGAAATATGACAATCAGATTAAGATCCTTGAAATCCAGGCAATGGGAGGTCCTGCTTCTGCTAAAGTGCTCAGTCTTCCAGGAAGGAGAACGAGCAGAACCAGAGAGGACTAGGAAGAGTTAGATCAGAAAATGATTTTCATGCCTCAAAAGCTCAGGAGCTTTCAGGCTCACAGCTTTGGCCTTAGGCACTTCATTTGCCAGTCAGGCACCCAGATCCTCTTTTTGGGACTGGTTCTTCCTAAATTAAGAGTCAAAGTGCTGTAATATAAATAAATAATAAAATTAATAAAAAATAATAAAAATCAGTATTAAAATTGCCACTGGGAAAACCAATAAAAGAAAAAGCCACCAACCATGTAATGGCTACTTTTAACCACTTAACATACAGTTTAAATCTCTAAAGAGGAATAATAATACATTTATTTCTGAAGTACCTGAAGTTGCCAAAGGCACTCAGGGTGCTCTGCGATATAAAATCGTTTCTAAAAATAAATTAGCACATTATAAAAAGGCTCTGTGTAGTGAATGTACTTAGTGAGCAGGTGAAACGTTTCTGACAGAACATGTTTCTCTTGGAAGAGGCTGGTCCACTTGAACTGGATCGANTCAAAAAAAAAAAAAAAATCTTCCAGTGGTGCCAGCTGTGGGGCTGGAATGAAAGGCAGGTGGCTGGAGTTGTTGGGGATGGAGCCCCTTGGTAAGGCTCTGCAATGCCAGGGATGCAATGCCAGGGATGCCCGTGTGAGCCTGGGCTCCTCCACAGCCCGGTGCCACCTTCCCCAGCTCGATCCGGAGAGAAAAGCCCTCCCGGCCACCCAGCCCTAGGAGCAGGTATAGAGCCAGTGCCTTTGCCAGCTGCAGCTCCCCGGGAATGCAGGGGGGGAGCAGGGACAGAGCTCCGGGGGTGCCCCGCAGGCACCGGCCCCGGACAGCGCGCCCGCCCCTCCGCAGCCAGCGGGCAACGACCGCGGCGCGGAGCCCCGCTGGAAAGCGAAAAAACAACGCCAGGAGGACGATTCCCGAGCTGTGGAAAGGGGAGAAGAGGAGGAGGGTTTTGTTGTTATTTGCGGTGGCTCCGTTTGTACCGAGATTCCACCCGCAGGGAGCGGCAGCGCTGGCCGCGCTCCCCACGGGTCCTGCGGGGCTCTCCACGAGCGGCTCCCCCGCCCAGCCCCGGCCGCGTCCCGGCCGCGGGGATGCAGCACCGCTCCTTGGAAAGCCGCGGGCTCCGGCCGGAGCTTCTTTAGAAAGCTGGCTGCTGGAAAGGGCCTGGGAGGGAGCTGCGCCGCGCTTTCATCTGTGTCCTAGGGCCTAATTGAGTTGAATACAAATATAAACTTATAACAGACGCTTCAGTCGCTCTCTTTAGCTCCTCTCACAAAAAGCCGGTTTAATGATCTTTCTGAGGGCTGTTTCACTGAGGCAGCAGAAAGGCACCAGCTTTACATCATTACTGAATAGTGTATAAAGGAATTATTTAGCAAGATGTTCTGTTTGTTAATAGACCCAAATCACAGTTTCTTTTACCAAATACTGCTTTTATTTGAGGTCTTTGAATGAATTTCATTCAAACAATGCTAACATCTGATGATAAAAACCACTAATGAGAGGAAAATCATCCGCAGTTTTGATCTAGAGCTCTCATTAATTCCAAACTTTGCTTTTCGTTCGTTTTGCTGATCAAATCATTAGAACAGTTTTTATTACCACTTTGGCTCCCTCCAGAGACAGTCAGCTTTCCACAGGCTTAAACTCAGCTCTCTTTGTTTATACTGAGTACCATCACTCAAATAGAAAAAAGTGGTCCAGAAGGGAACTTTGCCCAAAGGGAAGAGACCCCCACATCCAAACTCAACAAACATGGGGACAGAATTTGGTTATTTTCTGTTTAGGTCTTGGACCATACATCTCAACTGATATGTTTTTTTTTATGGAAGAATATTTTTCCAGATAAAATGTAAAAAATACTTCTTTGTCTAGGGACATTCAGCACTGCACTATGGAAGTTTTTGCTGGATATGTGGTGATTTCCATACTTGTTTACCCTGCTCCTTATACCTATTAGCACATGCTGTGACGCCTTGTAAATTGTTATTAATTGCTGTATAATTTTCTGCAGTTGTACCAAGCTGCAAGCTGTGCCTTTTTTTTCTTTTTTTTATAAGATAAAAGGCTCAGATTGCAAAGTTTGAAGATCTCTAAAAGGTTTTGCAGTGTTTTCCTCACACCCCTGTCCAGGAGCTTGAAGAGGGATTGAGGTGCAGGTGCATTGCATAGATACAGAAAATATCCAGTGGTGATACCATTCCCTATCCAAATATTATCCAAATATTGTGCATGAATCCTTGCATCCTTTTCCCTTGCACAGCCAGAATTGTTAAGACATCCCTGGGAACTTAAAAGCACTTGGAAAAAACAGCAAAATATGAAAAGGCAAATCAGCAAGGAGGGGTAAAAGACCTCCTGCCCTCCCACCCTGGGCTCCACCAGGGTGCAGTAGGACATGGGTCAGGCATCCAAACTGACTCCCCAAAACATTTGCCCTCTGAAATTGCCCCTGCCCTGGAGGGTGGAGGCCAGGCCATTGTAGTACTTGAAATTTATGGAGATTAATGAAGAAGGCAGACAACAGTTCTGTGTTAGGAGACCAGGAGACAATTCAAACAACATTAATGGCAAGAAATAGAGAAAGTAATAAATGTAAGGGATAGAAGTGTTTTGCATGCTTGCATTGTAAACTAATTCACATTGCCTTCCACTGTCTCACTAGCTGATTTTTTCCCCTTTAATTTAGAATCTACTTATTATGTTAATATCAATATAGATGTAGAACAGTGAACAAAAGGCTGTATTTAAGACAAATGGGGAAAATAAGTAGTGTTGCAAAATCAGCTTTTGCTGGTGGTTCTCAGCATTCCCTTTCCCAGATATTTCTGCATGAGTTAAGCAAAATTAATTATTGTTTTAACCATAGAGTGCCTTTTACATATAGGTGGTTTGCACCATAAGAAAGTAAACATCCTGAGATCTGAAGGGAAGAGGTAAAATGAAAACAAAGTTAAACCTCTCAGAGTTCAGCTGTGTGTTTGAGAGTGGCCTGTGGGCAGTGCTGGCCACAGATGAGTGGTAGGAGCTCATTTCCAAGGGGCTGCCCTGACTCATGTGGTTAAGTTGGAAGCCAAGATTCACAGTGCTGTGACTCCAGCATTTTTTCTTCTTTTGGCACCTTCCATCTGGATAACTTTGCTGCTCAACTTGTTCAAGAATGACCCTGGCTTTGCTGAGCTGTTTGAGGAGCATAACCTTTGCCCAACTGTGGATAATTTTCCCTCTCCAACTCTAGAGTTTATGGGCCAGGTTCTCCTCATACCATAGATTTTCTGCAGGGAGAAGATGTTCCTGTAAGAACAGGTGAGGTTTTTTGGATGCTCTTGTTGGAAAGCCCATTGTTGCCAGTGACCAGCAATCATAGGTGTTTAACCTCAGTATCTAATGTGAAAGATTTTTGCAAAACCAATATTTGGCTGGGGGCTCTAACAGTTTGTACTCTTGATCACATTCTTGAAGGCTATGACCTCTGCTTTCAGTGTCCTATATCACTAAAAGTGAACTTCTCTCCTGCAGGAGACCCTCACAAGGCCTGTGAGCACCTCCAGTGAGCTTGAGCTCTGTGTGAGGGATTTAAGGGGGAGTCAAGTCATGCACAGAGTAACTTGAAGTGAGATGTCTTCATTGGTGGGAATTTCATCCTACCCAAATTCCTTGCACTGGCAGATTTGCAAAGCTTAGCTTTAAAGTCAGTCTAAGTTTTGTGTCTATTCTAGCTGAACGGAGGAAGAAAAGCTCTCCTTCAACCTAGTTCACTGCAAAGTTCTGTACATTTCAAAAAATAGTAAAAAAACCTTCCGCGTAAAATTTTTTAATTTAAAAAATAACTTCTGCAGGGAAGTGAGGCACAAGTTGGGCAGCAGGGGAAGTGAGTGCACTCCCCCCCTAAAGCTGCCCTAGCAGAGAGGTGGGAGCTTGGCACAGAGCAGACAGCCCAGCTCAAGTGTGCCCTGCTCAGTTCTTCAGGCTGCTGCTTCGTGGCTGTGTTTGTTAGACTGAACATGGGTAAAGCTAAAGCAAACACTGGTGTTCACTGGAGACCGATAAGAGAGAGGTCACCTCTAGTAATATGTAGTGGAATTATTCTCCACAGAGCTCAATTTTAATTACATACTGGTTTAAGAGTGTTACTAGCACAAAACCCTGCTACCTGTTTATGCTTCCAAAACCTAATGGAGTTGTATTGAATAACTGAAAGGCCCCCAAATCACACTGACAACTTGTCTTCTAAACTCTGGTATGTTTTGTCTTAGCACAAGTGCCAGTGCTAAAGATTATTGATGCAACTGCTTGCTTTTAGATGCTGAATCACATTAGCCTCCCTCCTGCCCTCCTATTTCATTAAGAATCTGGCTGCAGATCAAAAAATGTAATGCCTTCTTCATGTAGGGCCCCATAACTTTCACAAGCCCTAAAAAAACAACTGGCAGTACATTTATTTCCTTCTTGTTTTTTTCTTTCTCCTGTTCACTTGTTAGCTTTTGTTCTGTTTCTCTTTCACTATTTTTTTTCTTCATTCTTTCTCTTTCATCCACTATCCTTACTTAATTCTCATGCTTTCTCTTCCCCTTCCATTTTTCTTCTCTCTCTTTCTCCTCTACCCATTTTTTTTCTCATGGAGTGCTGAGAGAGAAAAATAGGAGTAGGAGGAGGGCAAGAGGTCAGCATATGAGGAATTCTAGTGCAGCAGACAAAGCCAAAACAATAATATATGTTCATATTTTGAATATGATATTTTTATTATATCTGCTCAAAACAGAGTAATTATAACTTGTTATTTTGTTTTTCCATAGGCTATTTTTTTTTCATTGCTGCTGTCTTTGTTTCAATTTGAACAAGTCAGTACTCTCTCAACTTAGTTTCATTCAGAAAAAAAAAATGTCATGTATGGAAGGATCTCCCAAAAGCTCTGCTGGAGCAAAGAGCAGAGTGTGACCTTACTAGAAGCAGTGGGACTCTTGCCAGGGGTTTCGATGGGATCAGGATTCACCCCTCAGTTCTGGAGTCCAGCCAGGGAATTGGGTCCATCTGGAATTCCAGCCAGGGAGTTGGGTCCATCTGGCCTGTGGGTGCTCTAGGAGAGCTCGACTCTGATCTTCACAACAGGTTCAGCTTTTAGCCCCAGATGTGGAATGCTGCAGGATTGTAATAAATGAGGGTTTGTCCAGTTATGTGAGGAAAATAATTCCTGTGGAATCATAGAATGTTCTGAGTTGGAAGTATCCAAAATATGACTGTATCCTGCCTTCATGTACCTGGGGCAAACAGATGTGTCCACATGGGTGCACAAGCAGGAGCTCTACCAATACAGGGACCTTTATGCCTTCTTTAATTGACTTGCTGCCCAAATTTCTCCTGCTTGGGCATCCAACTGCCTTCCCTGAAACAGGAAAAAAAACCTTCTAAGTTTCCTAGAGACATAGTTTTAAGTTCTTGTTTTAATAGACTGACACATCATTTTTGACAAGATCTTGAAATCAATATTTCTCCCCAAACAGAGTCACTTGTGTATTCTTGCTGTATGTTTTCTTCCCCCTAGCATGTCTGTGTGTTTCCAGTCAGAAACAGAAAGCAGCCCTGCATTTATCATTTCACCCACAGTGGTGTTCAGAGCTAAAACAAATCAAAATCTTTGTTGAAGAAAAGTCTTGCAGTCACATAACACCCATGCTAATATCTTGATTTGTTACTTGCTGATTTTAAGGAACATGTTTGTTTATTTTTTGACTTATTTAGTGCTATACAGCCCAAGGCATTTATTGGTATAACTTTTAAAGTTGCTTCATTTGGAACAAGTTTCACGTAAAGATCATATTAATTAGGTCCTACACCTAAAGTTCATCTTAATTAGCATTGTTCCTTTCCCTGAGGTTCTAGTAATTTGTTAGAATTCAATGTGGATATTCTGGGGCCTTACAGAGGGATAATTAGTCAACTGCTCCTATTTCCACTGCCTTTAACATGAGCAGGATTAGGCCTGCAAACCACGGAGTGCGACTCGATACAACCATGGCAATACCATTAAACATTTTAATAAATCTCCCTCACAGAAATACCCATAAATGCACACATGCATGTGCATATCCAATCCCATTTATTCTGAATAAGGAGAATAACTCTGCTGTGGCAGTTGTCTCTCATGTACCATTTATTTTACCCATGTAAATTAATTTAGTTGTTTTTCATAACCATTCACATATTCCACTTCATTTCACAACTAATTTCTGGGACTGGTTTGATAGTCAGCTATTATCTTTTTGGAAATATGTACCTCTTTCTAATTTCTTGTTGCCATAACTGAGCAGTTCCTTGGTTCTTTATGTAATATTACAACAAGTCCTATGTCCTTAAATAGGAATAGAAATAAAAATAGAAAATTTTACTGGGAAAAATGCTTCAGACTGAAGTTGTATGAGGTATTATCATGGTTTTTGGAATTTATTTTTGCTGAGTGGGGAAAATTAGCTGAAACCCTGTAAGAGTAGTGCATGAAAACATTTTATTTGACAAAGCACAGCCATTTAATACTGCAACACATGGCATCATATCTTCCCTAGAATAATCTTGAATAATTTCCAGACAAATGTAGTACTGGACAGTATAGAAAATATTAGGATTTTATATGAATATATGAAAAACACCACTAACTGTTACAGCAAGTGCAGCAGCACCAGAGCCTTTGGACAGATTTCGCCAAGTGTCAGAGTATTTCATGCAGGTGGATGCACAGATGACTTTCCAAAAGCACTGAAGATGTTTGATAGACTAAGTGGCTTTTGCAGATCTAGACACAGTCACAGAGCTGGACCTTGTCTGCAGGTGTGTGAAGTGCCCTGCTGACTAAGTGCACTGTGGAAGGAAGGTCTGAGTTTTGGGTTAGTTTTTTTTTTTTTTTTTTTCATAACTTTTTTTCAACATGAATTTTGTATCTTTTCCTCAGATACAAGGAAAGTATCTCCTTAGTGCCTGGTAGGCACTTAGGAGAAAGCAGCTGATTTTCCTAGGCTCATTTCCAAATACCTGAGTTCTGTATCTCAGAGGAATTGAGGTGTCAAACTGAGCTCTGCATACAGGTGCCTCAGTCAGGTTTGGTTTTGTCAGGAGTGGCTGCTGGGAGAGGGTCAGATTCGGGATGACAGAATGAGACCAGCGAGGCTGCTGTGTGTGCGTGCCTGTGCTGCAGGCAGGGCTGTCCTGTCACCACCTGGGGCTGCTCCACATTGCTCTGGTGCTGCAGTGCCAGTCCCAGCCAGGGCGCAGAGGAACGAGCTCCAGCCCCGGCCGGCACAGAGGGATGTCCCTGGGGCTGTCCCTCGCTAGGGTCCTGTCACCCGTGCCTTCCCGGGACACACTCTGGGAGCTCACACAGGTCACCCTCCCCGCCAGGAGCAGGGTGTGCCTGAGCTGGGCACTGCCCTGTGCCTGCCCTGCCCCACCGGGCACTGACCGCTGCTGCAGGGCCACTGACCACTGCTGCAGGGCCACCAGTGCTGCTGCATGGCCACTGACCACTGCTGCAGGGCCACGGACCACTGCTGCAGGGCCACTGACCACTGCTGCAGGGCCACCGACCACTGCTGCAGGGCTACTGACCACTGCTGCAGGGCCACTGACCGCTGCTGCAGGGCCACTGACCGCTGCTGCAGGGCCACCAGTGCTGCTGCAGGGCCACTGACCACTGCTGCAGGGCCACCAGTGCTGCCCCTGGGCTGCCCCGGGTGGCGCTGACCATTCCAAGGGCAGCCACACACTGACCACACTGACTACATTGACCACACTGACCATATACTGACCACATTGACACAGTGACCACACTGACCACAAAAACCACACTGACCACAACAATCACACTGATCACACTGACCACATACTGACCACACGGACCACAGTGACCACAATGACCACACTGCCCACAACAACCACACTGATCACACTGACCACATACTGACCACACGGACCACAGTGACCACAATGACCACACTGCCCACAACAACCACACTGATCACACTGACCACATACTGACCACACGGACCACAGTGACCACAATGACCCCACTGACCACAACAATCACACTGATCACACTGACCACATACTGACCACACTGACCACAGTGACCACAATGACCACACTGACCACAACAACCACAATGACCACATAAGTGACCACACAAATAAGTATGGTAAAGGTGCAAACCTAAACATAATTTATTCATTTTTATTCTAGAGTTTAAATAGACTTGTACAGATGTACAGCAATATGACAGCACAGAATGCTAAGTATGAAACCTCTGGGCTGATGTACAACATGAGATCCCTGTGTAGACTCAGTTATGTGCCTTTGAGTAGGAAAATGTAAGGCACAGGATAGGCTGAGAGAGTGCCTTTCTCCTCTGGTCAGCAGAGAATTATCATTTCTCTCACCATGATGTATTTATCTCTTTAGTTTATTATGTTGAATCAGAAGAAAATTATGCATTTTATTTAGTGACAAAAGTCATGCAATAGTTTCTTAAATCTAAATGGTATTGGGGTGGCAGAAGTGAAACCTAGGTGTTTTATTTCCCACCATTACAGAATCTGAAAAGTCTCTTGACCGTGGTTAAAATATCTGAGCTGGTTTAGTGGAGCTTGGCACACTAAAAGAAAATGAGGGTGGCACCAATCCTGCTGTTTCCCACCAAAGGCCAGGGAAGATGGAGAAGGGGACAGCTGGTGCAGTTTCACCTTGTGAATTCAGAGGCAGCACTGTTCACACCCCCTGGGTCTGCCCAAGCCCTGGGGGAAGATCCAGCCTGGGAAAGCTGGGTTTGGCCATGGAAAACCAAAGTACAGCGTGACTTTCCATTCCCCGTGCTGGAAGTAGGTGTGGGGTACCTCCTGTTATGCTCACCATGGGGAATAGTTATGGATATTTCTGGCCCTACCAGCCTGTCAGGGGGTGCTTTCTGGCTGCTGAGGTGCTGTGAGCTGTCAGTTCTACTTGGCAAATAAAATAAAACAGGATTTTGTGAAGACAGTGGGCCATAAAGCTTCTGAGGTACTTTAAAGATTACAAAGCACTTGCCAGCACTGACAATAAGAAGCTGGACAGTTATCCTCAGCTTTCATGCTTTTTTTTTTCTTCCTGTTTTAAACTGTGATTTTCAGATGAATTTTTGCTTCCCATAGTGCTTCATGGTAATCTATTCATGTGATGCTGGCTGAAGACACTTTAGAAATCATTTATTCCCAGACATATTAATTTAAGTCTGTCTCTGCATTTACCTCACCAAAGCACAATCTAGGCATGTTCTCTGTGAGGTTCTGGAGAAACAAAAAGATTTTCTGGCAGAGAGACTTGGACCCTTTCAGTAGAATTGCATTTAAACACATAATATGGATTTAAGACTTGCAGACTTTGAAGAGTGGAAATAATCAATTTGCATGACAAGATGAAGCCCTGGAACTGGGAGCTGGTCCGTGGCTCCAACGTGAGCAAAGCTTCTGTCTCCTGTAACCTAGCAGGCATCCCTGGATAGAAATGGAGAGGAAAATTTTTGGCTAGAAAATGTAGAAGTCAATGGAATTGTAGCCATTTGTTCCAGCAGAGAATTCGTGCTGTAGCAGTTTTCCAGGAGCCTAAAGTGAAATGTATTGCACAGCAACACTAAAATAAATACCCGAAGGGTAAAGGTGGACAGAAGAAAAGTGACAATCTTGTCATCCCACTTTAACTGAAAATGACAACACTGTCATTTCATTTCATCTGTTTACTAATTCCTTCCTTGAGCATGGCTTTGTTCTGTAGGGACTTCTCCAAAGAAAGCAATATCCCCAGAAAATTTATCTTCTGTTTACTTCCTTTTCCTTGTCTTGGTAATACAAATTTTAACTCTCAAAATTTTTTGGATGGTGTTGAACTTGTTAATGTGGTATGTGAAGATACAGCAAGAGCAATGGGGCTGAGTCAAAGGAAATGTTGGCTGAAGAGCAGGAGGTGCTCTGTAACTGAGGGCTCTCACAGGATGGTGCAGCTTCCCAAGGGAAGTCACTTGCCACAACTTTCAGCCAAACTGGACAAAACCTTTGAAAAGATATTTGAGGGGTGAAAGTTTTCTTCAAGGGTGTGGGGGTTAGATGATTAACAGGTCCTCAAAGTGACCTGGCCAGGCTCTCAGAGCCAGCCTTGCACCTCCACACCCTGGGGCAGGACAGGTTGTGCTCAGGGCCTCTCACCCTCTTTGCTACATGAGGAGGTTGTTACAACAATTTTCTGGGTTTTGCTTTTGAATGCTGAGGGAACAGGAGTTCAGTGTGTGACCCCTGGATTTCCACAGCTCCCTCCACTTTCTGTGGGAATGGGGAGACAGAGAAGCTCCATGGGATTGCTGCCCTGGGGTGGGAAAGGTGGATACCCCCACACCATGCAGGAAATCTGGGATCTTCCTGTGTTGAGATGGATTTCAAAGTCTAAGACAGGAACCTGACAAGCTTCTGCTATTGCTTTTCCTCCTCCCTTCTCACACTGTGGTGGACAGACTGAGTTTGTTTGTCCTTAGCTGTGAACCATTTTTTCTGAAACAGCATAAGTGAATCACTGCCAGACTCTTGCATTTTAAACAACTTCCCAACTGAAATTACAGCAGAGACAAAACACTGAGCATATATAGGTAGACTGGATCCTGAATAATGAAAAATGCATAAGGGTAAGTATTTTTTTTTTCTTGCCTTTTCATACAGATCAGGTAAATTCCTAAATTCCATTTTCTTCCCTGGAGATTTACATACCGATTTTTATTTTTTTTTAGACAGAGTAGAGAACTGTTCTGGAGCATGTGGGTTTTGTGCTGAATGCAGTGATACAATGCTTCCCTCCCATCCAGCCCCCAAAAACCCCTCCATAGCTCCAGTGTGACATCAGATAAGCAACCAGGCTCTGAGAGGTGAAAGCAAACCACTCCAGAGCCCCCCTGGGAAAAAGAACCCCTTTGGAGGGCATTTTGCTGAGCTCCCTGGTTAAAATCCCTGGCAGCAGCCAGCCGTGCTGCTGACACAGAGAGCTGGAGCAGTAACAGCTCATCTACTCAGCACCTGCCAGTGAACACTTGTTTCTGCCAAGAGTAACTTGGTACCAACTTCAATAATATCACAATGCGGTATTTAAATAATTTGACAAGGCTATTTGGATAACTACCAGGAATTGCTCAAGTCAGTAATTTTCCTTTTGGGAGACTAAGTTAGGATCTGTGTTTTCTCAAAGATAATATTGCCTCGTCCCATCTCTGAAAGATTTTTAAGGCATGAGTACATATATAGAGAGGCAGATATTAAGTGTTGGAGTTTTACATGGTGGGAAATGAAAGGCTGATAGTGAAGCTCAGAGCAAGTGGGTCTGTTGATACCCCCCTCCACCTGCCTGGCCTTGGAGCTGTTCTCTCCCTCTGACCTCCTTCAAGGGCAGCAGAAAAGAAGCTGTTACTGTGGAGGCTGAGGCTTTTTGTCTTCAGAGCCAAGCCAATGGTTCACTAGGCCCTGCCTTGCTTTAATTCCTCATTAATCTATTCCAACATCACCTTGGGAAGAAGATCCCAGGATGGAGGTTGCTCTGTGCCTTGTGCTGGTCACACCACCTCCAGGTGACTTGCATCTTAGAGGCTGAAAAATGCAATTCTAGACCAGAAACCAGAGAAATGTATTTAATTCTAACACCAGGCCTTGATGCTCGCCAAAGGTTACTTTGCTCTGAGTTTTCACTGTTTAGGGACATATTTACAGAGGATAATACTGAAATTTCCCTTTGTATTTAAATGGAGGTGATTAGTTACCTGAATCTTGGAGAAAATCTCTCTCAAAACATGAGCTGGACTTTGTGCCAAGGTTGCAGGGACCTGATCCATTCCCCCCCAGCTGAACCCTGACTGCCCAAGCTATGAGACACACCTTGGGACTGCAGAGTGTTGCCTGACCTGTTAACAAAAGCATTGGTCTCATCAGCACTGGGCTGGCAGAAGCTACCCCAAATGCCATGATGAGGCCATGATTTGGAGCTCATTTTCCTGGTGTGAGTGTGTGAGACTGATGGTGTTTGGAGCATCCCAGCCATATCCTCCCATTCCCCAGTGTCCGGATGCAGGCGTGATGGATCTCCTGGAAGCTGGGTGTGAGTTCCAGCTGTGGCACCAGGCTATTGACCTGGGGCTATTTGCATTATTAGTCAGTTTTCTAAATCCTTGGACTGAGTACGGAGACAAGAAATATTTTCCATTTTGCTGGAGCTTCAAGTTGTCTGTTATGGATTTTACAAAGCACTCAAAAGGCTTTGCTTTCAGCCAATTTGCTACTCTGGCTGTATTCTGTCTCATTTCTTCATAGAAAATTATTTGCTGCCAGCAAAATACAGTATGTTGATGACCTATTAATTTATGACATGCATTTGGAGCTGGGAATGAATTTATAAACAAACTTTAAGTTCTTTTTCCCCTGTGAATTGTACCAGCATTTGTTTTAATTTCCCAGTAGTCATGCCTAATGTGTCAAAAGCTATGTTCGACTGCTTGTTTTCCTCCAAAAAGAAGGGAAAAAACGGGAAATAACTAACTAAAGTTCAGCTCCTGTCAGGTATTATAAGCAACACTTTGAAATGAGGTATGAATCCAAATAAAATATTTTAACTCCGTAGTATTTTACCAAAATCTGGAGGAGAAAAGGTTTACTTACTAAACAATCATTTGAGCTGTAAACCTTAAAGTATTCACCAAGGTCCCTTAAAGTTAAACAGAAAAGAAATATCTATCAGCACATTTTAATAGAAAGCAGAAGTCCTTACTAGATAGTATACAAAAAAAAAAAAAAAAA
>VXBC01004962.1:1084396-1148846 GCA_013399945.1 Ploceus nigricollis | reverse complement strand
AAAGAAGAAGAACAGCTTTTAAAGGTTCTTTTCTCAAGTGATGCAGGAAAAATTCCTCGAGCCAGTATGGAAATTAATATAGCTGCAGGTAATCTAAATTTTTGGCATTCATTTGATGCTACAGCAACCCTGGGACCAATCCTGGGAACCCTACTTCAATTAATATTACTAAAGTCAACAGAATTCAACACAAGAGCAGCAGCAGGATGGCACAGTGTGGCAGCAGGGGCTGCTGCCTCTACCTTGGGCCTGGTCCTGCCCTGGCTCCACTGCTCCTCCTGCTTCCAGATGTGTTAAAAGTGTTTTACTCCTCCTGCAAAAGTCTAATCATTTGCTCACGTGCCGTGTCCTCCAGCAGCTTTTCAGGAGGCAGGATTCTCACACAAGGAAAAGTGTCTGACAGAAGAGTTTTTCCAGGCAGTTCCAGGGTTGTTCCCTTGCTGTACCCACCAGGAAGTGGGGGCAGCTGTTTCACAGCTGGGGATGAAATTGTATTTAGATGAAAACTGGTGTCTGGGCCACATGGGGCATGAGTAGGTATGTGGGAGTTCATTCTTTAAGCGGATTTTGTAGCTGGGGCTTATGTAGTACAAGAAGTGCTTGTGGTCAGCCCTTACAGGGACTTAAGCACCAAAGTGCATTTTAAGCTGCTCAAACCCAGCATTTAACAGTCCTTGAGGGAGTTCAAGCCTTTTGCCCAAACCCTGCTTCCACCAGAGGAGCACCATTAGCAAACCATCCTAGGTATGGTGTAAGACAATGAAAGTCTCTCTTCTGTTCTGATTTCATGAAAGAAAAATTGCTTTCTCTCATCCACTGAAGGGACTCATGACTCTTAATTCTTTGGGGGAAATACTCCCTTTTCTCTGGTTTTGTCACAGGCTTTGAGGTCCCTGTGGGGGCTGAGCTAAGTCCTGCCTGTCTCCAAGGCATTTCACACCATCAGCCCACACCACATCCTGGCCTCCTCCATGGGGCTTCTCTGTAGCTCCAAACCCTCAGAGCAGGACACGTTAAAGCTTGAAGAGAAGGGACAAGTACCCAAAGCTGGTCACAGTGACACCTAAATTGCTGTTTCAGACCTTCAAGGTCCATGACTGCAGTTCAGAGCCCTGTGGAAGGTTTTGTGTCTGTTTGCAGCCCTTTTGACCAACAGGAACCAAGCCCTGCTGTGTCTGGACCAGCTTTTCTCACCAGACTATTTTCCAGAGTTGAGGATATACTCCCCTCACAGCAGAGCTCTCAGCATGTCCACACTGCTACACAGTGAACTCTATGAGGGTCAAAGATTTAGCCAGCAGAGTTGATTTTTTGAGTCCATCAAAATATTTGTTGTGACCTGTATTTGTCAGGCAATTAATTTTGGTTGCAGCCCTCCCCTGGATTTCTCAGTATTGCCCAGCTGGTTGTAGAAAAAATTTCCAGCCTATGAATTTTTTTGGGAGGGAATCACTTTGAATACTCTGTATTGTCTGAATGTTTGTTTGAAAAGCCAAAAAGTATCAATGAAAAACTTCCTGCATTTCAAAGTGAGATTTTGGCTCATTTGAGGGGATGGAAATAATTTGACCATTAGTTTTTTAAAAGCGTCAAGTCCTGGAAGTATTGTCAGAAACTGTTTTTAACAACCAGCAACCTTCCCACTTATAGTACCAAAAAAAAAAAGCAGATAATTTCATTATTTCCTCACTTGACCATGTTCTCCATCCTCTCTTAGGAATTAATAAGGCTCATCTGCACAAAGTAGAAAACTCCCCAGGCAGCTCATTCTGCTCTGCTGCTGCTCACTCAGCTGGTTTTCACACTACAGGTGCCCATTGCCATCAACTTTTTCCTCTGTTACAACTTGTTGAGGGTCTACCCTCACTTATTAAATCACTCCCTCTATATGTTAATACCAAACTGCAAATGGTACTATTTTCTATCATAGTAGATATCATTCCCTCTATATGTTAATAGCAAACTATTTGAACGGCTGTGGGGAAAAAAAAAAAAAAAAAAAAAAAAAAAAAGAAAAAAAAAGAAAAAAAGAAAAAAAAAAAAGAAAAAAAACCACCCAGGAGCTCATGGTCTGTCCTTCAAGCCTTTGTTAGTTATGGGCAAAAACAAACCCCATCCCAACCTAACCTCTGTGCTCTTGAAAGCCATTCCCAAATTCCCTGAGCTGCCTCTGCTGCCGCAGCGCCCGCGTCCTCCGGGAGCTGTCAGCAGCCTCATTCATTGTGGAGCCCAACTAATAGGAACATCCACCTGCTCCAGGGTGACTCCCTCTCTCCCCTCTGTGATGCTTGCTGGGATGTGATCCTTGCCTGTTGTCACGACCTTGTTTTATTGGATGTTCTAATAGAAGCTGAAATGGATATTAGCTGTAATTACTCATTCCACAAGATTCTGTAGGTCACTCTTTGTACCAGAGTTGAGAACCTTCATTGTCTACATTGCTTAAATTACTGAACATTGTGCCATCAGTTCTGAATTAGTGCTCATTAATGAGCCTGTGGTTCAAGAAATTCCCTATTTATTATTCAGAGGCCAAGTATAATTCAGGCAGCTGCAATGCAACGCTACTTGCCTGACTTTTGATCTGTGATGGAAAGGCCTGGGTTTGGTTTTATGTTAGGTCTGGGGGAGTTATTTATGCAGGGGGGGAGGCATACAGCAAGCAAAGGGGAATAGATTGTTTTTCCCCCCCTAGCCTGAATGTCTCTCTTAGGTACCAGACTTTTTACAATAAAGCAAACCTGGTACTTTGGATGTACTAATATCTACTTGGTTACTGAGTAGATAATTCCAAGACCATATCAAATGTCTCTATAATCCTGGAGATGACTGGCCACTGCATTAACCCCCTTGCATTAAATACTCTTTTCCTCTGTCTTTCACTTTTTCACCTGCTTCTTCTCTGTTCTTTCTCTCTGTCTCTTCTGAGCACACAAATCCCAAGCATTGACACATCAGTGCAGATGACTGTTCCCCACTATTTTAAGCTGAAATTATCTTTTTTATGTTTTCTAACACATCCCCAAAAGGTGAAGCAGTGCTGGATTTTTTGTGCAGCCCAGCCAGGTGCCAGCCTATGAAGCCAGTGCTGACCATGCACTGGCCCATCTGAGATGGTCAGGGCACAGCTGCAGTGTCATCCTTGGCCAGACCTCCCCAGGGACATTCTGGTCCCTTTGCTTTGCCCCATCTGCAAACAGGCTGTGAACAACCTGATGGGGACAAGATAATATTTATTTTGGGGCTTGGAGAGGAATCTGGATGAGTAGATTTTTTTTTCTGTGGGGAAAAAGGGAGTGCCTGAAGATATTCTGTGCTTTTTTGGGGTTTGCTAATCAGTGATGGCAGCACCCTGAGGGCAAAGGAGCCAAGAGGGAGCAGGCACCCTCGTGGCACTGCTGCTCAGCTCAGCACAGCAGGGCTTTTCCAAGGATCTGCAGTTTATGACTGAGCATTTCTTGTGTCAATAATTAACAAACATATCAATGTGATAACAGCAGGGGTGGAGATAAAGCTGGGTCTAAGACTATAATGGCTTAAAGGAGCACACCCTGCAAGAATGCCAACAGACTGTGGTGCTTTGTCAGGAGAAAACAAATCAAGCACTGACTGCCTGGTATTATTCTGCCTCTGAAGAGAGGCTAAATGCTACACACAGCTTTTTGCCAAAAAACCCTAATTCTGTGGGGCTTGAAATCAGAGCCATGAAATTCCTACTATACAAACCTCAAGGATATTTAACAAAATAACCATGATCTCCAGAGTTTCTTCCTGCCCTGCTCTGGCAATGGCAGCATTATTTTCATTTGGGTTTTGACTTGAAAATGGAGCATACTTGTTTCCTTGGCCAAATCACAGTTTTGTTTAGGCAACATTTCACACATAATTATCTGTGGGGAATAGGGAACTTTCCGAGGAAAAGTCAAATTAGCGATTTTAGTGCTAGAAAATTCTTGAAGGAATGTAGCTTGGGTAATTGATAGAGACCTAATCTTTACAAGTTATAGCAGTCTTTGAAGAGTCCCCAGCATATTTAACTTTATTCTGTAATTGTATGCTTGGGCTCTGAAGATATCTTAAGACTTGCTATTTATCTGCCTGGTGAGGCGCAACATTTTCTTATTAAAAACATATCTATCATGGTTAATGACTTGATTTTTTTCCTTTAATACAGTACAATGACAGGTGTAAAGAGAAGATGAGCATCAGATGCTTGAGCAATATGCTCACTGTTTCAAGACGCCTTGAACATCAGCATTCCTTCATGGTGCCAGAGGAAAAAAAAAAAATATGCTACACAGATTACACGCTTGTGTTAGATAGAAAATAGTACCATTTGCAGTTTCAGTTAAAAGCATGTTGAAGTGCATATGGAAAATACCATTAGGAGGAACTCCAGAGCGCCTGAGTAAAATGGGTCATTAGGCTTTCGTTTGTTGGAGAGTGTCTCCCATCTGACAGTGCAGAATGGTAGCATTTTTAGCAGCTTATGTTCCCAGTTACATTAAACAGACAAACAGATTGACTATTTTGCATTTCTCATTTGACAACAGCTTGTCTTCATTTGCAGCACACTGGTGGCTGAGCTGAAAGCATGGCGGATGAGTGTATCCAAGGTCCTGGTTTTGAATAACAGCAGATGCCAACGTTTAACTTCAAAATCAATCAATTCTTTTTCCTGCGTGCGGATAAAAGGTCTAGTGAAGTGCCTGAAGGGGGTTTTCTGCTGTTTACAGCTGAAAATATATTAAAAAAAAATTTCATTACAAAACTTTCTGCAAGAGATGCGGACGCTGGTGATTTTATGGAAGTAGGTATGTGAGAAAGTGTTTCTAATTGAGGGGTACTGAAAAGATTCTGTGAGGCCTTGTGAAGTTCATTCTTTCAATCTCTTATCTGGAGAAGTGCTCAGCTGCTGTCAGATCTTGGGCCAGAAAACCCTGAGTAGTTTCTGGGTGATCAGCCCCTGTTCTGCCTACGCTTCCCCACACCACCACCAGTAAGTGCTGGAACTCCTGATCTGCAGCCACAGGAGTTTATAAATTAATTATTGTTCAGATTCCTGGAATATCTGGCCTGAAACCACTGTGGCACATAAATGCTTCTCCCCTTGTGGGTGGTTGAGTGGGGAAGACAATGGTAAAATGCACATGGTCAAATTTGTTAAAAACCCCCCATCCTGAAAGCAGCTGGGGCAGGTTTGGAGCCTCAGTTTCTCAGGAGAATTGTGATTTGGCCCTGCAGATGAGCAAAGTGCTGTGATCTTGGGAGCTGCCAAGTGTTGTTTATCTTTCAGCAATGTAGAACCAAAATACAGCAGTAGAGGCTGGCATTTAAAAGCTATCCACAACTGGGGTCCTGGTAGAAATGCAAAGGCAATCTGCATTTTCTTTTGAAAAAGAGGGATGGGGCTATTTCCTCCATCTGGCATACACTACACCTGGTGATGGGACTCCCTGAGGAAACTGTAGGATGCTTTCAAGTGGGAGCAACATCCAACCCTTATCAGCAAGATTTAGCACTGTCCAGATGTATGAAAGATTCACAAGACAGTAAAATGTGAGCAGTATAAAGCTGATCCTTGTGCCTGGAGCATTTGGCAGGGGAGATGTAGGTCCAATTACAATGTGAATTTTAAGTCTTTCTTCTTTTAAGTCAGATTCTCCTTCAATCAGAGACACATTATTTTCTGCCCAGCAGCAGAAAAGACACCCAAATCCAGCACTGGGTCCTCTCACCATCCCATCAAAGCAAGGGAGCAGCTTCTCTTGCTGCTTTTTAACATTGTTTGAAGACACCACTGTAGGTGGTCACCTTGCAGTGATGGCTGGGGATATGAAGCCTGAACTGAAGAAGTCCAGCCCAACCAACTAAAATCAAAATGCACAAGGCAAAGCAGTCTCCAGCTCCTCTTGAGGAGCTGCTGGCTTAGGGCAGGATCCCAGGTCTCCCAAGGCATGGTGTGTGAGCCCAGGGGCTTGGCTCCAGTCTCTGATTGCAGGGAGTAAAGGCTACACATGACAATGTGCAGCAGTGAGCCTCTTCATCATTTTCTTTTTTTTTTTTTTTTATTTTATTTAGCCTGAGGTCAATGATTTTCTGCAGCCTGAGGGTGACAAGAAAAGTCCCCAGGGACCTGATAGTACAGGGACAGGCAAAGCACACCTGTGACACCCCTCAGCACTCCTGCTGGGATGGTCTCCTTCTCCCACAAGAAGTTCAAAGGTTTTGGCAACTGCAAACAGCCACCAGTTCAGAAGCAAGGCAAAATGTGTTGGGGGGGAAACCTTTACTACTGAAATATTTATATCCTTCTCTCACCCATCCTCCCTGAAGATTTCCTTCTTTAGCAGCTCTATCACATACACAGAGCAAATACTGTGCAGGACCCTGAAATAACACCTGCAGCCAGAAATCCCTTATTAGAATAAATGGTAGGTTTTCATCCTGGTTTTCCTGGCCATAGTGAAGAAACAATTTCTTGATTTTCTTTTTTATATAAAGATGCTGATGTAGAGCATTCTAAAATCCTTTGGATATGCTTATTTTGATGTCAGGTCAGTTATGTTAGATTCATATTTGAAGATCTGGCTTGGCGCTGCAGGTAATGCAACAAGAAAAATTAATTTTGAATCTGAAATAATTTTAGAAGAACACATCTGACAAAAGATCTGTTGGTACCTAAAACATACAGACAAGCCCTTCTAATGAATAGCATAGATTTACCATACATGCACATCTGGCACCTATAATGAGTCAAAAAATCTTGTTTCTGCCTTATGATTTCCTAAAGCAGTTTCCTTTTCTGCAGTTTAGCTCACCACATTTAAGCATGAATCTCATTGCATGGATCTCAGGGGATGCTGGCATTCTGCACCCACACAGGTTTTTCCATGCAATCTGGGATAATCCCATGACCTGCTGCCTGCATCCCAGACACCCTGGCTTAGGATGAGGCTTCCTTTGGATCCCCCACCCTGACACTCTCTCAGCACTGATGCCAAGGGGTCTGCCAGCTCAGCTGGACTCAATGTTCCTTGTGGGAACATATCCTTCCAACCCAGGATATTCCATGATTCCATAACTGGCACTGATTTGCTGGGGCTTTCACATGAGAAGGAATTCACTAGGGATTCTTGGCGGCCCATGAGAGGCAGCTAGGGTTGACTAGTCACTAACTAGTCCAAAAGGCTTGGGAATTACTGCAATGAGGAATTTTCCAAATGTCGGATTTCTCTAAGATGTCAACCTCTGCACTGTCAGAAGAAGGCCCGGCATCAAAAGGGTCCATTATCCCTCTCCTGCAGTGGAGTTTTGCTTAATAGCCTCTTTTATATGTTCCCTGATATCCAAGTGTCCCTGTCCATTCTGCCAGATTCATTTAAACAAGCCTAACAAGACAGCAGTGCACAGCCAGCACGTGGCTGTGCAGTGGGCTGGACAATCATTCCCACCCCACTCCTGTGCACAGAGAGGCATGTGCAGGGTTTAGCCTCAGTCTCTGAAAAGTGAGGCTCTCCCCACTGGAACATGTTTTGTTCCATCTTCTTCAATATCTGGAGATTCCTGCAGAACCATCTCTTGTTGTGACTGCGTGAGTCCTCTGCGTTTCTGGCCGTTCATAATCTGCCGCTGGTGTCTGCAGTCTATCGTTATTCAGGGTATGTAGTGATTAGGAGGAAAGAACAAGAGAGTAGAGGAAACCAAGAGCTATCTGAAGCACACAGAAAGAAAAAAAAAAAAAGGAGGGGAAAACACTTTCAAGGCCACTGGAGTATGAGAGGTCTCAGCATGTGGTCGAAAGACATAAGCAAGGGAAAAGTTTGACAAAGCCCACTGCTTGGGCTGCTCGTATGATTGTTTCTCAGTAGAAAGAGCGTAATATTGATTCCCAAAACACTGTCTGTCCTTTTACTTACTGTGTATTTTGGTTGTCAAAAGCATATAGCTTTTGTGACAAAAGCATTAAGGAATACCTATGGAAAGTACCACAGCTTAAACGTCCACGTATTCTTTCTTCTCACTCTTTTAAAACAATTGTTGCCATTGCTAGGACGTGCATTTAGAGCTCTTTGTTGTCTTAATGGAGACTGAAACGTGTAGAGTTTGGCGTTTGCTTTTTTTATTCATCAGCTGAATAAAAAAACCAAGCAGACAAAGCATTTGTAGTGCAAGAGTGGAGTGCAAATCCCTCCCTGTAAGCTGAACAAAATAGCTCATTAAGAGGAGGTGGGATTTCCTGGTCACAGCTTTTAACTAAAGGGCAAAGGTCTCCTGTTAAGTACCATACAGTCTAAACAGGGCTGCGTAAAATTATGGGGAGGGGGGGAGAGTCAAATATTTGTTCTTAATTCTCAAGTTAGTTTATCCAAAGTGGCAACCAGGGAAGTGTTGGGAATGATTAAATGGCTGCATTGAGGCTACAAATTGCTGCTACTTGCTTTTGTAGCTGGACTTGTTGCAGTTGAGTGATGTCGCCCATCAGTGCATTGTGTGCACAGTAAAACAGTCGAGCAGTGACAGATAGACTGAAACTCAGAGCTACTCCATCACTGCTGAAGGATCCTGCTCACTGGGAATTGAAAATGAGCACAAGCCATGCACGTTGCCCAGGAGCAGCTGCTTTCACTCCAGCCCAGCTCCTCAGCTGTCCAGGGCAAGCAGCAACTAGTAAATAAGCTTTATCTCTGATCTCACTGGGGAGGAGAGCCAAACAAAACACAAGCAAAATAAATAATTTGGCAAAATGCTCTACTGATAGGCCTAGATGCTCAGCTTGTAAAGTTCCCAGCCAACAGCGCTCCACATCAAGTGAGAGGATGATTTGCAAGAAGAGCCCAAGGTAGCAGTGCTGGGCTCCAGCTGGGAATGTGCACAAAATGCCCCGACCAAGGCACTGAGACCACAGCTTGGCCCACCCCTCCCATGGCTGCTGAAGCAGGGCAGAACCTAGGTTGTAGGGAGTGGTTTGCAAATGCTGCCTCTGACATGCAAATGCTCCCACAAAAAAGATGAGGAAAGGTGGTCCTGGTGGTATGGCTGAGGGCGAGAGCAGTGAGGGACTGAGGAAGTGTGAGCATCCCTTGGGAAAAATAAGATGGTGGAGGGCTTGGTCCAGTTTGAGTGTTTCCCTTCTGTGCCTGGCTGGGTCTCTGAGCACAGACTCTTCAGTCCCTGTCACATAGGCAGGGCTTTACCAGCAGGAAGGCTCAGGTGCTGTGCAGCATCTCTCACCCAGCCAGGGAAGAACAGGCAAAAGCAGCTTTTATACCAGGCGCCTTGCCCAAATTTGCTCAGTTCCGCACTTCGCAACCTCGCTCTGCCTGTCCACCCAAGGGCAGGTCCCTCCACCATCACTGCACCAAAGGGAGAGGGAGGAACATCCCCAGCATCTCCTCCCCACTCGTGTGTCTCTGCCTGTTTCCTCCTGCGGTTTCACACCTCTGCTCACCGGAGCGCCGCTCGCTGGGGCCTTGGGTTGCTGTTTTGTTGCTCTGTTGATCGGAAAAGACGACAGACAAACGCAATGGCCATGTAGAGGTGAAGGTTTAGAAGACTCAGTTCTGGTAACGTGTGTATTTTAGGCTGGAAAATAAAAGGAAATTTAGTTTGTGCAGGTTGTTCCCACCAGCTGTAGAATCAGCAAATTTTATGTATGGGTTCATCATGAGATTGAAATGACCGAGGCTTAATATATGTTGTGAGTTGTAACTGAAAGCATTAATTAATATTAAAGCCAAATTCCTCCCATCACATGTTAAACAGAAATCAGGGAGAAGCAGGTAGGCAGTGTGGATATTATTTGGCATTCTTTCTGAGACACCGAATAACATTTAGAGTCCAATCCTCTGCAAAAACTCATTAATGGTCAATTAATTATTCTTTGCAATTTGTACCTACACTCAACTATGTGCAGAGCAATAGAAGCTGCATTAAGCATTGTTAAAAAATCAAAATAAAATGAAGCCCCACCAAAGATACTGGTTGTGCCAAACTTGAATGTAGTCTTCTGTACTGATGTCAGCTCCCTATTTACCATGGAAGGCCTAGAGGAACCTCAGCATGAAGGTATGAACTGTCCCCTGTAATTGTTTCATTTCGAGGATGAATTTTGGTGCTTCTATTTTTGTTCATGTTCTGGTTTTAGTCATGAGCCAAGATGGTTGATGACAGGCAGGTACATGCACTAACATCTTTGTGCTCTGAGCATAACTGCTTTAAATAGGAGTAGCCCAGCATCAGGGTATGGAGTATTGGACAAACAAGAAACTGCCAAGTTAGAAGAAGTTCCCATTCTAGAATTACAAGATTTTTACCTTTTAAAAAAATTGGTGTGGCTTTTAATCAAATCTGATGCCTTTTTTTTTCCTTCGGCTTCAGGTGGAAAAAAAAAGGCAGAAACCTGAATGTCAAAGAGAAACTCAGAAGGTGAAATAACCTATGTGAACTGAAACCAGAAACAGCTCACACAAACCTGCTGAGAAGCAAAACTGCCTTTGCTTAGGCACAAACCAACTCATTGTCCTTTTTTTATTTATTTATATCTCAGGAGCTTCAAGAAGCCCAAATCCTTGCAGTTTGTTGGGTGCCTGGAAGTCAGGTTACAAAGGAGAGAGGTGAATTGAGAGAAGGATATCAAGGAGAGATAGAGAGGTTGTAATGCACAGGAAAGTGGAGCAAATTGTGTATTATGCTATTGTAAACAGGAGGAAGCTGAGAGAGGCTGCACGACCCAAGGGCAAACAGGATGTCTGTTAGGGTTGGGAAACAAACACGGGTCTCTTGTGTCACCCTGCTGAAAGTGACTTTTGAACCCAGGTACTCAAGAGAAGAGGTCTGGATGTTGGAACAGCAGGCCAGGTAGAGACAATGTTGGTACAACCAGCCCACCTGGGAAGTAGCACAGTTTTGAGGTGAGCTAGTGAGACAACATGGATTTTTGAGGAGAAAGGTTTTGGTGAAAAGCCTCCAGGCCCCGGCAGATAAATGAGCCCCACTGAAGGGGCAGCACGTGCCTCCTGGCAGTGGGAAGGGCTGGATGAGTGCAAAGCAGCAGTGTAGAGTCTGGGAATGCACAGATGGATGGCAAGAACTCAATGGCCTCCAAACCTTAAACTGAAGCTAAGGACTTCACACTTTGTGTCTTCTTTCTTGAAATAAGAACGTGGAATATCTGACCATCATTTATGGGCAGTATGGATCTGTTTATGGGCAATAGAACATCCAATAATCACAGAGTCATAGAATGATAGAAGGACTTGCTTGGGATGGAAGCAACCCTAAAGATCACCTAGTTCCAAGTGCCTGCCATGGCCAGGGATGTCATCCACGAGACCAGGTTGCTCCAAGCCCTGTCCAACCTGGCCTTAGACACTTCTAGGGATGGGGCATGCACAGCTTCTCTGGCCAACATGTGCCTGTGCCTCACCACCCTCACAGGGAAGAATTTCAACCTAAAATCTAATCTAAATTTTTCCTCTATTAGTTTATAGCAATTTCCCCTTATCCTTTCACTTTCTACCCATGTAAAAAGTCACTGTTCCTCATTTTTTATAACACCCTTTAGGTAAGGTCTCCCCATGATGAGTTGAAGGGCTAGAGGAGCCAAATATCTTATCTGGCCATGCTTGACCACCACCCAGGGAACTGAAGTCCACCAGTTTGGGTTGTTGCCTGATTCCCTCCAAGTGCAAGGGGCAGCAGAGCCTTTCATCTCTGATGTGTAACACAGCAGGAGATGAACATTTGAACACCTTGCAGTGTTGTGAGCTGACATAGCTCAGGGGAAACCTAACCATGCAGTGCCAGTGATTCTTCTTAATAAATATGAATAATTCTGAAAACTAATTCACTGAATAAAGAAATCCAAGAAGATAGGCTGGATAATTTTTGGACATGAGAGAAAGTTCCTGATGGCTCCCTCAGGTAATAATGAAGGAACTGAGATGATCAAAGGCTTTGCTGTCTTCCAGAGCCAGAGCCACTTACATCAACCTGCTGGAAAAACACAAAGCAGGTAATTTGAAGAAAAAAATCATTTTTACAGCATTCAGCTACTGACTTATTTGTAAGAAAAGCAAATTGAAAATTGGAAGAGGGAAAATGTTTTGGAAATATTTTAATTATTTCTTAATTAATCATTATTTCACTAATGCCTGCCATCTTGACCTATAACTGATTGACCATGCCCAGTGCATGCATGGAAACATTTGAATTTGTATCCATGTTGGTTTTATGGAAGAGGGCAGCAAAAAGCATCTTACAAATAAAAACAACTTTCATCCCAACAAATATTTTTAAGCTGCAAGTAAATTCATCTTCTCAAGGAAACCAAACACTATTTTGCAAGGCCCTTGCAGGGACTTATTTTCCACTACATATGTGTTTTTGCCTTTAAACCAGAGGGATAACTTAAGATTTTTAGTTTTCTACTGGTGGCTTCACTGAGAGGTTTGCCGTGGATAGACATCTGTGTCTTGGCCAGCTGCACATGTCCAGTTGTCACCTCCACCATTTCTGAGATCATTCCCTCCCTGACTGGCTCACATCCTGGATGGGCATTCAGGGAAAGCCTGACTGGTATTGGTGATCAGTGTGGTTTCATGGAAGCTGCCTTTCTGCCTGACATTTTGGGGCTGCAGAGTTGGTCTGAGCAGCTGCTGAGGGCTGCATGTCTCCTCCTCCAAAGGCAAAATCTGAGGAGCTACAGAGGCACCTGCCAGCTCCTCCTCCTGGTAATGCTCACCCAAGAAAGCCAACACTAACCTCTTTATGATAACCTTGCAGGGTAGGTCTTTATGATGACCCTTGAGGGTCTTCCTCAGCCCTTGCTGAATAATTTTGGTGTGTAGCTGTTACACACAGGAGTCTGACTCTGTGATCACGCTCCACTTTCCTATCAGCCCTGCTTCTTTCAGTACAGAATTCTCTTTCCCATCACCAAAGCACAGCTGTTTCTGTCCTGTTTTGCCTGGTAGCAGTTTAGAAGAAAAAAAAAAATCATGTAGCATCTTAGTGAAACTGCAGTGGCATGGGCTTTTAGCACTCAATTAACCACCATCACAGATTTCCAGGTATACAAGGAAAGGAAAAAACACCTTGAACTTTGGTGCCTCGAAGGGACAAGGGGAAAGAAATGTTTATTCTAGGCTTCATTCTCATTCTTTCTTAAAAGTCTTCTCCAGTAAGCTCAAATTGTAGAGCTGATGAAGTGATTTTCTGTGCTGCAAGTATTATGGGTACCAGCTAATTTAGCTATCATGATAAATACCTGCTAGGAGCCTATTTTCTTGAGAGAGCAAAGAAGAAAGGAAACCTTTTCTGAAAATGGGTAGAAATAACTGTATTTTAGTTTGTATGGAAAATATTTTGAGGGAAAATAACCTCAGATAATGTGGGACAACATGGACTAAGGTGCTATTTAGGGAAAGGACATGAGATTCAACTTCTAAGACACGGACAAGGGAGGAGAGTGGCAATACTGTGTCCTTGTAAATCTGTCTGGTTGCTGGCACTTGGCTGCAGTAATTAGTGGAGCTGTTGTAAAAAACAGTATGATCTTACAGAGGAAACTATATTAAGCAGCACCAAGCTGCTTGAGGTGTCCTGGGCTACCTGTGGCCCAGATGGGCTGTACAGAGAGCCAGGGATTTGCCAGAGACAACTTCAGCCAGCAGCAACTCCACAGTCCAAGGGGTACCAGGAGGAGTGACAATCCTGATGCCCAGCTGTCCCACCTGAGGTATGGGGGTCTCAACTGGTTATACTCAGGACAGCAGGGCTGCCTGATCTTCTGTTAATTGGATATTGCAAGGCCAAGAGCTGGTCCTTTGTGTGATCTCACATTTCAACACTCCCCATTTGCCTCTGAAGTTTATTATGCAGAGTTTTGATATGGCTCTGCCTGAAGGGTTCCCTCTTAGAGTTAGGAATGGCAACTGCAGAAAAAACAGGCAGTGCAGACCAGGAGAGAAATCTGATGGGGAAATTATTTTAGCCATTTTTTGTCCCTCTCCTACATGTATGAGGACATCAGGCATTGGATATAGGCAGGTGGGCAAAAAGACAGCATGCCTTGACTCCTCATGAAGGTTTTTATCCTTTATCCTTTTAATCCTTTTTTAGGATGCCATTTAAGCAGGAAAGAAGCCCATGTTTGGCCTCTTTTCCCCTAGGTAACAGTGTCCCGGGCCCTGAGGATGCTTAGTTCTCCTTACACCAGCCATGTGAAGACCCCAAACCTCTTGCCTGGCCTCTCTCTGACAGAAATGCCAGGCAGCTGGGCACAAGGTTTTGCACAGCTCCCTCTTCAGCTCCCTCTACCACCACAGCAGAACCATATATAGATCTGAATGGATATTATTAAAAATCGCTACTCTGGAAATGGATGCGTAGAAAAAGAAAAGTTAACTCTTCAGCTGAGCTGCTGAATCATAAGTTTTTGCCTCAAGCATATTTTCACAGCCCCTGCAAAAACAGAGGCATTAATGGAAAGTCTGACACTGCATTAACTCCTGCTGTACTGGGAGTGGCTGCTGAGTTTAAAATGGTCACTGAGCGTTTTCTTCATCTTCGTCACAAAGCCTCGTGCTTGGAAAACCACACATGACACTGGCATTGCAGCTACTCCACTCCTTTTTCCATGACAAATTGCTGTTTTAACTGACAGTGCTCCAGTGCCAGGCCCCATGCTTTTAGCAGCCCAGATGCCCACAAGCCCTTTTTGTGGTTCCCTTGTCTAGCTCAGTTTAAACCCAATGTGACTCTGGCTAAGAGAGGCATTTTGCAATCACCTACCACAAAGTGATAAGAGGCTGCTGCAGCAGAGGACTTGTGTGCTTCCCCAAAGAAGCTCTTCACATTTAGGAAGGTCGGCCGTGTCATTTCTCTAATTTTCTAACCACAGACATTTATATTTAGAAAAGAGCAAGGAAACTTCCCTTACCCTAAGCAATATTGCATAATGATGGAGGAGGGGGATTAATGCAAAGGTTTTTTGTTGAGCAGAATTCTGAGAGATTGGGAGCTGGAAAGCCTGAATAATGACTTATTTCAAATATGCAAAGGCAGGGATTTCTGTGTGTTTCAGATCCATTCAGGTTGCTGTTTGCTACAGTGGGTGCAATCTCTGCAGCTGTGGCCCATGTCTTAGAATGTGTTTCTCTGGTGAAGAGATGCTCCTGCTCTGGGCCTTGGCTTTTACCAGCACAGCCTCCTTCCTGCCCAAGCCCCTTCCAGTCCTGCCAACCACTCCTTCCCTTGCTATCCTCCCCAACTCCTGCCCCTTGACAGGTTTTAAAGAGATTCAGGCATTGCTGTTATTGCAGTTGCATTACTGGGCTCATGAGCCTGAAGTGTTTAGTCACTTCAAATGCCAAGAAAAATAACAAAGAGTCCTCAGTGCCTTGGAGCTGCAGCCACAGCTCAGGGATGAGGTTCCAATCCTCATTCTGCTGAGTGGGGAGAAGCTGAAGAGGGGGAATCCTCCTGTGCAGGGGGTGGGTGGCAGGTGAGGTGCAGTGTGGTGAGGACTTTGCACCAGCACTCTCCTCCATGGGCTCGTGGCTGTGAGACATAAAAGAGCCTCGTGGCTGCTTTTGGAGCAGTGAGGTTGGTGTGAGGTCACCTGGGGCACTGCCCTGGGAGGAGCTGTGGCTCTGCAGGGGTGCTGGGGAGCTCACACCACTGTCATTTCAAATACAGAAGCTCTCAGCCTTCTTCAACACAGCAAGGTCATTTTGGCCCCTTTTCAACGTTTTCTGCCAGCCCCTTCCTCAGGGATCTTGCTCTCCTCATCAAGTGTCCATCAGCTTGGGTGTGGAGAATACATTGGGTGGTAGCTGCCTACCAGCTGGGTGTTGAGCTGTGTAATTAACCTCATCAATCTGTCCCTCTGGGCCTGTGATGCTCTGGGAAATGCAGCTGAAGCCCTCTGAAAGCCCTGATTTCAGCACACACTCAGAACCAACCTGTCTCTCTTGATGGTGAGAGAGACACATTTTCCTCTAGCAAAAGGAAAGTTCTTACCATGATGCTCATCCAAATCTGAGAAACTCCTGTTTGGTGAAAGGCTGTGGCAATTAGCAGCCACAAATACTCATACATGGTTGTACTGCACTGGTGATGGCTGGGGATTTAGAGGAAATATATGGTGATTAGTCCTGGTTGGGAATTGAACCATATTTCTGTAAAGAAAATTAAAACAGTTTGGAAGTTATCTATTTTGCCTGGCCTGGCTCAGGGTATGAAGCAATCACTGGAGCAAAACAGACACAGATTGTTGTGTTCATCAAACCTTTAGGAAAGGATGTTACCACTGCCTTGCACAACAGCCCCAAAAAAGAGTTGGTTTGGGAATGACTAACTGCAGCAGTGTGATACATGAAAGCAGAGCCTTGGATTGGGAGCATTGTTCCAATCCTTTCTGATGGAATTTGAATTTTACAGTAATATTGGCATCTCATTTTCAAACAAGATTCTGGAAAATACTCTGAAACTTTTCTATTTGGAAGTGTAACTTTCTGACAGTAACTTAGCAGTGGTTTGTCCCTGTGCACAGCCTAATGGATCAAAAGTTCAATTTCTGCATAGTCTATTACTTGCATACTCAATAAAATAGGATGCACGAATGGCTTAGCTTTTTTTTTCCTTTTTTTTCCCCACTAAATGCAATTTTTCCCCTCAAAGATTACTGAAAATTACTTTTGCAAGTCAGTATGAAGGCTTATCAGTCCAGTGGTGTTCAGATCCCATATTAACTGCCTCACATTACTGTGAACAAGAACTGCTGTAGAAACCAATGGACTAAGAATGTGAAGTACATACTGCTGATGTATGTCCCTGCAGTAACCCTTTCCCAGCTTAGCTACTTGATAGACTCTTCTTCCACAAACAATTATATCTTATTTTAAAAAATGCTGTCATGTAGAACTTAAACTTTCCTGATGCTTTGGGGCCATATCAGTCACAGATTTTGTGACTGATGAGCACAGAGAGCAAACACTCCCCACTAAGGAAACATGTAGAAAGATTGCTTTCACAGCATGCTCAGGGCATATTAAAAAAATTATGTTTCAGCACAAAAGGAAAAGAATTTAGCCTGTGCCTGTCAGGCTGTTTTAAATATTTTATTTTGCCTGTCTTCAGAATCAGTGCATCCCAGAAGAAGCCATCCCTTGGGGCTCAGCCCTTCAAGGGTATGGCATTCTTCAATCCCATTGATTTTAGTGGACCTTGAAGGCACTTAACACTTCATAGGCTCAGTCCCATCCTTTGGAAAGGTTACCCTGTGCATGCTCACCTATTACAGCTGCCAGGAGATCTAATACCCTTTGGTTTAGCTGACAAAGGGGGGGCAGGCAAGCCCACAATAAAAACAAGAAGGTTTTTAATAAAGAAGCTGCTCTCCCATGGGTTAAGTTACCAAAGGATGGACTCTCCCACCCTATAAAGAATGTACAATCACTCTACCTTATTTTCAAAAAAAAAACCCCAAAAATGCTACAGGTTGTGAAAACTTTGTGGATTGCATGCAGGAACAGCCAAAGTCTTCTGTCTGGAGGATATATGTATGATAGAATAACTGAACTGATAAAAACCCAAATGCAAATATTTCAAAAGAACATCAGTGTTGAAAACTGAAGGGCTTAAATGCCTCAGCTTTGTTTTCTTGCAGGACTGTAAATTGTCTTTCCTTTGTGGGTCAGTCAGTGTTTGCATCATCACCAGTCACAGGTTCTGTGTTTCATGCAGGGCACACGAAGCCACTCAATATTTTTTTCATCCTTATCCCTCAACAGTTAGGCACAGACCTGACACAGAAAGGCTTCAGATGCTGCAATGCTCCATCCATGATGTGTTTCCTTTTCTGCTCTGCCCTCTCCCCATCACACATGGGCTCCACAGTCACTACTGAACACATTTCACATTCTGCAAGTGAGGAAGCCTGTAGAGATGAGGAAATGAGGCACAGAGCAGTGAAGGTCAAAAGTTTCCATTGACTTTTGGTGCCCAGCTTGAGACATCTCTGTTGTTTCTCAGAGCTTAGGTGCCCTTTGCAGGTGGCAAAGGACAGGGTGCCCCTGGTGAACTCCTGCCTCGTGTCCCCAGGGCCAGGGAGCTGGGCTTGGCTGGTTCCACCTTCCACAGGGCCAATGTCTCTTGAGAATGACCACAGAGAGCAGGAAAACAGCTGCAAAATGCCACAGCACCACCAAAATACCCCTGCTGTGTCCATCTGGCATAGCATGCACAGTTCCTTAAACCCTACAGAGCCTTTACATGTCAGTCAATTCCCAAACAGTGACCTTTGACTTGGGGGTCTCAGCCAGCTGCCTCTGGCTTGCCATTTGCAGGGAGGGCACGGGGGTTTTGCCAGGGTGGCAATGACAGATTGCTGGTGTGTCATCATGAGGGACACTCTCACCAAAAGGCAGAAGACAGGACAAATGTCAGACACTTAGAAATAGCCAGGGATGGTGCAGTGGCAGCACTAGGCAGAGGGCTTGGTTCTCCAGGAGTTCTCCTTTTCACAGAATCATAGAATAGTTTGAGTTAGAAGGGACCTTAAAGATCATTTCATTCCAACCCCTCAACCATAGGCTACTTTCATATATACACCTTTCACTAGACCAGGTTACTCAGAGCTCCATCTAGCCTGGCCTTGAACACTTCCAGGGATGTGACAGCCACAGCTTCCCTGGACAACCTGTGCCAGGGTCTCCCCAACCCACAATAAGTAATTTTTTCTTAATATTTAATCACTCTCTTTCAGTTTCAATCCATTCCCTCTCATCCTGCCCCTGCTCTAAGCTTAGAGGAAAACCAAGAGCTGCCAGATCTTCCACTGGATCTACAGAGTTATTAGGAGAGGAACTGAAAGCAAAACAAAACAAAACTCCCAAACTCATTTGGTTTATTCCTGATGTATATGTTGGGTTCCTGTAAAAAAAAAAAAAAAGAAAAAAAAGGAGAGGAAGAAATCATTTTAACTTGTGCCCTGGCACAGACAGTCATGAAAGTCAAAAGTATACAGAAGTTCAAAAATGAACAGATGAAATGAATTCAGGATGTTAGATGCAGTGTTTGTGATGCCCATCCTTTTCTTTTGAGGAAAAGCACTGTTCCTTGTCCCTCCTCCTTCCACATCCTCCCAGGGACTTGCACATGGCCAGTCAGAAAACCAGAGCCAGACTGGAGAACTCTTGCAGTTCCCCTGGACTTAAATCTGCCTGCCCAAATATCAGCTGGATAATGCTAGNCTTTTGAGGAAAAGCACTGTTCCTTGTCCCTCCTCCTTCCACATCCTCCCAGGAACTTGCACATGGCCAGTCAGAAAACCAGAGCCAGACTGGATGAACTCTTGCAGTTCCCCTGGACTTAAATCTGCCTGCCCAAATATCAGCTGGATAATGCTAGCTGCAGCCTAGACAAAAATACAAAGAGAACAAGAGATTGTGTGTGCAAATAAACCAGTCTGCAAGGTTTTAAAAACCTAAAGAAGGTTTTTAATAAAGAAGCTGCTCTCCCATGGGTTAAGTTACCAAAGGATGGGCTCTCCCATCCTATAAAGGAAGGTACAGAACCAAAGGCATGCTGCTGACTGACAATAGTTTGCCTAAAATAAGAAGTAGGTCTGTCAATAGGCACTAGGAACATACATTTACATATTGCCTTCCCTCCATCCTGCAGAGCTTTTTAGGTGAGCAAGTGCTTGTCTCGCTCAGGCAATTTACATAAGCGGAAGTGTGACAAGCAGGGACAGTCCCTACCTTGAAGTAACAGGCCACAGAAGGGAAGTTTAGCAAAAACAGGAGTCATTAATAGTCATTCCATCTCGCTCAGTGAAGCTTAATTAAAGCACTGATATGTTTTTGACTGACCTTATTTTCGTACCTGATAATCAGTAAACTCATTATCATTTTTTAAGCTTGGTTTTGAATCCAGCTAATTAGCACTCTGTGGGTCAGTGTCTAAGTTTGAAAAAGACATAGAGGAAAACTCCAAGATCTGCATATTTTGGATGCTCCCTGCAAAGGTGAGTGATCATCAGGTAACACCATCAGCACCAGGCTGACCTGGCACTGATCTGAGGTGCTCTGAGGTGCTGGGTGAGCACCAGCCATGCAGTGGGGACAGGACAGAGAGGAGTTTCCAACTTTGACAATCAGAGCCTCAAAAATGAAACATCAGCTGAAACATCAGCTTCCTACAGCTGAAGCCTTTGAAGCTCTGATCTGTACCAAGCAGATCTGGAGAAGAGCAGGGCAGAGATTTCACACCTTCCCACTGCACTTGCAGGTGTATGTGGGAAATGAATGACAGGACAAGAAGAGCAGCAGTGGCATTTCCAGGAGGGAAACGTGACCTTCTCTGTGTTCAGTGAGATGCTCAGCTGCTCATGGGACAGGCTCCAGCCCAGGCTGGATAAACTTTGCTCTTGTACCCAGCATCCTCCCACCAGCTGGCCCACCTTGACTTCACAAAGAGCTCTGAGCTTCCTCAAGGTCTCAGCCAGCAAAGCACTCAGTGGGAGAGGTCCAGGAAGGTCATGCTGCAATAAACGTGAGCTCCTACCACAGGAGACACAGCTGTGGGCTGGGGAGGGCAAAATCAGTGCTGTTAACTGGGATTTCCAACTAGAAAACTGTCAGGAGGAGACGTGGATAAGCAGTACCAGGCAAGAGTTGCTGTCCTTTCTCTTAGAGGAGGGCAAAGAGCCCCAGCCACGCTGGCCAGCAAGTGAGGAATGACAGACCACATGTGGTCCTCCTCTTGTGGTCATATCTGTGCTCAACATCCCCATGCAAAGCAAACTGCTTCCACCTTCAGCGGTCAGGAATCAAAACGGATTAAATGCAGAGAAAACAAATAATTACAATACTTAGCACCTGCCTTGCACTTTGCACATTGACAGTGCTGCACAGCCATCAGCTAATGAACTGAATGAGGTGTTCAATTACACAATGATTGTTAACGCTCAGTTAAAATCTACAAATCTGAGCACCAAATGGTGGAGCTGCAATTTCAGCTGCCGGCTTGTAGGCACTTCCTTCATAATCATGGATGGTGCTTAGCAATACTTAAAACAATCTATTTCTCCTCTTCCACCAGCTTTTCCTGATGTTTTTGTGCAATGGCCTGCTCTTAAATGAGCCTCTCCCTTTCTGGGAGCTTGTAAATCTTGTGTTGTAAGACTCTGTGCAGTGTATGTGAGGCTGTTGATATTCTTGAATGAAAGCTCTGTTGCAAGGCTTTGCCAAACCCATAATACACCCAGGAAAACAAAAAAAAGGGAGGGGGGTGTTAAGTAGTACAAAAGAAGAAAAAAAGACCGGTCTGTAAAGTAACTAAACCATTCAGCAAACTGTTTATATCTACCATCATTGAAACGCGACCAAGTCTTGATTTTTTTTTATAATTTAGAATTTGGCCAAACCTGCAGTGTCTCCTTTATCTATACAAACATGCAGACACACAGATATAACAGCCACATGATCAGCTGAAAAACTAATAGCTGAAGCATGTGATAAATTGCATTTATTCTTCACCTCTAGCTGTTTCACCCATATGCTGGCCCTCTCCCTTGCCCTGCACGCAGTGATCCATCCCTGTGGGACTACCTCTCCTGTCCTGCTTCTCCCTGCAAGAGCTGTTTTGTGCCTTTCAACAGCCAGCCATAAATCTGCTCCTTCCTTTTCATCCCAGCAAGATGAGAGGAGCCCTCCATCCCCAAAGGCAGAAAATTCCCATTGCTGAGTCCTGCCCCACCGATTCCTTCTGTGTTGCAACTGTTCCCAGAACCAAGTTTTTCTTCCTTACCTTCCCGGGTCAGGCATGGCTGTCCCCACCATGAGGGCTTTAGTGACCACATGGGCTCCAGGAGTTTCCTCAGCAGGAGCTCCCACAGCTGCCCAAATCCTGCCCATATTGTCCTGGAAGGGAGGAGCAGCACATCCACCTAATGGGTGGGCCATGAGTGGGCTGAGATGAATTGCACTGATCCACTTTCTCCAGATTTTGCTGCTTAAAGAAACTCACACTTCTGTCTCTACAAGCATCATTTTACCCTGAATTTTATAACTATAGATTATAAAACTGTACAGAAGTGTAAGTTGCTGCTATTTCCTTTCCCTAACCCAGTTTGCACTGAATTGACAACATTCTCCCCTTTCTTTTGCTCTGGTTGCAGAGCACCCTGAATACAAGGTCATGGGGGGACGCATAACCTGCTCTATTCATGTGAAGAGGCTTTTTGATGCCTTGGGTGAATGAGAGCTCACAAGAAGAGGTCTGGTGCCTCCAGCCATCGCAGTGGCAGCGTGGGGACTGAGACCTGTCTCCTTTAAAACACTTTTATTCAGACCAGCCATTGCATTGCACCCTGCACGTGTCTGGTCCTTCTTTCTGGACATGGTGTGGGTTTGTTAGATTGTGCTTCAGCAGTTATCCTTTAGGGATTGAACAGATTTTACAGCTGTGGAAAGTAGTAGGATCTGCCAGCTTAGAGAAAGAGAAGATTCTAAACTTCTAAACTGGAGCTACCATCCCATTGCGCAGGTATAACAAAGTGCAAGTACCCCCTGCCTCTCAGAGAGGCATTAGCAATGTTTATGTATTCCCGTTTTTGCAGACTCTGAAGACACACAGAGATATCTGCATGCATCAGAGCCCTGCGAGACCTCAAAATATTGCTGCTGTAGTGAAGTGTTTCTGGCATTTGAAGTAAGAGACTGGGACAAAAAACTCCAGGGATCTAATCCTAGTCATGCTAGTGAATTATGGCGTGACTCTGAGCAGAGTTTACCTCGCCTTTCTGTGGGCATTCATCTTGTGTGACTGCAAAGTGAGAACCACAGGACCCAGGTGAGCTGGCAGGGATGAGGACTTCATCACCGGGTTTGATTTATAAATATAGCTCTGGAAAATCATTCATTAATTAGTTGAAATTGCATTAATATAATAATGGAAGTGATTTTTTTCTTTTCCTTTGGGCTGAGGGAATAAACAACTCTCCTACAAGACTCTTTTATAGAACAAAGCTATGGAAGCAGCAAAGACAGTACTTTTAATGAAATGTGTACATTTACTTGTAAAAATGCTCTACGGATGCATATGCTGGGTTATAAACAAAGAGCTGAAAAACTGTGTGATCAGCAAGTATACAACTAGCTCCTAATTAGGTGTATCTCATTTAGGAAAACCCACTTGGCTGCCTGGGTTTTGTTTTGGGGGGGGACAGGACAGGAGAGCAGGAGAATGTGGTGGCTGTGCTGGAGGAGCAGAGAGAGCAGAGACAAAGCAAGTTTGGGGAAAATCTCTCTCATCCTCTATCCCAGACATGCAGGCCAGACCTATTAGCATCTCTTCTAATAGACTGGTTTTTTTAACTTTTCCCTTCTCCATCTCAGAGTTTTTCACTGTCTGCTAGAGAGAAACCCCCTTGGAGGAGGAGTGTGTGATCAGGGACCCTGCACTGGGCTCCTGAATGCAAACACTGTGGGGCTAAGGTGCAGCCCTCTCTCCAGGTGAAGGCACCAACACATTCTGGGTATAACTGGAGCAGTTTTAAGGAAAGCAGCCCTGCTCTTGGCACTGGTGACAAAACAGAGCGCAGCCAACTGCAGGTAAAGTAGCCCTTAAAAAAAAGAAAAGTGGTCTTCATAAATGAAATTTTCTTGGCTATGATCATTAAAATAAATGGAAGCAAAGAGATTAATAATGAAGTAACCCAAGCAAATCAGGCAGCATAGCCTGTCTCCTATCCATTTCCATCTGAAGTTCATTTTGGCTCAAGCATCTGAGCCTGAGTGAGTTTTCCTGATTGATGGATGATAGCTCACATTCAGGTGGTTTTTTTTCTTCTTTTTACACTCAAAGAGTTTTAGAAGGCATGGCTTTGGAAATACCCATTGTCTGAGCCCAAAAATGTATAGGTGGTTTCTAAATTGATTTTTGTAGACAGATGCTATTTCCATTTCATTTCACTTGAGAAGAAGAAGTTATCTGTACAGTTTTCNAAAGCAAAAAACCAAAGGAAAAAAAAAAAAAAAAAAAGGAAAAAAAAAAGAAAAAAAAGAAAAAAAAAAGAGAGAAAAGGAGTTAATGATAATTTTATACCTAGTCTAAGAGATTAAAATCAAGGCATCCATTTATCCACCAAATTCAGTGTAAGACCATGATGAATTCTGTGGCAGTAACCTGGAGAAGCATCTGCCCGTGGTTGAGCACAGGCTGAAGCACTTTGCTCTGCAGTGTCAGCAGATGGTTTGCAGTCCTGCACCCCACTCCTTTGAAATCTGGAGGCTGGATCTGAAATCTGGATCATCCATGAGCCCTTTGCTCTGTTGAGCTGCAGTGCCCAGCCTGGCCCCTGCTGTTGGGGCAAGGAGAGGTGGCTGTCAGCAACCCCTCCAAGGGTGGGAACTGCTCTGGGGCAGAAATATCCCACTCTTGAGCATCTCCCAGCCCTGCTGCAAAAGGCATCTGGTTTGGAGAGGGCTGTGGAACTGCTCCTTGCTCAGCCAAGGGGTGGGAAGCCATCCTGGGAGGTGACTCCTTGGCTGAATTCCTGCAGAAAGGATTGGATTAATGTAGCTGGGATCACACTGCTCCATTAAGGGTGTGGCAGGGATTACTGAGCCTTGTGCAGGCGTCTTTTTATTATTACATAACTCCAAATAAAATAAATAAATCATATAACTTATATGCTGCTCTGATAAGTACAATGGAAAAGGCAAAGATGGATGGATAACATCCCATTTTGGCCTCACAGCTGTACAGTTTCATGTTATATTTTCACTGCTTGATATTTAGCTGCATCAGTACCAGGATATTAAAATCATTTTTTAAAGATCAATAATTAAACCTAGATTTCATTATTATTCAGAGCATACAAATTCACAGGCCTGTTGTATTAAACACAATGCAAGCATCAGACTGTTTGTAATTGTACTCACACTAATTGCACATTCTGACACATTATGGGGTAATGATGCTTGAAGTTACCAAACAGTTCAAAGATGAAAGGCCACACAGTCAAAGATTTTAAAATAAAGCTCCTGATTTGTGAATTTATGGTAATGTACTAAATTTGATCTCTTCCCCTCATATAAATAGCTACATATAATTATATAATTATATAAGAATTAGCTTGTAGTCCCACAGCAATTACAGAGTTATTCCATGGGTATCTGAGCCCTGACAGGGATGGTGATACCTGGCATTGCCCCCTGCCTCCCACTCTGCATCTCTAACTTTCCAGTAGTTGCACATGTAAAAATATCCTGAGCTTTTTGTGTCCTTTTTGCTGTGGATTTTGCCAAGGCTCTACTTTTATCTCTGGCTGCTGGTTCTGTTTAATTGGTAGTTTGCAGATAATAGAAACACAGAGGAATATTATTCATTCATCTTCAAAGAGCTGGAAGCAGAGACTCTGGTGGGGCACCCAGGAAGCCTTGCAGAAGTCTGAAATGGGAAGGCAGCGTTTTTATCACCTTCCTCATTCAGAAAAAGAGAGAGAGAGGCAAGAAAGAGCAAGGCAGCCTGACCAGGAGCCAAAAGGAGATGATTATGTGGTTATCCAGAGGGATTCTTTCTATTACTTGAAAAATCAGAGTGCAGATTTAGAGAGACAGGTTGATGTGCTCAGGAAGATCAATGAATATGAGAGGGTCATTGATGGCATATGCTGGGGTTTAGAGGTAAGTGGCAGCTTTGGAGGCAGTGACAGGAGGAGGAAAGGAAAGAGCTGGTGGTCAGTGGCGTGTCCTGGGGTCTGCCCTGTTAAACAGAGTCCCCTCCCCAGGGAGAAGAGGTGGCACCGTGGCCTTTAAGAGCCAAGCTGAATGAGATTGCAGCCATAGGTGTCAAGGAGTGAAATTTCAAGAGCAAGGGCAAGAGAAGCTCTGTTGGAGCTCAGGACGTGCTGCTGGTGGGAAATGGTGAGGAAGGGGCTCAGCAGTGCCTGCAAAACTCAAACAAAAAACTCACCTAACCAAACACTCTCAGTATCCCACGGGGTGAGAGGTTTTTCAAGTGTAAATGTTTACCTGCATGGTTCTTTTATTAAAACACCTTGCAAACCCTTGCCATGAACAGTTTTAAGATGCTCTCCTATTCTCTGCAGCCCTTTTTTTCCTCCTGGTCTGTAGTTGCTTCAGCACACACACCCAGCCCGTGGTCAGGCAGCAAAAGCCCTTGGTGCTGCTTTTCAGCAGAAAATCCATCTGTTACGCATTGATAGAGAGAACTGCTGAAGATACAGCAACTAGAAATATTTTTCTTGGCAAGGAGGAAGAGTCTTGGAGAGAAAGCAAGTTAGGGACAATAAAGATAGCCAGGAACTCTGGAGCACTGACCTCCAGACGCATCCAGGGTCATCAGGGAAAGTATATCAAATGTTAACAGGAGCCAAGAACTAATTTTAAGGAGGGCTGGAAGATATTCTTGTAAGTTCAGTCAACATTTTAAAGCAACAGTAGCAATTTCTAACACTATGGAGTTTTTACCTGTTTATTTCACCTACTGTCTTTTACAGTGGCATTCATATTTCCAAAATCTAGAAAGCCAAAGTCATTGATTCTTAACTTAGAGCAATCAACAAACCCAGAAAATTTATTTTTCAAATGGTTGGTGTTGTATAGGAGTTTCTGTCTGTATTTTATATATGTGTGAGATATAGAGATATATGTAAACATATATATGCACATGTATAGCCATATGTTCATGGACTGTGTCTGGGAACATAGATCTCTACCAAAGTTGCCGTTAACTTCAATTCAGGAGTAAGGGCATCCATGTGAACAACTGATCTGCCATTGAGAAAATATTTGACTATTGTAAAGTGCCAAACCAGGGGACTGATATAAAAATTAGAAAGGTTTCAAAAACCAGGAGACTGATATAAAAATTAGGAAATTAAAAGTAATCAGCTTATTCAGATGCAACTGTTGTATTTCATTCTAAGTGCAGTAAATATATGGATTACTAAGCCAATAAGACCAGTGAGGCAAAGACTGGCTCGTGCTCTGGAAAAAAAATGATTTCTTATAATTTTTTTGTAATTTCTACTTGTTCATGGACATAAAACAAATATTTAGCTGACTGACTGACCAATTTGCCAGTAAAAGTTTGAAGTGCAGTTCAATTGATCATCATGGATGGGTTTTTTACTCCCTTATTTATTTTGAAGACAAATTGCTGTAGTTATTTTCTCTGTTTGTTAAAGTCTGCCCGTTTAAAGTGCTCCACATGAAATTTACACAGTGAAATAATAAGCTCTTGTAGTGACTTATATAATGTTCTAAGCCCTGCTGAGCTCTCCCTGTCACTCATTCCAGAGGTGCAGGAGCTCTGGGATGAGCATGGTTGGTGCCTTCAAATGGCTCTTCAGGGCTTGAGTGTGAGCACTAGTCTGTGCAATGGCATTTTTAGCTGTTGTTGGGCACTTCAGCTCTTTTTGTGCTTCAACAAACAGGTCACCATCTTTGTTTTGACTTCTGGTGGGCTTTGCCAGCCTCGTACAGAGCAGGCACAGATGAGAGGAAGGCAATAGTTCATAGAGGGCTGCTGCCAAGGATATCTGGGCACCAGGTCAGGGAAGTGGTGGTGTAACCCACATCTTTGTCCTCACCTCTTGCTCTGCTGACCTGGAGAAGGACCAGGGGAAATGCTGCCTTAGGGATTCCTGCTGTGCTTCAGCCACCCCTGGACACTGCCTGGTGTGCTTTGGCTCTGGGTGAAGAGGGGTTTGCCCTGGAAACTGCCTGCTATGACCCATGGAAAGGGATGACATACTCAGCTGAGGTGCTCTTTGAGATTATCCAGCAGGGGAATGGACAGGATTCAGCTTTTATTTGTGCAAATGAAGGTGGGAAATCCATGATAAGTGTGAACCAGGCAGGATGGTTCTGGAAGAAAAGGTGCTGGAAAAGGGATTTTAAAAAGCTGTCCTCTGGTTCATATACCATGGTGTGATGATGCATTCACGAGTGAAAATGTTGGTGAGGGGAAGCAGGCTGACCTCTGTGGGCACTGACACGTAGCAAAGTGGCTGCAGAGCAGCCCTGTTTGTTCACCAGCTCAAACCAAAGGCACGAGTGCAGAGGCAATGGCAGAGCACGTGGGGCTCTCTGCATTGCCTGTATTTACATAAAGAAATTTCACTTCAGTTAAAGCTTCCTTGGGAATACGTGGGAGGTGGGGGGAGCTCTTCAGCGGAGGATGCTGTCTCAGCCTTATATAAATACCTGTAGAATTGCTCAAATAGTTCATTAGTAGCTTATGAGTTTGTGTGCCTGCATTCCTCACTAGCTCTAATTGCAAGGATGTTGATTCCTCCTGCATCGAGTGAACAGATTCTCTGCTCTATTGCACCATTAAATGAGGTGTTACTGTGTTTGACTCGAGCTGAAAAGGATCCCTTCCCACTTAGTAAAGAGACCAGCTAGGGCTGACCTAGCTGGGGACAGATTTCCTTCCAAATCACAGAGAAGTACTCCTGAATATGAGATGTTAATTGTGGCAGGAATTAAGGATTAAACAGTCATGGCTTCAGGTTACTAGTGGGAACTGAAATCAGGATTACAAAGGAAACTGGGCCATGCCCTCACAATGCTATTACCCCAGTTCTTGAATCTAAAAAACCTTTGAAACTCATCCTCAGTGACCAATAAAAACTAGTCTAAATTGTGCTTACTGAGGCCTGAGGAAAAGAGTCATAATTGTGCAGCCATAGTTTGGACACCTTTCAAGGCAGAAGATAACATCAAGGGCAAAAGAGTGAAATTCAGCCCTGGTTCACACCCCCTACAACCTTTATTAGGGCCAAAGCTCCAGCACTGGCCACAGCTCCATCTCTCCATCACAGCCTGGGAGAGTCAGGCCCCACACCAGAGCCAGCAACCTGCACCTGGAGTCCCTGAGGAGAGAGCAAACACCTTGCAAGGGCATTTCCCTTTGGGCAGAGGTACATAAAGCCCCCGTGTGAGCTCAGCCTCCAGCCTGGAGCAGTCGATCACCTCGATCCCCCACAGCACCTCCTGAAGGGCTCAGAGTGAGGGCAATGACCCCAGTCCACATTCTTGGGAGAGATGCTCACATGGGCTAAATGCTGATGGTGTCCCCAAACCCCATTCCTAACCCCAGAATACAAAGCCAGGGAGATGAATAGGGGGGAAAAAAAAAGAAATTCTGTGGATTAAATTTATGACAGAGTAGCACATACTTAATAACCAATTAAAGCCAAGATTTATTGGGAGCTAAATTACATTTGTATTATAAATAGAACTAGAATATACTGTTACAGAATAAAAGCAAAACATTTTAGCATTTAATATTGTAAAAGACAAAGCAATCTAATGGACCCTAAATGTTAATGGGTGAAAAGATTTACACTTTAATTGCATTTTCAAGTCATCTTATTTTACTGTGCTCTTTTTTCTATGTACATAGAAATCAACAGTGTGCTGCACCATTATACTTAGTAGCAGCAAGACTGACTTAAGGAAACCTATTATTATAGGCAAGATCAGTTTATTATGTATATATCCTTGCAAACATTTTAATTGAAATGAGCAGTGGACTTTCACTGACCTTGGCTGCATGTGTATGAGACCTTCATAGCAAATTAAGCTGGTGAAAAGTGTGTGTGAGAAGCCAAGAAGGGAGGGAGTGTTAACAAGACAATTTCTCTATGTAAAGCCAACAAATAAACTCTATTAGATACAGGGGTTTGCTTTATGGCAGCAAAAAATTAAAAAATCCCTAAAAAACCAACAACCCTAGGAAATGATGAAAGTTGAAATTACATCTGATTGTATTATCAATTAATCATTTGTGTTTACTAAGGTGTTATCAGCTACAATCCAAATTTGGGCCAACATCTGAGGCTGGCATTTTAGGACTGCTTTCATAGCATATAGAAATGCCACAAACTTCCCAGAAACCGATTCCTGTGCTCATAAAATTTCTCTTCCAGTTTGTGTTACTGCTTCAAGATTCATCAGCTGAGTTACAGTTATGGCTGAATCTAACTCATATTACATTTGAAAAAATAAATGTGCACTAAAAGTAATTAAAGCATGTTGGTTCATGAATAATACACCATTTTACTACTATTTGCAGAGTATAATGAGACAAGCTACTAAATTGACAATGAATGCTCTATTATGTGATTGCCAACTGTTTTATAAGATATTGAACATATTCATTTATTCTATCATCATGTGCATTATCAAGCTATTGCTTTTTAATAAATTAATTTCTCCTGTGTCTCCAGAGCCTCACTTTGAAATCTGGCTGAGGGCATAAATGGAATTAATTCTGCGGTCTGGGTTTGAGTCGCGGCGCTGGTGCCTCGCAAGCCCCGCAGCTGGCAGCGGGCGCGGAGGGGATTTCTCGGGGTGGCCGCGGCGGAGCGCCTTAATTGCCACGGCAAGGAATGGCTTTTAATAGCCAGCCGACAGAAAGAGTGGCCCCTGCAGGGCAGGGCTCTCTGACAGCTCTTGTTTATCAGGGGCTCTTCTCGCCAGCCATCCCCGGTCCCCTGCCCTTCACCCCCAGCCTCCAACCCGCCGTAAATTGACCCTTTAATTGCTCGACAGCCTAAACCTGGTGACACCGGGCGCTGGCTGTAAAGCAGCACTTAATCCCTGGCTGGGTGATAGTGTCATTAGGGAAGCAGTGTGATTGCGGGGGAGAATCTCCCATCCCGGCTGAGGGCTGGGTGGGAAGGGAGGATTATCCGTGAGCCCCGGGCTGGGGCTGGAGCGGCGCGGAAGATCCGCGCAGCCCTGATGCTGCCGAGCTGCTCGGCTCGGTGGTAAACAACTTCTAATTGCGGCTGTTGACAGGACTCACTGTGTGTAACTAACCTTGCTGCAATGTTATTATTTCTGAAGGGAGCCTTTCTCCATGTTTTTAACAATAAGTCTGACAGGTGTCATATTAAAAACAGGGCTTAATTCTAATGCAACTATTCCCACCCGCCTTTCCCTCCTCATTTTTGTGCCTCTGTAATGCATGAATTTCTCCTGCTCATAAAGATTAAAGGAACAGCTTTGCTGGAAGGAAAATACTGGTTTGTTTGTAGTCCAGGTACATTTGAGGTGGTCTCAGCACCGGCTCCCTTTCTCCTCTCTTCTCCAGCCATGCCGGCTCAATGCTGGGAGAAAAGAGAGGGAGAGAACTAAAGCTTTCCCTGGGATGAGAGGTAATTCAGGATCCATTGAAGCGAAATTTCAGGCTTCCTTTGAGCTGTGACCCACAGCCACCGTCCGGGCACTCGGTGGCTGCACGGCCTGTGATGCATGGCTGACTGCTGTCCACCAGAGACCCAGCCCAGGCCAGCAGTTCACTTACAAGTTTACACTGGATTTAAGTCAAAATGCTAAAAACGCTGGTGTTCAATCACTGCTAACTGTGAGCTCGGCAGACAGCTCCCAGCAGACCCCGTGCTTGTAAAATCCAATACGCCACGTAAAGTAAGGGTTTATGGAGGTGCAAAGGGTTTAGAAGACTTTTCTTTTCTCCATCCTGACTGATTGTGTTTTTGTGATGCTGCTTTTCAGGTGCTGGGACTGCTTCAGCCTCGTCCCACCCCATACAGGCAGCAGCACAGAGGGCTGCACTCAGAGAGGTGCTCCCCATAACCTTAACCTTCCCCTGTGTGTCCTGCCCTTCCTCTCAGGTTGCCTGCAGAAAGCAAAGTCCATTTTAAAGCCATCAGTTCTGTGCTGATGTGATGATCAGTCAGGACCAGGGTTGCTCCTATGCACTTGCTTCTCTCTCTCTCCTCTCTTTGCAAAAAGCTTACACGTTCCACGCCCGCCAGCATCACACACACTCCTCAGTCCTGGCTGAGAACATTACAAAGCTGCTCAAACTGCTGCTGTTAAAGGCTAACACCAGCCCAAGAAAAAGGGTGCCCTCTTTGCCAGGAGGGATCATAGAAATCCAGTGTACAAAGCCCCTAATTTAGCCTGTGCTCACATAATAGGGGGGACTGCACCAGACCTGTGTAAGGTTTCCCTATGAACAACAGTGCAGATCAGTCTCAAAGTGTTGTGTAATGTTCAGTTTTTACAACAGTTCTTTCAGAAGAGTGAAGATAAGCAGTCCAAATAGTCTCACCAGGCATTTGGTGATCTGTTCTGTACCCCTTTATGGTTAATGATTTTCTGGGACTCAAAAAAAAATATTATTTCTTTCTCTCTTTTTTATTTTTTCCCCCCCTGCATAAGCAACTGCCCAGCAAATTGATAAGAGCCCTTTTTAATTAGCTAGTGAAGTTGTATGGGTAATGTTCCATATAAAAGGTCTATAAAACACAGCAGAATTAATAAAATGACTGCTTCTCATTTAATTCAGGTCCTCCAAAGGGATCCATATGTCTTGCTTTGGTCTGTTTGTAGTACTTCTCTCCACCACCCAGCCACGAATTGATTAAAATCACATTCCTCACTTAAAACTGGAGCCCAGTTGGTAAGAGATACTGGATAGTAATTAAGGTCTGTGCACAGACACATGAACCCCCATAAAAAAAAGGCACCAAAAGGAATCATTGTGCATCGCTTGGATTATATGCAAACACAGCTCATGTTGACAGCTACCTCTGGATGACTCCATCAGTACACACTTTATCTCCAGCTGTCCAAGTAATTTTCCCAGGATTTCGCCCCTCTTTTTCACTCCTCTCCACACAGATGGATTAGAGCAACAAACGGTTTACATGCTGCACATCATTAGCTATCCTCCCTCACTACCCAGCAGATAACAACTGGGCTCTATCATCAGGACATTCATAACACCTTGACACTTTTACAACTATGCTGTTCTCTGCCAGAGCAATCTTCTCTTTTAAAGCATGAAGCTAATTCACAAAACACCCCTTGGAAAGTACTCTGCAAACGCAACAGGGGTGGGGGAGAGAAGAAAAAGCACAGCCCAGAAAAGGCATCTAGTAAATAACACAGTTAGCAGTGTAGGGGGAAAAAAACCAAACTCAAGAGAAAAGCAGCACATCCTTTCTCTCCAAGATACCTTTCTATTTTCCCATTTCCTCCATCCCACAGTACAGGGCACCAGCAAACAGCCACCCATCTGTCTGCTGTATTGCAGTGCTTCCATCACTGTGTCACCCAGGCACCTCCCAAGCCTGGCATCAGCCTGTGCAGGTCCCTGTGGCCCTGGGGATGGCTCAGCTGCTGCCCTGGGCATGGGCTTCACCCAGGACTCTCTTTGCAAAGGGACCAGTTGAAGGCTTCAGTCAGTCATGCATTTACTACTGGGTATTACTATTGGCTATTCCAGCTTTCCTAAACTGCCTCCACTCTCAGGGAATCTTGACTCTAAGATTTGTTAATAAAACAACATTTTCCCTCTGTAGGCTGGGACCCTGCTTCAGAGCCCACTCGTGCTCAGACATGGGCTTATATTTAGAATAAAATACAAGCCCACATCAGCTACTGTGTGGAAGATACACTTTAGCAGCATTTTCCAAGCTTCTCAGCATGCCCCCTGCCGCCCCAACCATACATTTTAATGTATAGGACATGCTTGTTTAAAAAAGAAATACATAAGGAGAAAGAGTAATTACCGTAGCTTAAATTCAGCCTGATAAGAAGGGCTTGCACTGTCTGAGCAGCTGTTCCACTGCCATTCAGATTATGAAAATATAATCCTAGAGAACCTTGTCAAGATAAATACAGAGCATGAAATGTATAGGCAATTTTTCCCCAGCCACATATAATGATCAATTCCAAAGCCACAAGTGATACCAAAGGACAAAATAAGATCTGTCTAGACTTTCTCACTTACAAGATATTGATCATTCCAATGGTAAACTGGTTAGTATAAGTGTGTTTGGCTTGAAAGGTCATGAGCTTAACACCTGACAAGGAGTTATTCAACCTTGATATAAGTCAAATTATTGCAGGGTTGCTGGAAAGACTTCTCTAATAAAAAGCCCTACCTGGTCTGAGAATATCTGGGATTTGTCTCCCAGATGTCAAAAGAAAAAGCAGGAAGGAAAAATAAAAGAAGTCAAGATTTGGCATGGGTTTCTGCTGGTTCACCTCTACCTGATTTGGCAAGCAGAGGTCCCAGCAGTCAGTGACTGTCTGGGCAGAACAATGGACAGCAGTGGAAGCTGGCACTGATTGAAAGGGCACCTCCATTCCCCTAAAAGCTTCTGGCTCTTCAATCCCAGCAAGGGAGTTTGAGTTTGCTCGCTCACCTACATGGACTTGAAGACACAGGGCACCAATATAGGGTCAAAAAAAATCACCATTAAAATGGGAAACGTTGACTTTGGAAGGAAAGCAGGGGGGAAAGGCTCGGGCAACGCCCTGCAGCGTGTGGGTGGGAAACGCTCCAGCACCGCCTGCCAGCACCTCCCCTTCCCAAAGCCCCGTGGGGCCTGAGCCTGCACCAGACACAGCCCTAACCCAGCCTCCTCCTTCTTCATGGGGATAACTAGCAAATTCTTATTAGGACTATTAGGAGCTTGATGTGAATTTGCTGGATCTTTTCCAAGAACTATAAATACCCAATCTATTTTGCTTTATTCAGTTCTTTTTGTTTTGCTGATATGATACTAGTTAAGGTTAATGGGGTTTGCTTTAATATTAGACACAGGATCACTTAACTACCTTTAATGAACACTGGAGTCAATGCATTGTGGAGTAATTCACACAGACATTGCCTCAGGTAAATCAACCGGAAAAATGTAAGCCAGTCAAATAAATAAATCTGACCGGCTGTAAATGTGCCAAATTTTACACCAAAATATATTTGAAAGCCAATGACTTAGGCACATCTAGGATATTAAAATGGAGGGGTTGGAGTCTGTTTCTTTTCAATTGCTTTTCCTTTTTTGATGTTCCCTGCACATCCCTCCTGTGCTGAAACCAAACTGAGATTGCAAGAAAAATTATTTTCACAAGTGTTTCTAATAGAAGCGAGGGCTCTACAGCTTGGTGGGGTTTTTTTCCATTTGGAAAAAGCCTTTTTTTATACTGGCTATCTCAACACAGGAGAGTGAGAGACAAAGAGGAGAATAGAGAGTGGAAGAAGGAAAATGGAGAGAGAAAAAAATTAAGGAGAGGAAAAAAGAGAAACAGAGAATGACAGAGTAAAATAAAAAGTAAGAAAGAAAGAAACAGGGAGCAAGTAATTTTATCTGCATTGGAGAAAATTGTGGCAGTGAAATTCTAGACAGGGCAATACATTGGTGTCAATAAATAATAACCAGAAATAAAAACCAGAGGAACCCAAACAACACAGTGAAGTTAGGGGTTAGCTTACCTCATACTAGTGCAAAACTAAAACTATGCTAACATTAAAAGTGCTCTTACCTTGTAACACTAAAATAGGGAGTGGGGTACAGAGGAAAAACCACACAGATATTCTTTGAAGGAAGGCAGGCAATATTCCTAAGTACTGAATTCTCATAGAAGTGAACAATATTTCAGCAATAAGGAATGACAGGGGGTTCATTATAGGTTATTAATGTTTGCCTAAATGGAGCAGAAGGCCCAGGCCTTCAGGGGAGTGCAGAGCTCCCAGCATCACTTAATTAGTGCCTCTTCTGAACCCAGCAATGCCAAGCTCCAGTGCAAAGCTCTGTATCCCACGCTGCCTGGGTCATACCAGAGTAATTCTGTCTGGCTGTGAGAGGGAAAAATAATGCGTGTGTGAGGGCTGTTGCACAGGTGACAGGAGTTAATCACTTTTTCTCCCCAGTTAAACTCCAGACAATACCAGGAATTTGGCTGTAACCATTGCCTCACTTTGCAAAGCCTTCAACCCAGGCCATGAATTTTCAGACGCTGCACTACACCAGCATCTAGTCTGTGTAGCACAGACTGCAGAAAACTTCTAGGAGACAAGAAATACTTTTTTTTTTTTTTTTACTCTGCAAAAGGCTGAAAAGAGGTGTTGTTCTTTCTGGAATATCCCCTTTTATTTCTTTATTCCATCAAATGTTTCAAAGCAGGATGTGCTGCCCTTGGGGAAGGGGCTGCAGAGAGTCGAGGAGGATGAGTGGGCAGGATTTGTTGTCTCCTGAAGCTGTTGCTACAGAGGTGGCACAGCAGGGATAAAAAAAGGCCATATATTCTTTATTCTGATTTATGAAAGACTGTGGCATCAGGTAAGGAAGCAGACAAGGAAGGAGCAGCTGAGGCTGCACTTGGGTAGAAGCCTTGACTTTAATTCTGTTCAACAACTAATCCAATGTACTATGATTGCAGAAAAGCACAATCATGGAAGGCAGATTGTTAACAATAAAGCAGAAATAAAAAGGGGATCAAATAAACTTCTATTAACAATGTGTCCTTCTATTTATTTGTTTATATTCTGTCTACAGAAAATGGGATGCTGGACTGAGGATGGCTTAGAACAACCTTCTGGCATGAAGACAGCTACAAAGCACAAAATACAAAAAATGAACTCAGAAAGAAAAAAGAAAAAAAACAGCGTTTTCTTGGCATCAACAAGAAGCTCTTTATTTTTCCTCAAGTTTTCTTTTCTAAAAAAAAAAATGGAACTAAGACATATGCAGAAATGAGACAGACTTTCTCTTCAGGTGACAATATTCAAGCAAGCATGTTGTTTTATTGAATTTAAATGGAAAGAAAAGACAGATTTGGAATGGGATACAGTATCAGGAGAACTGAGAAACTGTGAACTTTCAAGAAAATAAAACTCCTTAAAACTGTGAACCGAGAAATTGATGGAAATACCATTTAAACCCCTGATTACACTCTGTGTGTTCTTAAGGAGACATCATCATCTTTGCTAACTCGACAGTACTTAGGGAATGGTTTACAACATATCTTTTATTGTAATCTTTTAAAGGAAAAAAAAAAAAACAACAGAAATATTTAATTAGCTGTGACTTTACCATTACTGTTCAGATGTCTTCCTGCACCTTCTTTTTCTAGACAGCGCAGATGTACTTGCAGCCAACAGTCGAGGGCTGAAAAGATTTCTTTCCTCAATAATCTTTTGATTTGCCACACCCAATAAAACCCTTGTAGGGAAAAAGAATCAACACAACTACCATCTCCCAATCAATACCTAAAGCCTAACAGACAGTAATTATCAAAATAAGGAGGAAATCCCATATTGGGCTACATACCTACCCATTAATCAAAACAACAGAAATTATCTGCAGAATTGCTTTTCTAAAATAAGAGAGAAGATGCCTCCTTGGGTTACACTTTGAACAGGCTATAATCAAAAGAAAGAGAACCGAGACTAACTAAGCCCCAGGAAGCCGCATTGTCCCTTTAACCCACAGTATTCCCCACCTCCCATTAGTACTTAACATTTTTCACTATGTTGTGACTGCTATTATTTCATTTAACACCGGTTAATCTGTATCTGAGGTACATGGAAACCCTCTAGATGATAAGATTGGACAGGTTCCAGCGTTGGCAGTTTCCGAGCGTGCACACACTCGTGTGTTTTGATCCTTCCAGGAGCTCCCTGCTATTTGGCCTGGCTGCCAACTCGTTCTTGGATCAGCCTCTCGCTCAGCTCCCAGAGGGCAGCGGCCGTGGCGTCGCCCTGTGCCTGCTGCGAGGGCAGGCAGCGGCAGCAGTTGTTGAAGTACATCCCGCCCAGCCCCTCCAGCTCCGCCGCCGTGGCGCAGTACACCGTCGTGGCAGCTCCTTGTTGCTGCAATAATAAGGAAAAAAAAAATAAAATTAAGAGCAAGGAAATAAGCAAAAGTATATACATATGTAGATATTTTATTGTTTTGGTTTATTATTAGCGTGGTAATTTCAACCACAGCTCTTCGGAGCTGTGTCTCGCGCAAGCAGCGTGGCTGGCAGGGTGACCTGCCCGGTGACAAGGCTGCAGCCCTGCTGAAGGCACTGCCTCTTGGACACTTATCTACAAACCACTTCAATGAGGATTTCTTTCTTTTCCTTCCCTCTAAGAGAAGAAGAAAAAGAGAATCCTGAACCACAGCCCCAAGCTCAGGTTTTTTGCCCCTTTTCAGTAAACACCTGGATTGGTGGCAGGGGCTGCCCAGGTGGTGATTGACACCAGAATAGTTGAGCCAGGTTCAAAAGCAGCACCTCAAAACTTCCCTTTGTATCACAGAAGTCATTGACCATCTGCCCGGGCACCCCGACCCGCAACACAGCCTGATAGATGGATTTGGTTTGTTTGGGTTTTTTAAACCTCTTGTGCAAAATTAACCTGGGCACTCCAATTAAGACCTATCATGTAAAGTGCAGTCGGGATTGGTGCCAACCCTGCCCGTGGATCTTGGATCAACAGTCTCCCCACGGCAGTTGTCACTGCTGCTGTGTGAGAGCGTTTGTCTGCTGCAGGCACAGACAGGGCTGGTTCTGCAGAGACACGAGGCTTTCCAGTGGAGTTTTGTTCTGTAACAACCATTTCTCATGTCTTAAAATGCTTTGAGAAATGGAGTGGATAGATTAGAGGCTTTTGTGGATCAGAAGGGATTTTTAAATTTTTCTTGCTTTCTCTTTTTTTTTTTCCTTTCCCTTTCCCTTTTTTTTTTTTTTTTTTTAAATTTAAATACTAAGTGAACTTATGTTCAAACAGGAAGAATGGGTTTCTCTGAAGTGTTCTAACAGAAACCTGCAGATGGAGGCCACAGGGTTGGGGCAAGCACCCTGGCATGGGCGATGGGCTATTCCCTGGCACAGACTAAAAGCACAGTGCTAGAACAGCTGGGGAGAGGGCAAGAAGCTATTTTGCTTTGTAAACTATAATTAGAAATAATAGGTGAGAGCGCATTAGCAAAACACAACACTAATTTAAAACCGATAGAGTTTATCTGGCATCTTATGATTATTTATGTACATCTTAGTCCTTTCTGTGGTAACAAATTATGAGCTGATAGGAATCAGAATAAAGAGGCTGCCAAGTGCAATTGAAAAAGTAAATGAAGAGAAATTAGTTGTTGCCACATTAAGATAATTTAATAGGATAAGAGAATAGGCTTCAATCTCTTGTGATTTTCCACCACTCCTTTGTTTTTTGGCCTTTCATTGTCACAGCCAAGGAAACTCAGGGTGCTGCTAGGGGGGTCAGCCTGCAGAAAACCTCTGCTTTACATTCTCATCCTTCAAGGACAGAAAGCAGTTTAAAAAGCCCCAGTTCTCCTTATTTGAGGCATCTCAACTTTGTAGCAACAAAGAAGTGCATATTTGTTTGCAAGACATGCATTTTCCTCAGCAGATGGGATTAAACTGATAATGATGACTCCACAACTTAGAAATGATCTCCCATCACAAGGTAAACCAAAACTGTCTGTATTAAGTATTTTGAAAGGCATATATTTATCAACAGACCAAAATATTTTTAAAGTTAGTATAATACATAGTAATCCTCTTATTAAACCAGTATCTTTTTTAAAAAAAGAGAAAGTATCTTAAAGGTGGTAGCAGAAATGGAAGAGAGTTCTACTAAAAATAATATTAATAGAGAACAATAAAATTTCTATGCTCCTTTCAACTATCCTATAAAGCTCCACAGTACAGGTATGATCACTGTATTCAGCTGTTTAGAATGTCTCAAAGCCCCTAAAGAGTATGATTAGTTTTTTGCAAGCAATTCAACTGGACTTTCATTAGAAAGGTAAAATTAAACTGAATTGCTCAATGCAGAGCGAGAGCCCTCAAGCTATTGCTGAAAAGCATCCATCCAGCCAAGCTAAACTCAGGCTATCTCCAATAGAATTCAGCTAATTCATAAGATGGAAGTTCATCAGAGCCAGTTTAAAATCCAACCCAAGCAATAATTTATCTTTTCAAACGAGTCGAATTTGACGACGTTTAAACAAAATTCTCGGCAGGCAGAAAAACACCCCAGAGCACAAGAGCAGTGCTTTATACCTTGAGCATTGACACGAGCTAGACTCCAGAAGAAGAGAATAGCTTTCCCTGTGTGAGCATAGGATATTTACTTTAAGCGATAAAAGATTATGTGGCTGGAAGCCCAAAGCACTTTATCTTGCAATGCCTCCAGTGTTTTGCTGAGAACTGGATGTAAGCAACGTGCCATTTGCTTTTTGGCTGTGTGTATCCTTACTTCTTTCTAAATGTTTCAATCATGTTGGCTGTTTTGGAAGAAGAAAATTCAATGGTTCTATCATTGAAAGAAAAGTACCTTTCTTATTACTTAAGAGAAATGCAGTCGTATTTATCCCTTCGTTGACAGAGGGTAAAGATTTAGTATCTCACGATTATGGACAAACATGAACTCATCAAGCCTAGGAGAATGCTTCAGACAGCAAAACTATGTAACAGAAGGTAAATCCCAGATTCTCAGAGCCATTTAAGTACCTAATTTCCTTTGTGAGCTGGTTGCATTCAGACACTTGAGGATCTGCCTAAGTGACTTGTCCAAGGACTGAGAGGAGTGAGCACCAGAGTCACAGGAATCAAATTCCATTTTGGGTTGGCAGGAGTATCGAGAGGTCTCCAGCCCAACCTCCTGCCCAAAGTGGGATGTGTAGAAGCCTCATATATGCCATGCTGAATGGGAAGGTCCTCAAGGCATAAATCCCTCCTTTGCATCTATGATCCCACAAACCTCTGTGATGAGCCAGAGCTGCAGATAAGTGCAAACTGCCTGCACTGCTAGCCAGAAACTGCTCTGTTTCTCAGCAAATATTGTTTATCCCTTATGAACACAGTCCTTTGAATGACATCTTTATATGCTGGGCCTTATGACAGTCTAGTAACAAGTTTTAATTTTTTGCTCATCAGCTTTCCTGTTCACATATCATCAGCATACAACAGCAGAGGATGTTAGGGAATCTAATTAGTAAACAATTCCATACTGCTGATACAAGATGAAACATTCTTAAACCAATAAAAAGAGCACTTTAATCACTGTTGAATGACTTTCAATGCCAAGCGGTTTGTGCCATGTCAGAACATAATTTGAAGAAGATTAGAGTACTATATAAAAGAATTAATGTTAACAACTTCGTTAAAAAATGTCTTAAACAATGAGCTTGTCAGTTGTCACAGACTCTCCCTGATCCATTGTGATTAAGGCCCCCCCTCCCAACAATTTCAGCTGATAAACAATGCTAAAAGCGTCGGGCAACCTAAACATTTTTTTTCCATAGGTCCATCAGTTGTACAGGGTGCTAATCACCAGAGCTGGGGTCAGCCTTCTTTAACCTGCAACAAAGGCAGCGGGTTGCCATAATGAATACACAGGATAAAGAATTTGTGAGAAGCCCAACTGAATCTTTAATCATGCCTCAGTGCCATTTCCGATCCAGTCAAACATTTGAAAGCTGCTGGGCAAGCACCACGCTATCAATCTTCCCAGTGCACGTAAAATTACCCGGGAATCTTGTTTTGGATTAAGTTGAAGAGTGTCTTAGTAATAAGGGTTCATCATTCTCTTCCGCAAATCATTTGTCAGTTTTGTAATACAATCTTCCTCTGCAGCAGGGTGGGATTTATACAGCAGTTGCTGTTTATTTATAGTTGAGGCTCAAAGATCTAAATTATCCATCCTTCTAAAACCCTTTGTTGAATTGAAAATACTAAGTAGCTACTAGTTCAGAGGCATTTATTTCATAACTGCAAGCAGTCAATTTTTAACTGATGGCACTGAATGCAAATTAATATTGAATAACTTAACAGTAAAAGAAAAGGGGTTCTTGAGATACAGAACATGGTAAAACCCTCATTAATGTATGTAATGCATCTGTTAGGATTCTGAGATACCATTTATGTTCCTGATAAGAAAACATATTACACAGTTAATGTTTAGTTTTTAGCTTTGTCTACCTTCAAATGCATGTTTATTTTCTAAAATTAGGCTTTTGTTCTGAAGCAAGTTTACATTCCAAGCATATAAATAATAGAAACAAAGCCATAACTTATCTGTATATTTATCAACAATGAATGAATAGGATCCACTCTAAACTCTGTTAAGAGCACACAGCACTCAACATTGTCTGCCAGGGAGATGGGATCAGATTATTTGAAAAGGAGGGGTTTATTTTCTTATGAAAAATTAAGGATAAAGGCCCGTTATCCTGGTAGCCTGAGGTTAAGTTCAGCACAGAGCATTTTAAAAGATGGCCAGTGGAAAGAGGTGAATTCAAAATGGCATGAGAGGAGAGTATTTGTGACAAGGGCCAGATTCAAAGCAAGCAGCTCAAGTGAAATAAAAAGGCAAGTCCTTAAAACTCTTCAGGCTGTTCCTGTTATTCATATCAGGACTATTAGACAAAGCCAGCACATCCCTAACAGTAAAATATCAGAGCCACACAAAAGCACTGTGAGCATACCATTTACAGCCGAATAAGTCATTACACAGCAGTGTGAGGTAGAATCAGAGTCATTAAGGCTGGGGAAAATCACCGAGTCCCACCACTGACCTAACCTAGCAACCAAGGCAGTATGAACATATTCCAGGTATGAAACCAATGGGGTATCCCATACCTTCTCTGTGCCTCTGATAAGCACCCTGAAGACTTCATTCTGTTAGAGGGAAAAACTCCTCACCAGCTGGCTTCAGCAGTGGGCATTTTCCTGACTTGATGTAAAATACAAAATCTCCTTGGAATAACAAACAAAATGATACAGAATCTGTTTCCAAAACCATATTATCCAAACCAAATCCTAAAGTGACAGCTGCAGTTTTACATTCCTCAAGGCTCACCTCCTCCTGGTGGGAATCAGCACAGGTGTGCTGCCTTCTCAGGGGCTCCACAGATTGGAGCAGTGGCTGAGGATCTGCTCCATTGCTTGTTGTGACCCTGATGCTGATGCTTGGGGTGGGCAAAGTGGGGTTTGTGCTGCCTGGGGACAGCTGGGAGAAAACTGCCCTCAGAATGGATTTGTCTCCTTCTGGTATTGCTACAACCCCCAGGCTGGGATTGTGGTGCAGAGCTTTCTCAAACTACACTTATTCCTTTTTCCTATCAAGCCCAAGTCCTTGTGAACAATGTGGAGCACAATGACCTCTTCTGAAAAACACTAGCATGTCTAAAATCCTCATGTCCTCATCCAGGATTCCTCAGTATCTGAGTTTTTAGGAGCAATCTTAAGAGCTGTTTGGTGGTATCACCCATGGCTGAGTCCAGCTGTAGCTGAGGGAGCCAATGTCAGGAGTGTTCCTCTGCTCCTTTTCCTACTGGGACAACTCAGAGCTGTGAGGAACAGTCACTTTTCCAACAATGCAGTGAACAAGTTTTAGTCTCACCTATGAGAAGACAGGAGAACTGTTCAGTTCCTGCTGCAGTCCTCTTACTCAGAGAATCCCAGAGGCACAGTTACCTTATGAATAATGCTCAGAATATGTATGTATTAATGTCCTGCAAGAAAACAGGATTCCTTGATTGCTTTTTCAGCAAGGAAATATGAAATTGAGACCTTCCTTTGCTATTTTGGGAGAGCGTGAAGCTGAAATCATATCTGCAGCTCAAAAAATAAAACTTTGGAGCTGCCAAATATGATCTAAACTCCAAACTGGGCTCAGTTGACTTCAGGTCCTATTTCCACCCAAGTGCCAGCAGGAAAACGTGACCTGAACTGACACTGTATCTACAGTCTTTTCAAAGCTCTCACCGAACCACATCTAAACCAGAGGTTCTCAACCACCTCCCCTTCCCCCATCACCACAATTAAACCAGCAAAGCATCTCTTAGAAGATAATATAACAAATAAACCAAAATCTATAAGGTCTGTTTTTTTCCCTCTGATGTATTCCTTTTTCAACTAATTCCCAGCTACAAAGACTCAAAACTCCATCAGCTTCTCTACTTGCAAAGCATAGTTGGTTTCAAGCTGTAACTTTTCTTAGTGTCATTAAGACCCTTACACATTTACAGTATTCTTTACATACATTATAGGAGATAAGTGTGCTGTGCTCTTTGAGTAAGGAAACTGCAGTAGCTCATGAAAGAGGATTTGTTTTCAACTGCTGAGGCATTAAGACCTAGTGATTATTTCAACTATTCAGTATATGCAGCTATATTTAACTTACATTCTGGGTTTTAACTTTGCAAAAGAAATCGTGTCCATTGTAATAAATGTATTTTGATAATGCACCATGTTGTTTGTTTTATGCAACCCCCAGTATGGTCTCAATTACAGCAATGATAGCACTTGAAAACTTCCAGCCTCCAACATCCGGTATCAAACAGATTTTCTGCAATCATTCCACAGGAGAAAAAAAACCACAATACAGGACATCAAGTCAGGAGAACTGGGATGTTTTCCTCTTTTTGACTTTTCTTCCCTAGTGAGCTTGGACAAGTCACTTCAACTCCACGTACCTCACTTTTCCCAGCTATAAAATGGGGAGATTACTCTTATTTACCCACCTCACAGGGGTGTTGTGAGGAGTCATTCAGATTTATGGAGTGCTTTCACACTTAATTTGGAAAAGCACTGTGTAAGTATAAAGTGTTATATTATAAACCATTGTTAAAATGTGTAGAAGATGTAGAACAAGGTTGGCAAAGTAGCTGACAAAAATGTAATTATCTTTTAAAATCATGCCTATTTTTCTCTATTGTATAAACTTAATTCTTTAACCTGTGAAGCTGTCTGCTACTCCAGGTCCTGTTCCAGTGTCTTCCCTCTCTCATCCAGTTTTTTTGCCCAGCTCACAGAGAACTTGGTAAAACTCTTATTAGCCAAAACAACAGTGAGTTATTAAAAGATGGATGCTTTAGAGGGAAACAGTCCCTGAAATCCATGCATTCATCTCTCCCACCCTTTGCATATGCTAGGCAGAGCCATCATGGCATACCAGGGGTGGGATTCAGCTGCCTAACATGGATCTTGAGACATCTGAGCTGCCTCAAGATATCCCACGTGCTCCACAGCTGTCTTTCAGAAGGGCACATATTTCCCATAGGTCTGGTATTGTATCTGCCAGCCCCTCAGGGATATCTCAGCTAAAACCACACAATGGTTGAGAAAACACCAGACTGTGCAACTTAAATGCTTTTGCCACAGCACCTGGAAGGGAGCTGGTTCCCACAGGCAGCACCGTATTTCTTTTCCAGAATCTTATTGAAGTCCACAATCAGCTTCTGAAAAACGTTTCAAGGCTGACAGAGAGCCACCTTAAGCTCTAAAAACTATAAAGAAGCCTGTGGCTTTACCTTGCTCCGCCAGCATTTCAGGGCAGGAGCAGCACCACTCCTCACAGGCCTCTTTATCAACAGCACATTTCCAGGCACACAGTGCTGCAATTCCTTCTCCTGCCCACTGAACCCCTGTTCACACCTGATTTACACTTTTAAGACATCATTGCTCCACTGAAATGGCAGCTTTGAACACTGCATGCAAATGTCTATGATCTTTTCTCCTCGCAGGTGGTATGGAGCAGTGGAGTGAAGCAGCATTCTTCTGCTCATTTCTAGATCTGGGAAAAATCCCTGAGGAAAATTATCGATTTTCATTTCAGAGAGTAACAGGGTAAGGGTGAGATCAGGTTGAAGAAATGATGCTGCAGTCCATTGCTTGCCCCCTGCCCTGTGTGCCAGCACTGGCCAGTGGAGTGAGAAGCAAAGAGCATGTCAGGGACAGTCCCTGGGCATCCCAGCTCTGCTGGGGGCTGCTCACACCTGAGCATCTGTGGCAGCTCACCTTCTGTGATGCACATTTATCACAAACACAATCACAAACACAAATTCTATCACAACTTGTTGGCCACAGTCAAACTGGAAGGACTGGAAATCCTCCTGAGACACATAACCTGCCAGCAAAAGGTGGATTCTTCTGGGCAAGGGCAATTTGAAGAGTTGAGCAAACAGGTTGTTGACACTAAACATATCCTGCCAAAAAAGAGAGATTAGATACACTGCTGCAACTAAATCATCAGAATTGGTCTGGCTGGTGTTTGGGCATACACAGATGAGAGTTCATTGAAATTACTTCTGTTATTAACTTATGCTGAATTGAAATGTTTTATGGTTTTGCTGTACTTTAATTATATATATACTTTATATAAATGTGTGTATACATACAGTACTGTATATGCTGTACATATTTATATAGCTTTTTAATACTATTACTAGTCCAAATCTAGACTTTTTCATATACATTATTGAAAGAATATCATCACAATGCTGACATCTGGCTTCTTCCTTCATTGCACAGATAATTTTTTTAGGCTGAATTTATTTCAGATATGAGTGAAAAAAAAAGTCACACAACGCAATGCTTTTTAAGGAAGTGACCTTTTGGGACAGATATTTAACGAGCTGTTTGTTTAGGTTTTAAAGAAAAAGACTGTTTTTCATCTGTTGATACACACGCACACATATGCACATACACACGCACAGACACACACAGTTCAATAACACAATGCATTGAGAAACCACAGGGTGTTACGATGGGGAAGTATCATGGTAAGAAAGTAACTACCAACTCTGTCTTCCAGAAACTAATTAAGGGAATGTATTTTGCAATAATACAGATCTAGCAAACAGGCCTCTAAAGTCTAGGCTTAGAGCTGTAAGCCAGGCACTCCTGTATTATGTATGTGTGATTTTCATAGATAGCCTGCTGTAAAGTGTGCCCTGTTAGTGCATCTTTCAGGCTCAAAGACATTGGTCTTGTTAATATTTCATTTAGTACATACTGTAGAGTCTCATTTATATTACTTCTATAATTAATGGTGATAGCTTAGGCACTGCCTTTACAAGGAGAGATCCCTGTATGTTGGTCGATGGGTAATGAGAAACAATAGATATTTCATTCACCAGCAGCTTGTTGCTAGTTAGTAGGAAATTATCGTGTGTACTGTTGCTTTAATTGCCAGGGTAAATAATGCCGCCGCTGTGTTAGTGAACATTTTAAAGCACTTGATGCAAATAGACTAGAAACAAAACACAAAAAAAAAATTACCTTTATTATGCTATACCTTAGCACAGGGAGTTTAAAAGGTACGTCTTAAAACATTTGCGTTCTATCATGCAAATATATCTTAATATGCATGTGCTGACTATTCAACTACTGTATTTTAGGAAATACAATTATGCTGCCTTTCTCTTCTCCTATGTAGACTGTAAATAACTGTAGATCTTTCTCTTGTTTTCCCATGTAAATATATGTAAATATTAACAAGCTATGCATGCTGATATTCTAGGCAATTTCAGGTACTTTTATAATCTGAAGGCATGTACTTGAACTGGTTTGTTAAAAAAAAGAATCAACTCTCTCAAATCCTTTAAAGCTCATTAGAAATTAAAGATTTCTTACTAGACTGGTTCCTTCACTCTCAGTTGGTTTTTTGTTTATTTTTCCCTCTGCTTTGCCAGTGCTGTCTCCCAGGACCCACCACCAAGGATGCACATTCCAAGGCGGATTTCTCCAAAGCATGGGCTCCCGTCTCAGGATATGATTCACTCCCTGCCCCAGGATGGGCACCATTTAGATTCAGATACTCAGAGAGGGGATGTCTATCCCCTTCTCTCTGACCTCTCCCTCTGCTTAATAATCACAGAGTCACAGAACCGTAGAACGGTTTGTTTTGGAAGGGATCTTAAAGATCCTCTAGTTCCAACGCCCTGCCATGGGCAGGGACACGTTCCACTGGGCCAGTTTTGATGTTTTCCATTCCATTTTCTCACTCCATAATCTGTCAAGCCTGGGTTTAATACCACAAGTGCCAGGGCTGGGTTTGAGGGCAGATGCAGCCACAGCCAAGAGCAGTCCCCATGCCTCTGGCTGTGCTGCAGTCCTGCTGCTCACTCAGACGTGGCTCCTCTGTTCCAACACGCTCTTTATGTTTCTTTTCCAGCATGCTTATGACTTTGACAGACTGTGAAAATAATTTGATAAATAGCTTGATAAATTTCTCCATCTCCTCCCTTCCGTGCTGTAACACTGTTTGTGGAAGCCTTTCAACTGAAGGAGTGTGAACAAAAAAGAAATTACCTAAAGCTTCTAAATCAAGTCACCTCCTGCATACAGATTTGGAGACAAGATTTCAATTTAGCTCTCTTCTTCCTTCTTTTTTTTTGTTCATGCAGTAAATGAAGATTACTCTGAGGAAAAAAGGTAAAAAGTAAAAAAAGATGCATTTATCCCCCAGTACAGGAGAGGGGAGAAAAAAAAATCCCCTCTCCATTATCTATGAAAACTAAATGCAATGACAACTTTTTAATTGAAAGAAAACAGCTTTCATGTCTGAAGATGTTTTTTTCCAGAGTAGGCGTACGAGAATAAACAGATTAATTGACAGGATCCTCATGACTTTTTAAGTTCCTCAAACTTAGCTTGGCATCTGGGGAAGATCTCTTTCCAGTCCTTGAAGACTCTTTTAAGATGAATGTTTAAAAGCTGAGCTGACACGGGCATTACGTTCAAGTGCAAGCTGTACTATTCTTTAGTAGAGGGCGTAGAAATGGTTCATAGAATTATTATCTTTCTACAGACAAAACCCATTACCTTCACACTAGGAGGGAAAAGCTAGTTTTTAACTTATATAAAACAGAATCAATTATCAATATCTTTGCATGGTTTCCCAGCTCTGCTGGAAAGCAGTCACAGAGCTAAACACACAGAGCCATTTGGCAAAAGGGCTCCTGCCTATGCTGGGCTTCTTGTTACACCTTTCATTTAATAAAATCACATCTGCAGAAGCAAAAATAAGTAGCAATGATTTGTATGCAGGGCTTCCACCCTGAATGTCACAAAGGGAGCTGGGAATCACATTTGCAGACTGATCACTGGGCTCCTGTTACTTTCGACTTCTTCCCAGTAAAAAGTGAACAAGCAAATAAAAAGCAGCCAGCGACACAGACTTAAACACAGTGGTGAACAGCAGTGCAGGTCAGAGCATCCATAAAGCCTGTTGTCTTTGGTGTGGAAAAAAGTGCTCCTTCAGCAACCTCCACCATATAATCCACACCATCCTGCCTCTGAATAATCCTTTTGCTGGCTTTAACAGTGGCTTTCACAGATGGTCGTGTTTCCAGTGAGAAAAGGGATGCTGGAAGGTAAGTAGAGGCTTTTCATGGTGAAGTCCACACATGCCCATTGCTTTTAAACTGCAACAAATAGAAATCTTATGTCTTGCAGAACACAATGCCTAACCTGGTTCAACTCTGTGTTCTGTGAGCAGAGAGATGAATAAGTGCATTAGCAGCCATCCTTTAAAAGCTGTGTGCCCAGCTATTTCACCAGCACAGGCAAACTCCAGTGCACACAGAGGTGCAGCATCTGCAAGGTATATAAAACATAATACTCTAGAAGCTGGCAGTGTTGTTGGGGAAGGAAATGTTCATTATTAGACTCTCTTATCTGTTTATCCCATTCACGAGGTCTGCTTCTACAAAGCGCATAATGATAAATGGCACATTTGCAAATTATCTTCTGAGTGCTGATGAGAAATCAGCAACCTGCGAGTTACCGTGACTTTGAGTGAGTACACTCCACTGCGAGCCTCGTTTGCTGAGATGCCTGCCAAATGAGTGCATTAGTATATTAGGAGTCTAATAAATTGACTAACAAGCATTTGATGAAAAATAGCTGTTCCATCCGTTACAGTTATCATCACCGCCAACAAGACTACTGGGGTTGGGATTTTGAAGGCATCAGCTGCTGATAAAAGAGTTGTTGCCGTGCTGTGCCACACTCTCAGCAGCATCTTCCTCCCTAACTATGCATCTTAACAAACTCGCAGCAAGACATAGGACCTTCTTTACTTAAGTTTTCCTCTGCCTCTTCATGACACTTATAAGGATTTAAACCATTGCTGCCTTACTCAGTCCTGTCTTTTCTCTCCACAGAAAGTAAGATGCTGGGTTTCCCTGTCTGGGAAGGAGATGGAGGAGACACTTTCTGTTATATGGCTCATCACTACTCAAACACCTGAGACTGTTCACACTCACAATCTGAAAACTTTAACTTGTTAATTTTTGCAACAAACATCAGACTAAAGGACCAAGGTGGCTTTGGCTATAGTCACATTCAGCAGAAAGGCACTGCATTATTTAATATCACGCAGTCAAATGAGTTTCAGGAGTGGCTCACAGTCCTACTTCTAACTCAGTGTCCTCATGTAAGAACTCAGAAAATAAATCATACAACACTCCACTTGTGTCATTCACTGCTTTGCTGGACATTTAAGAAACACAGCTCTTTTTATGAATAAAACTGATCAGCTCCCATCATGCAAACATCCTCCCTGCCTGGGAAGGAGCAAACAACTGCCACGTTCAAACCCTCAGGTCCTGCAAAGCAGAAAGAGGGCAATTAAAGCCCAGGGCTGGCTGTGCAGATCTCTTTGGGAAGGCTTGGCCACCCCGCAGCACCGCACAGCCCACCCGAGGCACTGTGGGTGTTTGTCCCTCCTCCCAGCACATGGCTGGGGCAGCAACGCTCTGCTCTGGCAAAGCCTGCTTGAGTAAATTATGTCTTTTCAGGCTAATTAATTCTTGGAAGTGCAATACACCCTTACATTCAAGTTTCAGAAATCTTCTTCGTGCCGCTTAATTTGTTTAAAGTAGAGAGGAACCCAATTCATTACAAACTGCCGGTAAATCCCAGTGAGCACTTTAAAACTACACACGCCTAAGAAAAGCTCAGTCTGTGCCTTCCCAAATTGCATTTCTGCTTTTACCTGAGACATTCGCAAGATCCCCAACTCTGTCAACAGTCGCTCTCCAGTTTTGTTTAGCTTATCATCAACAGACTCTGCTTTTGTGAGTGGACAAGTCATTTGAGTGTGCACCACAGTTATAATGGCCTGACTGACAGCTCAGCCAGATAAACACGAGAGAATAACAGACGTAGGAACAATCTGGGTATTCATTTTGTCCGTTCAACCGGGTTGAAAGGATTTGCCAGCCAAGGGCACAACACTTCAGGCTAATTTGCTCAGCCAAAGCACTGCCGGAGTGTAAGGCTGCAAGCAGATGACTGATGTTGGGGAGATCGGCGTCCCCAGATGAGGTACTTATTATTCACCTCTGCCTCACGGGAAATGAAAGTACTATTTATTCAAAGCACTCATTTGAAAGAGAAAAACATATAGAAATGAACTTCGTTACAAAACTTGAACCCTTCTCACTGCTTCCCCACTTCTGCATTAATTCCAGCTTCTTGTCCTCGTCCATGTCATCCTGCACACTGCAGCATTTCTGTTTTCTTGCTCCTTACATACTTTCCTTAGCCTTGTCTCCTGCTTTGCAGTCTCACCCCTATAGCTGACACCGAGTACATTTTCCTCCATTTTTAAGCTGTACTCAGCTTTGCAAACCTCAGAGGCCCAGCTCTATTCTCAGTGTCTCATGTAGCAGAGGATGCCCATGATATCCTGGCTGTGTCTCACATGCCAAATGCACTCTGCAATCTTTTGGCTGATATCAGTCCCATACTCCAACAAGAGCCACGTGCTGACAACATCAGTCACCACTCTGTTGTGGAGCCAAGGGACCCAGGGCCAGTGCAATGACAATGCTGTCCTGGTTAAGGAAAGTTGTCTCTTGTACATTTTAAGCACCCTGTGTTTAGAGTGACAGAGCTACAAGTTCACCTGCTAATCATGTAAAAGTAAATGATGGGTAGAACAGCCAAGCTTGTGCTAAGAAAAGGTAAACACTGCTCTGACATATTCCCTCAAGCAAGCAAGCAAAATAATAACAGTTTGCCGTGGAGGTTTGCAAGTTTGCTCCCATTAATTAAATTCCATTTTCCAGCATCTTGAGTTTTAAGGTGTTTTCTCCAGGACTGATTTCAACAACTCTTTCTCCCACTGAAAAGCAAAGGCCAAACCCTGCCTTTAGTGACAGCAGCAGGACTCTACTGGCTTCCTCCAGCTGAGGAGCCAGGACAGAAGGTGCAGTGGGATGGAGGTAAATCCCTGAGCATTTTTGGAGGGCAGTGTCCCAGCAGAGTGCCCGCAGCCCGAGCACGGCAGGCTGGGAACAACGGCCCTTGCAGAGGTGATGCACTAACAGCCTCAGACACATCACAGGAGGAATGTAAAGTGCACCTGACATTTCTTTTGATCTACTCTAAGAAGCATTAAAAGGCACATTAATGTGCTGCTTTAGTGCGTGTTCAATGTGATAGTTGGAGACATAACTGAGCCTTTCACAAAAGTCTAACTGGGGAGAAGAATAAACTTATTGTTTCCTCCTCTGGACATGCACCCTAGAACATAGGCAGAGTTGACATTTGCATGAAGTATGTTGCTGTTTTGCATTTTAAATCCCAGCATGCTAAATGCAGGTTGAATGACTTTGACTATTAGGAAATCAGTACATGTCCAACAGATCAACATGCATCCAACAGATGCAGGAACTGATATTGCCCAGCAGCAGTTTATCTTTCTCCAATCCTGAAATTCAAAATTGCATGTGTATATTTACATACTTATATTATAAATTGCTTGTTTAAAATGTCAAATGAACACTAATAAAGTATCTGAGCACCTACAGCCACTTTTCATGCAATTGTTTGATATTGCTCATGGAGATCCTCACACACACATCATATTCACATCTAGTAGCAGAGTTCTGTGCATTGAGCTATTGAAACTTCTTGACCTTGTCAGACTATGAAGCACCTTTGCACCTCTGTGCTTTCAGTTGCTATGTTGAAGTCCCTTTGCTTTTTTAGGACAATCACACAATGAATAAACTTCAACAAACCAAGTAGCAAAGAAAAAAGAAATGTAAAAAGATAACATTCATACCCAGGTTAATCAATAGGAGAACAAAGAGAGCAAAGAAAGTCAGGTCTAAGTTCCACAGTAGAGGTAAGGTCAGGAACGACATTACAGGGTCATCCCAAATTTTGCTGAAGGCTGCATATTCCAATATTCCTTGTTCCTATTTCTATCAGCTTAGGTGTGTGTTTGCACATCTGGTCAGACCTATGCTCTGCTGAACTCTATTTTGCTCTCTGTGCAATGCTCTTTCTTACATCTGCTATGCTGATAATTTATGTGTCCCTGATTAGCTCCCTCAATGCTTTATCTCTGGGAGGATTAGAGGCTTTATGGTGTCCTCTTCATTTGTCTGTAGCACCTCCTTCCAGCCTCAGCCAGGCTTCTTGGACAGCCTCCTCTGCTGCAGTACTAACGATGCCAAAGCTGTTATACTAAGCCATGCACCTCTTAAACTCCCCTGGCAAAAGACAGTCTAATTTGGGAGAACCATTAGCTTCCTTTTGTTGTAGCTCTCACTCAATCTAGCTACAAAAACTGCAGTGCAAGGAGGAGGAGGCTGAGGAATGGGAGCTCAGAGAGCCCTGCTGCTCCGTGTTCTGGCACTGACAGAAAAGCAGGAACCTGCAATGCCAAGGCTCCCCAAGAACACAGCGTGTCCTGATCGAGTTATGCAGGTAGTTAAAACAACTCCAAACTGCCCTGGGTACAAAACAGATGGATGCAGAGGTCTTCTGGATCATGTACCAAGCAATTCTGATTTCGGTGTGATATTTATAAACCAGTCAGTTTTAGCTGGCACCAGCTCAGGATTAAAGGAGCTCTGGCTCCAAGACCACACGTGACACTCAATGCTTCAAAAAAATGTGGGGCTCTTCCCATCCAAGCTTTTTTACGTCCTCATTTTTCTTGACAACAGCATGATGTTCTCATAAACAAGGAAACATCCAGCTCACTACAAAGGTGAAAGACAGTTTTTTTTGAGCTACTTCTCTAGCTGATGTTCAAGGTGGACTCTGATGAGCCCATCTTGAAGACTGGGGAATTCCACTGCAACTTCAAGAAACTGTTTGTCCTACATGAAAAATTTTGAAATACAAAACAAATATATAGAAAAATCCAGGATTTCTGCTGGAGGCCATGTGGATTTCAGAGGCCTTCCTTTTAAATGATCTCATTAAATAGACCTTTAAGAAGCAACCAAGATTGAAAGTTTAGCTTTCTCAATATTTCAGTCTGTGTCCCTTTCTAAAAATGCAGCCAAAGCTTTGATGATGGAAGACCTAAGATGCTCCATCCAGAAGCCAGGGCAGAGGAGGGGGCTGAGCACATCAGTGGTGGCAGGAAAGGGGGACAATTCCCTGAGCCTGGGAATGGGAAGCTGGAGGTGCAGGAACCTCCACAGTGTGAGTGTGCACGTGTGCTGTCACTCAAAAGAGAAATGCTTTCTTTTGATGGGATACACACCTCTCCTTCTTTCTCCAGTAGGAGGAAGGGAAATGTGCCTGGCTTTCCAGGAAACACAAAGTCCTTTCCCATTGGTGCCAGTATTTTCCATTTGCTACATACAAGTAAAAATGATGGTGTCTAACGAGATCTCTATCCCCTGCTTTGCCACAATGCCATATCCTGCTAGGAGGATCCTCTTTTGACAATAAATTTCTATTAAAGTGCAATGTGCTCTTTGGCACAATCCTTTTCAGTTGGCAACATGTGAAATAGATGTTCTGTCCAGCTGCTGTATTGGAACTGTGCTATCTAACTCTCCTTACATACTTTTGAGCACTTTTTCCAGCGTGGTTAGATTACAGAAGGGAAAACCACTCCGTGGCATAAACGATAAATACCTAAAGGATATTTAGTGCTTACTTTCTGACAAGTCCAAAAGTAAATTTGCTGCAAAACAATGAACTTAAGTGACCCCTGCTGACTTCTCAAGGAATGGCATTCCATAGGGAGTCCCATCTGTGAAACAAACGGTTCAGGTACAAAATCAAACCCTTTGTCTCAGCTCCTTGGACTTTTTCTTGGGAAAAAATTCTTCCTCAGAAAGTTACTGGTGATCTGAAATGGTGCTGGGGTTTACAGTTTTGGCTGGTCCATCTAATCATTGAAAAAAAAAGATGAAAGGTCAGATTTGAACCCTTGCAGCAGCCAGACACAGTTAATTTGTTTTTCAGGAGTATTATCAGTTAAGCATAGCTGGAATCTGAACATCTTATATCTGCCCACATATCTGGCTGGTGCCTTCTGGCCTTCTGTGTGATGCAAGGGGCTAATAAAACGTGGCAGCACTTGATGTCAGATAGTTTGTCTCTGCCTTGTTTAATCACTCTGAATGGAGTGATGCTCAAGCCCAACTTGCATTCACTATCAGTCTGTGAGAGGCTGCTGAGAGCTACTTCTCAGCAATCAGCTTGAACCCTTGGCAAGACATCTGTCAAGTACACTTTAGCATCCCCACAACCTCGAAGTAAGAGAAGTGGCCTTCTCAATTTGGATGCAATATTAAAGGCAGTTGACAGAAATCTTACATCCCGCTGCCTTTTCTCTCTAGGTTGGCAATTCTGATCCCATTAAAGTCAGTGGGAGCCTTGTCATTGACTTCAACAGACCAAACACTGCAAACACAGCGCTCAAGATGGAATAAACACAACTGGATAACTCTCAAACTCATTGAAAACCTACAATCCCATTAGGTTATTGAGGTATCTTGACACTCAAGGGGCACTTGAAACTCCAGAGGCTCAGGCATTTCACACAAAACCCAGGATGTGTCCAAACGAGGAGGCAACATCACTATTGTCCTCATTAAACTCTTAAAACACGAGTTAAGCTTTCAGCACAAATCATGGTGTTAGGTCCAGTTGACTAAAGCACAAACTTGATCAGAACATCTACATCCCAAACAAAAGAATTGCAAGCTCAGATGAATCTCCTCAGACTTCTCATGACCTCATTTGCAGTGGGCTACTGCTTGATACAACTTCATTGCAAATGCAAATGTTTATCCAGTAAGACAGCACACTTAAAAAAATACACAAAAAGAAAAGCAAAACAGAAAAAATTACCATCCAGCCTCATTTTGTGTGTCAGTGTTCACAAAACCCGAGATATCACATGTACTGGAAGTCATTGGAGAATGTCTCACAGGATGTATATATTAAAAAAAATCACTTCACAAAGGCATACGCTGCAAATGGCTTAAAAGCATCCAAAGTATTCTTGGAAAGTGCAATAGCAGATAAGCTCCCCTTTTAATTTGTCTTAGACTAGGTGTTAGTGCAAGTTACGACCAAGAATTTAGCACATCCATTCAAATTATACCTAAAGCACTAAATCCAGCACAGCAGTAATTTTCTAGTCTTTCATACTTCCCAACTTAATGAAAAGAGACATTAATGTCCCAACCATAGATTAATTAGATGGAATCATTAAGAATTATTTCCCAGGTATCTTTTGCTAATACATGTATTATCATTGAACACTACCAACCCTGTGTGGAAGGTTAATGTTATTTTGGAAGAATATTTACAGTATCAGGGATTGAAAACCCAATACCTAAAAAAATATTTTCCACCTGCAGCTATCTGTCATCCATCCCACACAAACTTTGAAAGCTTTCCACTATCTGTCAAAACACAGGTTTTGATGCAATAAAGACTGTAATTATTGAGCATTTACAAGAAATAATATTTTCCCTCCGGTACACGTTATAACAGTTGTTAACATGCAAGTATGAATACTAATGCTCCAAGCCCACCTATACTCTTCACAAATGATAAGGATTTTTTCAAATACTGGTACAGAGGCAGGTGTAATAAAAGAGCAAGATAAGACTGAATATAGGTTTTGAAAAGTAAATGTCAATCAGAATAAGGTTTTTAGAGGCATAAGAACTTGATTTGAGGTAGAGTTTGGAAATAAAGCTGACAATTAGATCCAGAGATATAAACAGCACTTCTTTTGTGTTGAAAAATAAAATGATCCTTTTGCAACCAAAATACCAGGCTACAAAGATGTGTGAAGGAAACAATACAGAGGATGCAACAAAACAGCTCAGCAGATGCCACGCTAGCAGATGGCTTAAGCCGGCTGAATTACTGTATAAACATTTAACTGAGAGTTTGATTTTATAAGTGTGGAAATTATACAAAACAAAAAGGAAATGATTCTAAGAAGCACTTGAATTAGTAATTTGTAATTTTCTCTGCTAAGATGGCCTAGCTCTGCTGCCTTGCAAGAGTCCATTGAAGAGGGGGGTTCTGGAATCTGTGAGAGAAATTGCACACCGTAAAAGGGAGCTCGTATGAACACCCAGAACGAAGCGAGGCACTTAAAGGTAAATATATACCTTTCCACTGATGTTGCAGCTCAAATCCATTCTAACTGCAAGTTAATAAAAAAAATATCTCCGCCCCTCCCCGCTCCCCATTTCCTCCTTCATGTCTAGATAACAAAGGCTGTGTCTCTCTGTTTATATCTCAGTAACTTCTACAGCAACCGCTTGTCGTGTTACTTGGGCTCAATTGTAATACGTGGGCAGGAAGGCACAAGAGAAAAAGGCTCTTTGTGCATAGATATCTTCAACAAATACCAGTCAGAAGGCGGAAAGGCAAAAATATACAGGAAAAAGGAGAAGAATTTATGCAGAAATAATGTGGCTTCTTGCTACAGAGTCCAGCCTGGATAAAATAAGAGCATCACTGTTGAATTGATGGGTTTGGCCTGATTAATGCCTAGACATGTGTCTCAGATGAATGTTTTCTATCATTTTGCAAAGAAATAACAGGCAAAACAGAAGGCTGATGATAGGTACAGGGTTTTATCCTGATTTATCGAATGTCAAAGCAATCTGTCCTCAACATTTCCCAAAACAGTGACACTCTTTTCTTCTGCCTTTCCCGGTGAGCAACCAGGCCCCAAACAATTCTAGCAGCGAGTGCCACAGCAGTGTCAGACCTGCCCCGTGAAACTGCCACGCTGTCGGTGTCAGTCTGCACGACATCCTCCCCTGATGCTCCACAGCAAACACAGCCACAGCTGCTGCTTCTGCTGCACTTACCTACACCCCACCACTCCGAAGGCCAGCTACCCATTTTACATTCCCTGCTGCTGAAAAGCCATCACTTGCTATTCCAGAACTGAGATGGCAATTGCGTCGGGTGCACATAGGTCTAATAAAAGAGTAAGTCATCTTCTTCCTCAAAACCTCTGTTTTCCCTGCTGTCTGCATTCCAAATTCTCCATTTGGTTTAATGATCAAGGAGAGCTAATAACTTCTCCCTCTAAGCAGTTTCATTGTGCCAGGAACAAAATAAATTATCATCCCTCTTACATTCTAATACAGAAGTTTCTCATAACTCTTTCCTCTTGATCTTCACTCTTTTTCTGTTCCCATGCACTCCCTTGCTTATATCTCCTTTCCTTCCAGATCATCTGTTCCAAAACAACCACTTCTCTCCTTGAGATTCCCTGATATCACATCATGGAGAATCTGGAAATCAAACTGGTTTAGGAATTACCATGGTTGTTTAAATCCACCTCATCCTGGCTAAGGCAGGATTTTTGAATTTTATATCAAAATCTGTTTCTCTGTTATACCTGGTGTTGACATCAGAAACTGAGAAAGGTGAGAGAACCCCTTTAACTGACTGCAGTCATGGGCAGGTCCAGTTTCTGATGCCACAGGTGATTTAACTAATTATGAAATCCACTTTGTCAAGCTTGCCTCATAATTTTCTTTTCTCTTTCCATTTTTTTCTACAGTCTTACAGTTTCCTCTCTCCCACAAACCCATCAAGCCTAACTCCAGAACTGGATTCATGGTTTCTATTTCTCCAGCTTTTGACTATGAAATGCAGAAGTCAGGGTCTGTTTTCAATGTCTTGGTACTAGAAAAACTATTTTAAATTTATTTTAAAGAAAGCAAACGCCAACATTTTAATCTGATAAACCAAAAATCTATTTTAAAATGCAAAGAAAATGACATTTGGTTGACAAACATTGTGACAAAGTGATGAAGTTCCATACTATTGTACACATGTCTAATTAATATTTGATGAGAAATATATTTGATAATAGGATGGACTTCCAGTAATCAAACTATGATTGATCTAGAAACACATTACTAACAAAACCCCTTCTCACATGATCTTTGCCTGTTCAATCAAATTATCTCTAAATAAACAAGTGGTAAGTAGACCTAAAGAAAATATTAACCTGCAAATTGCCTGTCTACCTCTTCTCTCCTTGAGTGTGGTCATAGTAGGGCAGAATTTTTGTTATTACTCAGGTCATCAGTCATAGTATAAAAAGAATATTTGACTGGAAGTCCAGGGATTCTGATACAAAGAGTTTAATTTGACAGACTAAAAATTTATATTCTGAATGACTTTAAATACCTTCTCTAGGTACTTTTTGCCTGCTGGTGTACTGGAGAAGTTAAAAAAATGGCAATGTGAAAACCTGAACTTAGATTTTCATGACCAGAATCAGGATGGTCATTTGCATGCACAAAAAGTACATTTAAAACTTTCTTGTTTCCTGAGATGATCAGACAAAGAAATTCAGATGAACTTTGCCTTTTGTAACAAGCATCTCCGTGGAAAGCTCCCTCTCTTTTTTAGACTAGTAGAATTTGGTACATTCCTTCCATCTCTGTAGGAGCTAAAATACATTATTAAAACCTATAGTTCAATTACAGTGCCGTAAATCACCACTGCTACCCAGGTTCTAAATTTTAATTTCACTCCAATCAGAATCAATTATTCCACTTCCCATCCCTGGCCTCTCTCTCAGCGCTGGGGAAGGAACATCAGGGGATGCTGCTGCCGTGGGCCCCCACAGGCTGTGCCAGAACCCCTCCACCAGGCACTGCTGCAGGGGAATCACTCAGCCTCTGATCCCATGGCCACGGCCCCAGACGGGCTGGGGGAGCCTGCGACGTGCAGGTTCAGAGGTAGCACACGTGGGAACAGACACGAGCACAACCACAGGCTTATGTGCAGTGACACCAGTGTCATTTACATGTCACGTAGACTCAGAAATCTCCCTTGGCAATTGAGAGCAATGAAATCCTGCTGTACAAGGTGCACTGCACGTGACAACTGAAATTACAAGCAGCATCGCCAAGCCACGCTCTGAGAAGCTTCTGTAATTTTATCTGATTGACAGATGTTTACAGAAAAGATGCGCTTTATTCTTAGGATGTGAACATACAAGGTAGAAAACAAGGTGCTCGTGTTTCCAAACAATCCAGGCCATGGTTTAACGAGCAGAATAGATGCTGGGTACAGAGCACAGGCAATCCTGACTTGTGTTGGTTTGCCGCCCACGCTCAGCTGAGTCATCCCAGGGGCTCTGCGTGAGTAACTGTTAACCAACACGAGGACAGCAATGAATTCCTCCTCAGTTCAGAGCTTAAACCCAACTTATTCTGAAAGCAACAACTACGACAGCGTGGGAGAAAACAGGATGCCCACCACTCTGCCTTTTGTATAGCAGAAGAGATAAAGGAGGAAACCAATGCGTGATGAGATGATGCATGTTTTTCATTAAGAAAAGAGACAATAGCAACAGACTCTTAAAGATCTATTAGAAACAAGACAGAGCCTTAACCCAGATGAAATTTATCTGGTCCTGAACATGAAGACTCTTCTCAGCAGCAAGTTATGGGCAGTGTATTCTCCTAACTACACCCTAGTTTCATAGGGGTAAGGGCCTGGGTGTCATCCATCTGCTCAGTGTCGAGCTCCTGGGGCATCTTGATGCCTAATGCACATTTATATTTCATGCTACCACAGAACCAGGAATAATTACCAGCTAAGAAGGGTACATTTCTGTAGGTAGATGACGTGGCTGAAATTTCTTTGGGGAGCCAAGTTTGATTATGTGGAGTATGTTCTGAAGTCCTTTACTGGCTCCTTCCACATCAGTCCAAGACGTTAGAACCTCTGCCCCACATCTTGCTGCTCATCACCCCCTGCCTGCCAGCAGGTACCACCCTGCATTTCCTGCAGCCCCAGCTGCTCCCCTACTCACTCAGATGATTCAGTTGGAGGCTGCCTTAGCAGAGACCTATTATTTAAGCTGCTGAATATACCCAGCTTATTTTGCCAGAGCTGTGTTAGGGCAGTGGTGGCAGCAGCTCTGTCAGAGCAATCGTGACGCACTGCTTGACGTGAGCCGGGGGCAACAAGATTTTTGGCAGACACAACCCCCATCAGACAACGATGCATGAACACGGCCTCAGAGCTTGCTCAGACATCTCTGTAGTATTAATGACAAAACCCAGCAATCACCCTGGTGGGATTGAGCACGCGTGAAAGCTCTAGTATGTTAAAACAATAGGGGAAAAATTCTTGTTCAAAAAAGAAAAATAAGGGAGCTCCAATACAAAGCATTGCAGGGACAATTAATTTAAAATAGAATGGTCAAAGTCCTGCAAACTTCTTGTTTTATCCTCAATACTTTCAAATTATCTATTGCTTATGCTATCTAAACTACAGAAATGACACACAATGTTATGTAGAAGTGGAAGACCTTCCAAGAGGCAACAACAGTCTATTTTCTGCTGTTGTTGGCTTGGGCTGGCAGAGCAGAGATAAAAGTTCGGACTGCTCAATAGCCCAGAACTCACTTAAAGAGTCAATTGAAGCCATGGCAGAAACATCATCACCTTGTGTGAATGCTGGGCAAACTGCACCGGCATGGTTTGAAGTTGATTTCTCTTCCTTTCAAATAAAATAGCCTGTGAATTGATTAGAGGTAATAGAATTATTGGATGTTAGCAAGGAAGGGGATTTAAGGAAGATGTAATGACACCATCAAAGCTTTGTTGGGTTGCTTTTATTAGCCTGAATCAGCTTAGAGCAGTCCTGACACTAAGAGGTTAGAGGAAGTCTGTTAGAGGCTTGCCTATGGGATGAATGCATAACAAAATCCTTTCGTGAGGGGAAAAAAAAGTAAAAACCCCCACAGACATGCACCAAAAAAGAACGACAAGTACAGTACTTTAACAGGAAAAATTTCCTCAGAAAGGAAGCAAGCAATGAGGCTAGAAGAGGAATAAATGGTGTAGAAATGACAATCGCTCTTCAGTCAGGGCCCATGACTGCACTCACTGCTGATAAGATCCAGCATGTGTCAGTTGTCAAGTGTCTCTTGTCACACTTCAATGTGAACTTTACAGCGAAAGGGGGACAAGAGGCAGTGAAGGGGAAAATGGCACGGCTCAGAAGGACTTGTGCACTCAGTGTGAAGCCATTTCAATTTTATATTCTAAAGGACTTTGTAGGTGATCCCATGAATGCAATTATTCTCACCTAATAAAAGCAACATATGCTAAGACAATTAAAAGATTTTATTATACATCTATTCACTGTATTTAGTTTTAGACAGCAGATAAACCTAATTTGAAACAAGTTGTTTGCGAGGCAGGAAGCAGAAATAATCGTGGTCTGTATCTATAAGAATATTAGTGATTCATGATATTCTTTTTATAAAAAGGTGAATTAATAAAACCTTCCTTTACTAATGACAATTTCACCCAGCAAATGAACAACCTAATTATAAAGCTCTCATTAAAACAGCATAACTTTTAACTTATGGTGTCCAGTTTGGGTGAGTGTACATTCAAGTGACTTTATTACCTATCAGAAATGTCTATTTGCAGGCATATTCCCAGTCTGACACAAACCTCACACACTCACCCCTTCACATAAAGGTTACTCCATCAAAACTTAACTCCTCTGCTTTGGCTAGAGATGTGCCATTGTCCTGGTGGCCAACAACCTGAGATTCTCTAGACTTCTATTATTGTAAATAAAATTTTCAGCTCTAGAAAACCAGCTGGGCTGGGCTGTAGTTTGCAAAGTGAAGAAGATTTTGTGCTGCCGGACCAAACCAGGGCTTAGAGCTGTTTCGGAACAAAATCAGTGCTAATTCTGGAGAGCAGAGAAAACACTTCTGGGTCAGGGATAAGCTCATGGGGGAAGTTTCCTGGTAGACCTGGAGCAGCCAGTCAGTGTGGAAGGAAGAAAGTCGTGGGTAATTATGGCAAGATTTGCATATGACCGCAGTGACTCCCCTCGTTGAGGCAAATGAAGGGCACCAAGGGACTCTGCTGCTGGGAGCCACCAGAATTAAGCAGGAATCCATCACTTCATGCATAACTGATAATGTGTCACCTAAAAAATCTGACCTATACAGCAAACAACAGTTGTGGAGGGGCTCAATCCAGACCAGTCCCAAAGGCAGATGCTGCATGTGAGAAACATCATTCAGAACCTCCCCTTTTTTTCCCTTGCCAACAGGCAGTGTCAGAAGACAGCCATTGTGCAAGGCTCCACCTGAAACCACATGGCAGAAAGGTAAACTGCGAACAAAAACGCCACATCTGCAGAACGAATTTTTTTAGGTCTTAAAAATCTTAAAACAAGGGAAACAGAGTCAAAGTGACCAGTTGTAGAGCATCTACAACACCCAAAATTTCAGTGCAGGGTTATCAACCTGTCACAACGCTCCACATTCATGTGAGAAATACTGTGAAAATGCATTAAGAGTGAAAATAAAAAGGAAAAGACAGTGGCATAGGGAACAAGAAGGTCCAAAAGATATTAAAATGTGCATTTCTTTGCTCTCCTACAGAGTCCTGAGTCAGGTACAAGTTTAGCAAAGCCTTTCACCATAGCACAGAGATGTTGCTTACATATTGCTAGATGTTTCTAGTTGTGGAAGAGTAGAAGGAACCATTTTCTGGAATGGCAGAGCAATGACTGGTTTTTGTTACAAGTACTTTATTTTCCTTTGGATGAAGGCAGAAGAAGAAGCATCAGTAGCTGTCACATACAGCAGCTACCCCAGCTTAGGTACTGACATGGACACCAGCTACCACAACTTGCTATTGAAAGGAAAAATGGGTTGGGATTAAAAATTCTTAAATCCTTAAAATAATTCCTCCTCTCTAGTGCAGCCACAGCGTGATTTACTGTTATGGCATCACACATGTGAACCCACCACAGGAATTTTCTCTGAGCTGGGTAAGGTTCACATATGGAGATATTGGTAACTCAGTGCTACAGGTTTTATATCATCCAAGCCCTTTTGCCTTGCCTTCAGCAAGAGTGAGAAATGACAAAACACAGAGTCAGGAGAGTGCCCTGACTTGGGGAGTATCAGATGAAAGTTCCATTTCAAGAAAAGTACTATAATTACTGGGCATGGGTTTATAAATACTATTTGACTAATGATTTAGAGCAGCGAGGCAAATGGAAAGTGTACCTAAACCTGACAATCATCAGCTATTTTCCCACCAGTAGTTGAATATCTATGAAGCGAAAATATCACTAAAGATCTGGCTAACATGAACCATGACTCATTAATTATACAGATATTTATCAGCATCCTGTCATAGATACTTTTAAAAAATAACTGTGAATCATGTGCAGGACAGATCCTTTGCCTGGCTGCTGGTATTGAAGTTTATCCTATTCAAACTTTGGATAAGACACAATGCAGGAACTTGCTGTTTTACTTTCCTGTCCCACAGAGCAACTCCAGGGAATCCTACTAAATGGAGCCCCCCTTTCTTTACTCCAAGGACCTTTAATAAATACCAAAAATCCCCATTTTCTTCAAAGGTTGTAAACACTTCTCTTTGGAAGCATCTCAAGCACACATGTTGAACTTCATTTTTTTTTTTTTTTTTTTTTTTTTTTTTCTTTTTTTTTTTTTTTTTTTTTTTTTTTTTTTTTTTTTTTTTTTTTTTTTTTTTTTTTTTTTTTTTTTT